>LS997566.1:16668044-16980544 GCA_000469685.2 Haemonchus contortus
AGATAGATAGATAGATAGATAGATAGATAGATAGATAGATAGATAGATAGATAGATAGATAGATAGATAGATAGATAGATAGATAGATAGATAGATAGATAGATAGATAGATAGATAGATAGATAGATAGATAGATAGATAGATAGATAGATAGATAGATAGATAGATAGATAGATAGATAGATAGATAGATAGATAGATAGATAGATAGATAGATAGATAGATAGATAGATAGATAGATAGATAGATAGATAGATAGATAGATAGATAGATAGATAGATAGATAGATAGATAGATAGATAGATAGATAGATAGATAGATAGATAGATAGATAGATAGATAGATAGATAGATAGATAGATAGATAGATAGATAGATAGATAGATAGATAGATAGATAGATAGATAGATAGATAGATAGATAGATAGATAGATAGATAGATAGATAGATAGATAGATAGATAGATAGATAGATAGATAGATAGATAGATAGATAGATAGATAGATAGATAGATAGATAGATAGATAGATAGATAGATAGATAGATAGATAGATAGATAGATAGATAGATAGATAGATAGATAGATAGATAGATAGATAGATAGATAGATAGATAGATAGATAGATAGATAGATAGATAGATAGATAGATAGATAGATAGATAGATAGATAGATAGATAGATAGATAGATAGATAGATAGATAGATAGATAGATAGATAGATAGATAGATAGATAGATAGATAGATAGATAGATAGATAGATAGATAGATAGATAGATAGATAGATAGATAGATAGATAGATAGATAGATAGATAGATAGATAGATAGATAGATAGATAGATAGATAGATAGATAGATAGATAGATAGATAGATAGATAGATAGATAGATAGATAGATAGATAGATAGATAGATAGATAGATAGATAGATAGATAGATAGATAGATAGATAGATAGATAGATAGATAGATAAGATAGATAGATAGATAGATAGATAGATAGATAGATAGATAGATAGATAGATAGATAGATAGATAGATAGATAGATAGATAGATAGATAGATAGATAGATAGATAGATAGATAGATAGATAGATAGATAGATAGATAGATAGATAGATAGATAGATAGATAGATAGATAGATAGATTAGATAGATAGATAGATAGATAGATAGATAGATAGATAGATAGATAGATAGATTAGATAGATAGATAGATAGATAATAGATAGATAGATAGATAGATAGATAGATAGATAGATAGATAGATAGATAGATAGATAGATAGATAGATAGATAAGATAGATAGATAGATAGAATAGATAGATAGATAGATAGATAGATAGATAGATAGATAGATAGATAGATAGATAGATAGATAGATAGATAGATAGATAGATAGATAGATAGATAGATAGATAGATAGATAGATAGATAGATAGATAGATAGATAGATAGAATAGATACTGTACCAATTCTTGTCATACCGAGCTAAAACCTGCCTTTCGTAAGGTTTTCGAGTGATCTTCAAAATGAAGGAGCCAGTATTTGCAGCTCTGGATATCAACTTTAACAAATTCTCTTTGAATGACGCTTCTTAAGAATCTTATTCTCTGCTAAAAAAATCTCAGAATCAGGGTGCTACAAGAATTGAAAGGAGAAAAATGGAAGACTGCCCTGCTTGCAACATCATTCCAGCAAAAGCAAGCTAAGATAATCTCGAGGGCACAAAATGAGCGATATATAAAACCCATTCCTTCAATGCCAGATTGCAAAAAAATGAGTTCGTGGCACTCTGAAGTTCATATTCTCTATAAGTATCGAGAATAAAGAAAGCACGAATCAAGGTTGCATTAAGTGCAGATAACGCCTCTCCTATTCGAGTGTTCCTGATAACGCGAAGCAATGCAAACATTCCCAATTGATTCGTAATTGTGGGAATGACTGTCAGACATGAACGTTTTTGAAGGTGATGCTGACACCATTGCGTGGCCAGGGCTAGCTCGGGTGTGATGCTGTTGGAACGAAATTGTTGCTTCGCGGCGAGAGCGACGTCGCGCGCGGAGGAATGTAGCAGGTTGAAGTAGATGCATCGCAGCGAGTAAGAATTACAGGAACAAAGGAAGTAGAAGTAGAATCATTCCAAAATAATAATCGCATTACGATCGAGCTGTATGAAGATCGCTAGAACTGCAATAACGAGGCAACTGGTCCCGATTGCCTAGTGTGGCGAATCAATTACATAAAACCTATTCAACTGCTCGTTTCCAGGACTAGTTCAAATTGTAGGCAAAAGGCGTCACCTGACCTTATCATCAGTCCGGCGAGACGGGAATCCCATTATAGACCAGTAAGACAGAAGGGAGGGGTCGCGCAGCTCTTCCGATCGAGCTGCTTTTCCTGATGGAGTCGTTCATATTCTGTTAGAGCACACTACTCACTTCTATGCATCTCAGAAGATTTCATGATATTGTTAACTAAATCGAAGTTCATCTCATCTGTTCCAGGCTGTGAAGCGTAGTCAAGGTTTTGCTGACTAGTGCACGCTTAATGGTGTAACTGCCATGGCTATCGTCATTAGTCAAGTAAATAGGAAGATTGGAGATTATCGCATGGTTCTGTACATTAAACATCTCCACGAAGCGCAATATTGACCTGAGTCACTGAGTGGGCGTTCTAGTGTGAATAAACGGAGAAAAGACTTTATTAGACCGCAACGGACGGAAAAGAAGCCATCAATTTTATGTTCCTCAAACTGATACAGTGATAGTTAGAAACATGATCATACCATGGAATCAAGACATACTTGTGTGTAGAGGGAAATTCAAAGAATGTATGCAGGGACCTGATCCAGAACATTGACGGTTCAACATCTACCTCAAAACAGTTACTGAGGTACAGGTAAGTATAACAGAAATTCTATAAGGAGTTTGAAGAAATTGCAGTGTTGCACAAAAAACCATTTTCGGGAATAAATTAATCAGAGCGGACGGTGTCAAGGATTTGTGCAAAAGCTCGTGGAAGAGATGGAATACGACAAGTCTGCACGGCTTTAACTTCATCTAGCAAATGAGATGTATAAAGAATCTTTGAAGGGGGTCAATGTGTGTTTTTTTACAGAAGCCTAGTCAAAACCTTCTCAGGAAAATTGCGACCGTCATTGCATTGGTCTCGATTTCCTGGGAAAAACTAGTAGTGGAAGCGATCAGTATGACTGTCTGCTATCAGTCACCAATGCTGTAAGCTGTGAAATAACACTGGTGTCATTCCTATGAGGCTTAATTCTATCTCTTTGGAAACGTTTCCATGGAAAATGTATGCCCAAGAACCCGCCATTTCAGGGCATACTCCTCTATCCGAATCTCTTCCCTGTGGACTACGCATTACCTCAAAAACACAGTGGGGGGATTCATAAACACTCACAATGAGTGTATCCATTTACTCGTGGTTTGGTGTAGACAACATTTTCAGTGATAAGTGCAGAATGAAAAATTGACTTGCTCTATGCATGAGATCTCCTTTAAACGCCTCATTACTGGCTCACCATTCCCATGGAAACGTCATGCAACAGGTCAGAAGTCAGAAGAAGCAAAAGTGAGCAATCAGCAATCACTTACATCTATAGTTTTTTAATTTCTATTACTGTGGTGTGGTTCGTCGAACGTGGAGGCCCACCATGGTTCCCTTGTGGTATGCGAGCACTTATCATTACTTTGACAGACAAGTACAAAAACGAACTAGTGATATTCTCTTGATTTGAAAACCAACACTCTCTATTGAAGCATTAAGATCCTTAGGCTCAACCGATATATTTCGGAAGAGCTTAGCCATTTACACAGTGAAGCCTTTCGGACGGATGTTTGATACAAGTAAAAAATAATAGTTCATTAAAGGCACTGTTCACAAGTAGAGGTTTCGGAGATTTGCGCATGGTTTGAATTCGAAGCTCCCTCTGGTACCATTCCTACAGGAATGAGGTCGGAAAACGGCTGGATAGGGCATAATAAGGGGCCGGAGAGGTATCCACGGTCGCCCTCCGCCCCTTCATCGGTGTCACGTTAGACGAGTGTCGAGACAAAACAGATTGCTATTATTCGTTCTAGGACCCACGCACAAAAAGCTAACCGCCGACTGATGAGGCGATGTTTTTCTCCCATTCTTCTTTCCTCTGTTTTTCTTTTTGCTGCCGCGATCCCTTATTTGATTTCCTACTCCTACAGGCTGGAAAAGGTGAGCTACTTTTGCTGTTACTAAGGTTTTTTTGTTTATTTATGCTTATAAGTGAATGAATTGCGGATTACCATTGTCTGTTCTCCGCACCAGGACCCATACGCGCGCAGTGAAACGCACTCTTGAGCTCGTCCGGGCGCCCCACCTTCTTCATTTTTCTGGTTTCATTCACGTCCAGCCCCCTTTTTAACGTTTTTTCGAGGCCTTTTTTCACTATGAAAACACCGATGCAAGCAGTTTCTTCACCTCAGTCGCACTAGTTTCGATCTTGTCTTTCGTTTTTCATCATAATCTGGATTACCCAAAATCATGTTAACGGTGCCTTTAAGCAGGGTCATACGCCTAGCGACTCAAGCCATCAGCCAATGTGTCCTTCCATGACTTAAGGGCTTGAGAATCCATGACTAGGACAGTCGAATTTCATGCCCAAGAAGGTTATGTCTTGTTTCGCTGTTTCAGGCGAAAGCAGATGTAACAAATAGAAGTATATGTAGCTGAAATATACCACCTCTTTAGTACTTGCATTTTAAAATTATAGGGTCGTAATACTACCCCTCTACTCTTCTAGTGCTTGAGTAAGGGCAAGGGCCCATGGGACGACAACCAGGTTCAATTTCTGGCTCCCATAGCTTTAAGAATTATCGGATGATGGCTTATACCAAAATACCAGCAAGTTTTCTAGCTCATCATTTGAATATAAGTTTCACAAATTAGCCATCCAAAGTTGTGTTAACAATAATATAGCACAAGTTTTAAAGGGAACTGGAATGCCCTGATTAAGCCGATTATTCGAACCTCTCGCAGAGAAGTGGGAAGCTCATCATATGACGAAATTACTGAGACTGATAAGCAAATTCATGGGGCTGCACAAGTTTAGGGTCAACTTTGCATAGCAGATTCATTTAAGAAGGTACAGTGAGTCGGAGAGGATAGACTATAGAGTGGGTCATCTCGGCTATCTCGTTAGTTTCCTCAAAAATATCGGCTCAGAAACTGGAGTTTGGCCAGCTACTGAAATGGGAAAATTTTACTTCGACGAAGCTTCTCCTCTTTCCTCTCTCATGCAAAATACCTCTTCCCATCTTCCCTTCTCTCTATGGGTCTACCTGATTTAGATGCTCGAAGGGCGTTCGGGTTAGGTTTTTCTTCCTGGCTATTGCATTCATTACTCTGACACAACGCTACTTTGAAGTCTTTACGTAGCTCCTAACTAACCAGCCTGGCAAGATTTTGAGCGGAGGTGGTGTAGTGGCAAGTGGCGCACTATACCACACGCACGGTCAGGGGTTCGAATCCCTGATTGATGCCCGCCTAGGCCAACCAAGCCTTCCATCCCTCTGGGGTCGGTGATTTGGTACCAGACTTGTCTGGGAGGATAAAAGCACTGACTTGTACATTGGCTGGCCACCGCAAGTCATTGTATAGGCCACATACGCACTCATTACGCCACTACGATTCTGAATGGAAGTCGAGTGCGGGGGCGCATCCCTCAGACGGGATTGATTAACGCCAAAAACTTTATCCTTTATCCTTTATCGTTGTCAGATTGCCCGCAGGTCCATTAACTAGCACTACGTCGAAAACATGCTGGCCGTTAGTAGTTGATCTATAGGTTCCTCTAACAGAACGTTCCCTTTTGTAGATGTACTCTATGGAAATATACCATGCATGTGTTTTGATGCACTCTGAATTCTTCCACTTCATAAGTATATGACACTTTATTAAAATTGATAGTGTTTACTTAATCCTTGATTATATCATGAGAGGTAGGCTCCCAATCGTAGTCAGAAAAGCAGTTCTTATCAACTGGCGAGTAGGCTCCTATGAATAAGGACGGAGGACAAATCACCTCAGGTCTGGCTTCGACCTGAAAAGATTAGTGTACAACGCCGTCGGTGAAGAAGCTTCATTCCCAACAACTATGAAGATGACTTTGTCTATTTCTACTTTGCATACTCTCATGGGGATGGGAAGAGACACAACTGCGACTTGCGCATGCCGTTGCATCGAAACTTTCAAATTTTAGCTATCCGCTATTTCAGCTGTTTAAGTCAATTATCCCTTGGCCGACAAATTCACTACGCCCAAAGTATACCAAAATGATGAGCAAGATATAGACCCTTCAGGAAAGCAGGACTTTCTACCCTGGTGGATTTGCTAGCAAATGGTTCCAACGTAAGGATACTGGAGCGGTGAAGGCTTGTTCTTTTGCCTGCGATTCGATCGGAATTTGTAATACTTTGCTCTACTGCCTCAACCAGCGGCAATAATGGCTGCTTTCATAGTCCGCCGGCAGGCGCGCGTGCAGGCGCGCGTAGGCAGTGCTAGGGGGGAGGAGAGAGGCAGACAGATAGGCAAGCAGTCCACGCCCCTTCGAGGGGTTGAAAACAAACAACCTTCGAAGGGGCGTGGACTGTTTGCCTTACACCGTCTGCCTCCCTCCTCCCCCCTAGCACTGCGGCACGCCCTCTCGCCGGCACGCGCGCCTGCACGCGCGCCTGCACGCGCGCCGGCGCGCGCGCTTGCCGGCGGGCTATGAAAGCAGCCAATGCAGCAAAGTATCTAGATGAGAAATCCGGCAGGAAACCTCCGAGCTCAGCTCAGAATAGTTTTCGAATTCTCTTTCTAAATGAAAAGCTGAACTGTTGTGGGAGAAAAGTGCTCCGCTGGCGAGGGAAAAGTGAGAACTCGCAAAACATAAGATTTCTTGATGAACGAAGCGGAAATAAACTGTTGTAAAGGATTAATATGACGGTACTAAGTAGGGTAGGACGGGTACTTAAACGAGATTTTGCGTCCAACTGCGATGCGAAAGCTGGCAACGTTGTATATTGTGAAGGGTGCAGCCTATACAAAACCGCTGAAACACGCCATTTTGAGTGGGGACGTCGCCAAAACAGATCCCTGAACACTTATTGTGCCCGACTTTAGTAGGTCTTTTTTTCTTCCGGACACTTTCCCAAATGGCATTGTTGAGGCCTCTAGGTTTGCCCTAGTTGGAAAGTTCGGGAGTTGTCGCTAACTGCGCCCTGATATAAATACATTGTATTAGTGCTTCAAGCAACTTGACAATTTTTCCGATTTTACCCACATTCTAAGAATCCTTAACTAAAACAGAAGCCTACCACTCACAAAACTATATACATTTCGAACGTAGGTTTGGTTCATTTCTTCATCGCTAAGCCGGTATGGTGATTCTTGTTGTTTAATACGTCTCCAACAACCAATTATCACTTCTGAATAACTATATATGGGGATAAAAGCTCTTGGTGATAGGTAATGTTCACTTCTGTGTGCTCTAATACGTACTGCAAGATGCTCAGATGTCATGTAGTCAGTTTGAAGTCAAATTGCCTCAAAAGGAAAAGCTAATGCAGCAATGCGAAAGAAAGCTGCCCAAGCTGCGAATTTCTCGGATCATTCTTATACAGCACTTCTAAAGACCTCCTATTATGTAGTTCGGGACCATGGTTCGTGTTCCGAAACCTAACGAGCAGTTTGACTGCAGTTGTAAGGTAAAACCTGGCGTCTCAATGAGATAATAAGAAAAAAACAGATCATAATCAAATGGAAGGGGTCTACATCGCAGCGCACTTCAGGTGCCTACGTAATCTTCGCGTTAATTGAACTCCACTGATATGAACAACCCCTTGTAGTGTCCTGTCCTAGCGCATACACGAAGTGAAGTGAAACATTCAAGCAACGCAATCAGAGACAGGCTTTTGCTCACAGAGAAGCTACGCTTTTCTGCTTGGAAGAGCTGTTCCATGATTGGGAGTTCTGATAGGAAATAAGGACACAAATCAGCGACCAGACAGACCAGTCTCATCTGGCGTATGGTTCAAATGTATGCCTTAGAGACATCAAATGGGACGTAAATTCCACAACCAAGCATTGAATCATGTTTGCTGAAGGGTAGGGGACACCATTGTAAGAAACCCCACTGACGGTCGCGATCGCTCTGGCTATAACTGTGGCTTGTTTTATGGTGGGTTTCCGTAATGGGACTATATTTTTTTGGTATCTCCAACGATAAGCCCGGACAGCGGAGGAGAGAGGAGGTAATCTGCTGCTTGACTCTGCTCCTGTAGCTTTTCGAGGCTTGGCTCGAGAGGTCGAGGTCTCGATGACGGGAACATCGTTCCCCTTCTTCTGCCTCTCTCACGAGCAGGAATTCAACCAGATAAATTTGGTTGATGAAGGAATTTCGAACCTTGTCCACAGTTTGAGTACTGGAACTCAACCAAGCGCCCATCTTCTACTCTGAAACTGCTCTTTTAATGACGAACATCAATTGTTGGTGAAATCGACCAACTCGGGTCCTGCTGCTACGCGGAACACGAAGTACCATCGAGCATCGGTTTGGACTCCGTACTGAAAAATGTCGTTGATGGGATTAGTTTATTGAGTTTTTGCTAACAAATTGGTTATTCTGTCTCCAGCATTCCTCACTCTCAAGGTTTACTACGGACAATCTTGGCTTTCAGTGGCCCGAGAGATCAATCTACATAATATCTATTCCCTCCCTTTCCTACATCACCCTTTTTCCTTATAAGTGAAGCAGAAAGATGACTTGCAACAAGGCAGATTTCTAGGTTAACACCGAATTGTTCCGCCTGCTGAAAAATGTGTTTAGGAAGTGTGAATCATCTATTTTGCCTATCGTCCTATTAAAGGCACAGTTCACGATAAAAATGGTTTCTGAGATTCCCCTATAGTGTAAATTCGAGGCTACTCCTTACACCATACCTGCCGTTATAAGGTCGCAAAACGTCGTGGATAGGGAAGAATAAGGGACCAGAGGTTGTATCGTGTGAATGCCACACCCATTTTGGACGAGTTCCAACGGCTTTGTAGAGGCTGCACTATCTCAAGAGGCTCCCATGTATGAAGTTCGACCTACTGGTCATAACCCGTGGCGACAGCGAAAGGCAGTTCCGGACAATTTCGGCTTGATGTAGTCATCTATTTGAGCAATAGGAGCAAGTTGATTCTCGTTCAAACACCCCTTAAATGCCATACCGTCACGGTGGTCTCGAACAACCTCCACTACAACCTCCCATGTTCCGATATGGCTAAATTTGCTATGACCTTCTGGATTTAAATCAAGCCCAAAGTGGCCTTGAAAGTGGTGTTCCGATAGGCAAGAATAGCAAATGAAAGCTTCACCCCACGCGATGCCTCATACACTTGACTTCGAACCATGTGCGCAGCAAGCCGGAAGTATAACATTATCGATGTGATGACAACTAAGCCACACATAATAGCTGGAACTACCAACGAGATGAACCCTAAAAGAGCGAGTGTTGGGCACGACGTTCTTTTTGGCATAGGCGTAGCTCCTATATTTGATGAATGATAGACTCTAGAGCCTATACTTCTTACTTTTGGGTTGGCGATAGGTTGTGGCATAATTAGTCCGTTCGGATCGCCGCAGAAGAGGAAGAGCTGAAATTAGCTAATTCCTACACAGAAATATGGAGAATTATGAAGAACCCATGGGAACAGGGAATCTCCTCACCCTCGGAATTGAATAGCGGTAGTCTTCTTCTATTCTTATCAGACGATTTCTTCTTTAAAAAGTACTTTTAGGGAGTTTCATAAATATTCAACAATGATTCTAATGCGCACCATAACTTGTCCCGGTGAGTTTTTTTCGTCTAATGGTAAGCCACTGCTCCCCAGCTCTCCGGAAAACGCTGGCCTGAAAGCAGAAACGTTGATTTTTTACCTAGTTTTACATCCTAACATTTGCGCGACCGCATTTTCGAATAAACCATGCCAAACCAACCAATATTTCCGGTGCGCCAAGTTTTGTGTGTATACTTGTGACTGTGTGTATGCGTGTTTTTGTGTATGTACACATGTGTGTATGTGTATGTATATATGTGTGCGTGTATGAGTGTGTGTACCTGTATATGTGTATGCGTGCGTATGTGCGTGCATATGAGTGTATGTAGGTGTGTGCGCAGGATATTCATAACTCTCTCTCTCTCTTTTCTGATCCTAAAGCTCCCTCCTGATACTGCAACCTTCAAGTTTGGAAGGGATATAGAATGCAGTATGTGCAGTATGTGACACTGATTGTAGATGACAGGAGGTGAAGTAACTGGTAGTGGCTACTGAAAAGCCTCACAAGAGCAACACTTTATCATTGCTTCTCATTTTTGAATGTTTTGCAGCAATGCATTCGCCAATTTCAAAGTAAAAGAATGAACTTACTCGAAATGTTCATTCATAGCCATTAATTGCTAAAGACTTTCCAGTACAGGATCCGTTTCCTAAAATCGAGCTCAATTTTCATCTTTCATGGTAATGGAAACGGCTCACTTTTTGACATAACAATTCAACCATAATGCGGTCCTGCCGATTCCATATGGGGAGGTGGTGTGATGGCAGGTGGCGCCTTTCACACACGCATCGCCACGGGTTGAAATTACGGATCGATGTCTGCCTAGGGCAACCAAACCACATACATTCATTACGCCACCACGATACCGAATGTGAGTCGAATGCCTGGGTGCTTCCCTCAGGCGGGATAGATTAACGCCCAAGACTTTATCCTCTACTTATCCTTATCCGATACGACATGTCTCTAGACTATAGCAGGTTATGCAAGATTGGTACCAAAAGTTTTGTGCCACTTTCCTACAGCAAAAACCTGAAAGGCGAAAGTTCTATAACTCGTTGCTAGGCTCTGTATACAGGGTGACCCACATGAAGTGTGACACAGAAAACTAGCATCAAAGTTATACAAATCAAACCAATTAGGAAACATTTGCTTCTATACAATCATAACGAAATTGTAAACAACATATCACATCTCGCATGCAGAATGACCATCTTTCGCTTTAATGCAAATATCAAACCTCATTCGGATGTTTTCAAGAATGCGCGCAATCACTTTCATCCCACGCTTCCACAGAAGATCTTTCTTTTAGAAATTCCTAAGACCTGTGTTCGAGAGCGCAGGATTTCTGCTCCAGAGTCGACCATCCACCAAAGGATTGAGATCGGGGAATTTGAAGGTCAAAACTGCTTCGCCCCAAAAACCCGGAAGCGTGGTTTCACGACATTGCAGCATCTTTTTTGCGCTGTGGGCTGGTGCTCAACCCTGTGGAAGGTTCAGCTAACATCTTCCATGTTCGCATTTCCTTGAACCTGGGCATCTGTACTATTATTAGTCAATTCTTCTATGCCATACAGGTTTTTAATGGTGAAATTTTTTTTATTCGACTGACGTTTCGACAAACTCGTCTTTTTCAAATGCCTGAAAGCGTATCGAAACTTTAGAGTGTTAACTATCACGTTTGACGTAGACCAGCTCTTAACTAGTTGCAACTCAGACCGCTGAACTTACAACTTAGGAGAAATTTCAACAAGCCACTTACGTCAATTCCACCAACACCGAACACTTGCTCAACTTTGAAGACAATAGAGCAATTGAGACAGCCCGGTCAATCACGACCCTTTAATAGTATCGTGACGTGACACGTATCAGTCTCCATTATCAGAGCTCACACAGAGGGATGAAAGGCAAGAGGTCACCAGTTATGTTGATGCACTGCACATGCACAAGAGGTCGTGATTCTCACCCGGCAGTCACTCCTATTTCTCCAGCGATGCAAGGCGACCGAAATTCTCCCAAGATTCATTCTAAATAAACAGCTTGGATCAGTGTGCGGCCTTCCTGATAAACACCCTAGAATCAAGAACATCTATCGATCGGTGCTCAATGTGGTTATCAGGGAAAAACAACATCTACTGTATTCAATGCTGCTGAAGTGTGAAACCAAAGAAGAATCTTGTCGCCGCCTCCTGTCGGAAGAAATGTGGAAAAGGATTGAAGGTGAATCGAAGCGCCTGTGTGATCTTATCCGTTCTGACGCCAAGGCCACGCTCTGCGCCAAGTACAATTCCCTGAGGGACGAACAACGGGTGAGAAATTCTCACAGCGATCACTTCTCGTCCAATTTTAACCGATCCGAACGACAGAGCTCACAACAACCAAACATCTTACCTGAAACGGCAAAGGTCACCATCGTAGGCAGTGCACAGATTTCATCGAAAGCTATGGATTTTCTGAGCTTGGGGCCATCGTTCTCACTAACGCAGACGATCAACCCGCTTACCATTCGTAAAATTGTATGCGGTTTGCAAAAGTTCAGGGACCAATTGAGAACGAAAACACGACACGACTCCCAGGGACAAGTAGTTGAAAGGCTAGAGCGTACTACTCCAACACCTAGTCCATTTCCACGGTCATTTTATAAGGAATCTGATCCTTTCCCGGAAGCGGATATTAAGTTCCGAATCTTGTCAACAGAAGTTCTGAACGCGCTTAATAGGTTCAAGTGCGAAAAGCGCTCCAATCTGACACGCGAGCAATGGGAAGGGTTCAAAGAAATCCGGGAAAGAATAAAACGGAATGAAGTACGCCTTTCTGTCAGCGATAAAGGTGGAGAATCTGTGGTATTACCTCAGTCTTTAGACAGGGAAATCACAAAACTCCACCTAACAGACACAACAGTCTACCGCAACACGACAGAAAAAGCCTTTCATATGCAAGTACACAAGTTAAACACCTTGTGGGTCAAAGTAGGAAAGATGGCAAAATTGGATGAAAGATTGGTTACAAGGCTGAAGCTGGAAAACCCCACCTGCCCGGTCTTTTATAGCCTAATCAAAACCCATAAGTTGTCTGCAGAAAACATGCAGTCACCTCTGCCGCAGGCTTACAAAATAAGGCCTATAGTCAGTTGTGTGAATGGACCGACCGATCGCATTTCATGGTTTCTGAATAAAATCATCGGTCAACTCCTAGTCCATATACCATCACATCTGTCGAATACGGGACAGTTCTTGGATCGCTTACGTGCTTGCAGATTTCAACGCGACTGTGTCGTCGAGTCATTTGACGTGTCTGCGCTCTACACCAACGTTAGCAACGACGAGGCTTTGCAAGCAGTTTCAGAAATGCTTGACCAGCACGAAAGAAGTGTGCTGACGTTGGGGTTGAGCAAGGCACAAATAATGGCTCTCATCAAGGAGTGCTTGAACTGTAACATATTCAAGTGGTCCGGGACATATTTTTCACATATAAGAGGGCTTGCAATCGGACAGCGGCTAGCACCAGTTCTCGCTGTCTGCTTTATGAGTAGAATCGAACAACCTCGAACAACCAACAACCTAGCACGTCTAGCCATAATGTACTGTCGCTACGTCGACGACTGTTTCGTCATAACATCAACTCAGTCAGAAATGGATGAGGTGTTCAACATTCTAAACAGTCAATCGCAGTACATCAAGCTAACTCGAGAAGTCCCGCAAGAAGGCTGGTTACCCTTTCTGAATACTCAGGTAAGGGTTACCAGTGGAACATACAGTGTGAAATGGTATAGAAAAAGGAGCTCCAAGAATATTCTCATCCATGCAAAGTCGGCACACCCCAGAGCTGTTAAACGCGCAGTATTGCGGAACATGTACAGAACGGCTGTGGAGGTGTGCACCGGTAACGAGGAGCGAGAAGAATCCAGAAGGTTAGCACACCAAATAGCTAATCTGAATGGATACACAACTCGGCAGCATGGCTCACGGAGCAGATCAAGGCCTTTTCCATATGGAACTGAAGATAAGATGTATCTTCAATTACCATTCATATCAGATCGATTTAGCGCAGTTATTCAGCAATGCCTGAACAGAGCGGATCTAGCCAATGATGGTTTCTTGGTTAACACACCAAGGGGAAACACTAAACACCAGTTGGTTAGAAATCGTCTCTATGACCGGGTTTGCATCATGGATAACTGCGTGATCTGCCCGTATGGAAAAGTAGTAGACTGTGCACAAAGAGGTGTGGTTTACCAACTTCAGTGTTTGACATGTGATGCTTGCTATATTGGAGAAACTGGGAGACAGTTGTGCGTTCGTGTGAAAGAGCATTTAGCTAGCAAACGAAGGTCCTGCTCGATTGCACCGCTTGGGAAGCACAGAAGAGAAGGTCATGCTGGTTGTGACTTTGCCGTTGAATGCACGATTTAGGCCTACGAGGACAGTATTGGTGCCAGAAAAATCCTCGAGGCTTTCTGGATAAGACACCGAAATCCGAGCATGAATAACAAGAATGAGTGCATCAACATAACTGGTGACCTCTTGCCTTTCATCCCTCTGTGTGAGCTCTGATAATGGAGACTGATACGTGTCACGTCACGATACTATTAAAGGGTCGTGATTGACCGGGCTGTCTCAGTTGCTCTATTTTCTTCAAAGCTGAGCAAGTGTTCGGTGTTGGTAGAATTGTCGTAAGTGGCTTGTTGAAATTTCTCCTAAGTTGGTAGTCCATTGGCCTGAGTTGCAACTAGTTAAGAGCTGGTCTACGTCAAACGTGATAGGTAACACTCTAAAGTTGCGATACGCTTTCAGGCCTTTGAAAAAGACGAGTTTGTCGAAACGTCAGGCGAATAAAAATTCCACCATTAAAAACCTGTATGGCATAGAAGAATTGACTAATAATGGTTCAGCTAACGTTCATCGCGTTCCATTCCGCCCAAGCGATCACCGCTTCCTCCAGCCCAGAAGCCCATAGGTTGATTTTTTTTATTGCTCGTCATACTTCATGTGGGTCACCCTGTATAGAGACGATTTATAACTTCCCATCTGAAATGGATTCGAGCCACTTTTACTCATGTATCTATGACCGAGCACATAGCTGAAGACATGGCCAAAAAATTTTAGAACACCATTATGATTTTTCGTAAATGAAGGCAAATAATACACACGTATACGAAGGAGCTGTGAGTTTTATAAAAATCGCGATTGATCGCGGGATAGAAATTCCTTGTGAAAATTTTACCTATGTACCGGGGGGTCTAGGGCCATGGTTCTTTGAAAAAACGAGATGAGCAGCTCTTTCTCCTTCGTGGACGAATATCGATGACCATGTCGTCACTGGATCAAGGATTTAACTCCACGAACGACAACATACAGGTGATTACTGGTACTCCAGTGGGTCATAAATGGAAATCTTTTGTACACAATTAAACGGTTACGCTAACACAAATGCATCAATTTCTGTTTTTGAAGGAAAATCCTTTTATTAGAGAAATTGTGCATGCTGTGAATAGTGAGAGAGCTCCTCTCCACATTGCTTCATTGACTTCGAAAACCATGTTATGCTATCGAGATGTAAATGCCCTCAGCGCTAACGTTAGGTAGGTCAGGCTGCACATACCTAGTATAGCTGCAGCTTTGCAACTCACCACTCGCAATGAGGCAGTTTTAAAATAGAACCCCACTGTTTTGATCGTAATCTTTGCCTATTTACTTTGACTTGTTGTTTTTGTTAACTGCTGTTATTCGCCGCAGTATGCGATGTGTCAAGATGTCTAGCAAGGTTGGCGAGTTATGAGCAAATTTCGTACCCAAACGGGCTCGAACCCTTAGACAAAGGAGATAGAAAGTGAGGCCATGGTTGGGTGAGAGGTCGGAACCAGCAAAGTGCTTGAAACACACAAGCACGGGTTCGAGTCCCATTCGAAGCCGGAGGTTTGTGCATACGTCCTTGGGAGTTGCCCAATTATTTCTATCGTTATGTCTGAACGGAGCTATAAAGCAACGTTTGGAAACCTCTAAGAAAAAAAAAGAATAATTTTTAAGTAGTTTAAGGTCAGGCCAACTGACCAACACCGGACTGCTCCTGTCGATTTCGCTTACAATGCAGAGGAAACAGCCGGTTCAACAGATCCGGAGTAGGGATCCGCGTCCAAGACGATCACTTATACTCCACGCGCCCTATCAGCAGATGTGGCTGGTGTAAAAAGAGGAATTCAAATAGTTTCATGAAAAATGAATAAGACTTTAGATCAATGTAATCTTGCCTATCATAGAGTGTAGATGGTGTAATGATCAGGGATATGGCCAATAATTGGATCCCGAATGGATGCCCGCCGGGCTAACCAAGCCTATCATCCATCTAAGGTAGTTTAGTTGATACCAGACTCGTCTGGTAAGGATAAAAGCATAGACTTGGCTGGTCTCCGCAAGTCATTTATAGGCCACATACGCATTCAAAACTCACCCTACGATTCTGAATAGAAGTCGAATGGGGAGCGCATTCCTCAAACGGGATCGATCAGCGCCCAAAGACTATTCTTTATGATGATCCTTGCTCAGTAGTTGCTTCTAGTTGGCAAATAATAATTCCTTTCTTTCTGTATGACGTTTATGATTACAAAATAACATCACTTAATTATAAAACCTTACAATCAAGAATAACGAAAATAAAAAAAGAAAGAAATAGAAAAGAAATCGAAGTTATGTTCGTGAATTGCCAACCTTGTAAGCATTTCGATCTATTATACTTTGAATGAATTACTTTCATCGAGAGATTCAGGTTAATAGAATGTGCTATATTAATAGCAGAAGTATTTATATTATATATATATATACCAGGCGGCTACGCACGCTCTCGCGCGCTAGGGGCTCTAGCCATGAGAGACGGGGCCGCGTGAGCTGATTTGTATTATAGACCTTTATCGGATTTTTGAGTTTCCGCTCAAACCTCGCCTCCTGTGGGCGGAGTCTGGTTTTGCCACCTACCATAAGTTTTCCCATCACGGTGCCTGTACTCCTACCAAGTTTGAACTTTCTAGGTCCATGGGGACAGGAGTTACGAATTTTCGCACAAACCCTGCCCCTTGTGGGCGAAGGTTCGTTCTACCACCCACCATAAATTTCCCCATCGCGGTTGCTGTACTCCTACCAAGTTTGAACTTTCTAGGTCCACTGGGACAGAATTATGAATTTTCACCCAAACCCCGCCCCTTGTGGGCGGAGTCCGGTGCTGCCACCCACCATAGGTGTTCCCCTCCTGTCGCCTGTACTCCTACCAAGTTTGAACTTTCTAGGTCCATGGGGACATGAGTTATCTATTTTCGCCCAAACCCCGCCCCTTGTGGGCGGAGTCCGGTGCTGCCACCCACCATAGGTGTTCCCCTCCTGTCGCCTGTACTCCTACCAAGTTTGAACTTTTTAGGTCCATGGGGACAGGAGTTACGAATTTTCGCACAAACCCCGCCCCTTGTGGGCGGAGTCTGGTTCTGCCACTCACCATAAGTTTCCCCATCGCGGTTGCTGTATTCCTACCAAGTTTGAACTTTCTAGGTCCATGGGGACAGGAGTTATGAATTTTCGCACAAACCCCGCCCCTTGTGGGCGGAGTCCGGTGCTGCCACCCACCATAGGTGTTCCCCTCCTGTCGCCTGTACTCCTACCAAGTTTGAACTTTCTAGGTCCATGGGGACATGAGTTATGGATTTTCGCGCAAACCCCGCCCCTTGTGGGCGGAGTCTGGTTCTGCCACCCACCATGAGTTTTGCCTCCATGACGCCTGTACTCCTACCAAATTTGAACTCTCCAGGTCTATGGGAACCGGAATTATGGATTTTCGTATATAAATGTAAGAAGGGATGTGAGCTTCGAGGCACTCGCCGCCCATTGTGGGCGGGCCTCCGCTGACGTCGTTCATGCTGGAGACACCTCCGACAATGCTCCTCCCACATCAACTTTTTCCTGCTCTGTTGGCTTTCTCCAGACCGAGTTATAAATGTTTTCATAAAGCATTGCATTTTTGGAGAACGCCCCGCCCATCGGGGGTGGGCCTCCCCAGTTCGATCTAACTTACCAATGCACACCTCAAACCACCTTTAAACCCCAATTTTGAGGCCGTCTTGTGGCTGTGTTTGAAATCATGGTCCTCGGTAGGGCTCATTTCGAGGCACGCCACGCCCACTGTGGGCGGGGCTCCGCCAAGCTGATGTGTGTTTTATACTTCTCGAGACCTGGCCCACCCATCCCACGCTTGACCCGGTCTCTCCAGGCAGATCTAAAGGAGTTAAGGAATTTCGTGACAGACATACAGACAGAACGACAGACAGACAGACAGACAGACAGACAGACAGACAGACGAAGCGCTTTATAGTAAGTAGGATGATATACAAATATGCACGTAAACAATGTTACAGTTCGTTAGGTTCCATCAATAAATGAAATTTGAAGAACAAACCTGCAACGTTGTTCACCACAAATTTTCAAATATTTGGAGCCCAGTTCAGTTTCAGTCACTGATCAGATTTAGGTCGATCGTTTAAATGTTAACTGCTTTATTCATTTTTTCACTAATGGGCTCACATTACGGGATTGAACAGCATTTACAGGTGATGGGCGGCCGCTTCACCACAGCTGCGACAGTTAGCGCAGTCGGTAGTGATTGGCGTTACCGCTGACACGGTCCCGAGTTTGAATCCGCCCGATGATTACAACGAAACCTGACTCCAAGGCCGGCTCGAAGTTTCCTTGCTCCTTCACGGGGCAGGGGAGCGATAACGGTCGGTTCGAATGATTCCAGATTATGAGAGATGAGGGCACTTTGGGTTTTCCAAATCTATGTTGTATCCACACCTAATATCAAGTTCGAAAACACATAATGTCATATTTGGTGATAATAGCCCGCATTGGGTGGGAAACAAAACCAAACCTTCAGTGATTGAGCCATGACGTCTATACTGAAATTTCTCTGAAATTGGAGGTGTAATTTGCTGAAGAAAATCAGCAGAATACTTTTTATAGACCAGAGTAGCGAATTTCATGAAAACCAGTGGCTGCTTTGCCCTAAGAGTTCCTCTTAATGGCGAACACAACCCCTATCTCTCATACATGTGCATTTATTTGAGTAATTGGCAATTCTGTCAACTGATGGTGGGTAAGCATTGCCGCTGTACGATCAAAATCTGATGAGAGCCTTCTTAATCTACTATGTAGTACAGGTTAACGAAAAAAAGAATGAAGTGATGGCAAAATATCAGCTGCCAATCATTTCTATACTCGTAAAACCTGAGTAATCACTGAACTTACATTCCACATGAATGCTTTTTGCTGATAAGCGTTATCACCGAAAAGAACCCCAGTGATGCGCCTTGTTGCTATTTTCTTGCTGCTAACGTACGAATTAAGATGCGGTAATAACTTTTTTACTACCAATTCTGAGTTACGGATGATTTGGTGCATTTTATATTTTTCATCTTAGATGATCATAAAACTGAAAAAGTACGAGGCTCTTCAGAACGCTGTTTTTTGTATTCCCTTAATATTTTACTAGGGTGAAGATGTTTTAGGAAATGCAGCCGATTTGTGCCCAAGTGGATTCCAATTCGTAACCGAGACATCGTACTGCTATCAAATTAGCACTAAGCTGTACTCAGCTGCTGATGCCGATAGCTACTGCAAATCGCAGAATGCTTAGCTTGCAGCAATGGTATTACAGGCGGAGATGACAGTACTTTTACGTATGTGTTTATTTTTTCTGACAAACTGTCTAAGAACATGTGACTTCGTTGTTGTTTGTAGTCTTTTCTATTAGACCAGCTTGACTTCGATCCAACCTGAGGATAGCTAGTGAATAGCTGGGGCCCTTTTGCGTTATGGAAATTTGCACTACGCAACAGCATTTAATCTTCAAAGCACAACTATCATACATATCTGAGCGAAATAATACTAGGATTATTGTTCAAACAGTATTAGTAAATCTAGGTGTCTGGGATGTTTTAGACAGTTTCGAGCAGTCTAAAAACATATGAAAACCATCAGAGGGGTGAAGTGGCAAGTGGTGCACTTTACACACGCATGGTTACGGGTTCGAACTCATATAGGCTAACCAAGCTTCCATCCTTTCAGGGTGGTTGATTGGTACCAACCAGAGTTGTTTGAGAGGCTAAAAGCGCTGACTTATACATCGGCTGTCCACCGCAAACCATTGTATGCGCCACATACGCATTCAATACGTGACCACAATTCTGAATGAAAGTCGAATGCGTAGGCGCACCCCTCAAACGAGACTTATAAACGCCCCAAGATTAGATCCTCCATAGTCTATTAGACTTTATCCATTTCTTGTCAGTAGTGTGTAATGATGGGTTTTACACGTTGCTTTGTTGCTCGTTTACGACCATAAAGTTTTTGAGTCAATCAACCGTCGCTTTGCAATTATTCAGAGTAAGCCCTATACAGAGAGAGTAATTACTTGTGTTTTCTAGAGCTTACGACTGGCCATCCCATCCCACCTTGGGTAGGAGCCGCTAGAGTGTCCAACAGCACGTGGAAATGGAATACTGGAAGTAGCGTGTCAAGCACTTTCTGGGCTAAAGGTGAAAATCTTGTCCAACTATCATGAAATACCAATATCCATGACAACTTTCTAGTCGGTATCACAGTGAAGTTGTCTTGAGCATAATTCAATTATATCATCCTCGACAATATCATACGGAAGTATCGTGACGACGTTCAACCAGGACAGGAGTCCTGACATTTTTCATATATTGAGAGTGAAGCATTCTGCCATCCTAACCTTAAAGGGAATCATTTGAGGCGAGCCTTCGATTTATGGTGACTGCGCTACGTTACGCAGTGGATCCGTTCCTGGTATGTCCTCCTGCCCGTGTTACAACCAGCAACCAGCCCTGTGCAAGTTGAAACCGAAACTGTATGTATGAACTTCTGTCTTCTCACTTAGTGGATATGAGGCTGTCTCGTGAGAAAAAATTCGGAATTTTTAGCCTGCGAAACACATCTTTATGTTTTGCAGCTGATTCCGATTGCTTTTTAAGATCACATGAAAATTGGAATGAAAGAACGAAAGAGAGTAGAAAGGGAAGGAATCTCCCTCACTTTCTTTCTTTCTTTCTTTCTTTCTTTCTTTATTTATTTATTTATTTTTTTCTTTCTTTCTTTCTTTCTTTCCTTCTCTCTTCCTCTCTTGTGACAGAAAACTTCAAAGATTTCTCCCTTCTTCTCGTTTTGGAACGAGTATCGAGCAGTTTCTTCAAATTTACATATAAACTTTCAATAGTGTGCTCTTTAGCATTCCGGAAAGTCGTCAAATGTAACTTCTTCATGTTTTCAAATCACTCAGTTGAGGTTCTTCCCAATAATCGACTTCCTCAGGTGCAACGACGGTGACTTTGGTGGTGCGAGTGTTCGCTTTGGAACCATAAATAGCCCAGGATTTCCAAATCAGTATTACAACAATCTCGACTGCTACTATCAGCTAAGGAGTGAGCTAGAAAACTTTTGTAGATGTGATATCAAGGAGTGAATGACTTAGTTATTCAGGCCCTACCACTACGTATATCACCATCACATTCGATCCTGTCAAGATAGAAAATTATTTCGACTATGTCGAGATATTCGATGGCGGAAATAAAACAAAATTGATTGGACAGTGAGTAAGCGTATTGGAAATTCAGTCAACATCAGCATCATCCCTACTTCACGGATCATTGCCAAGTAGGAACCGATCTTTTTCTGGTCGCACATCGCGTTCACACGTCATTGTACAGATAGACTGGGTTTTACCGGTATGAAAGTGATTCTCTAGAGAATTCCGTCATAGTTAGGGAAGCATACCAGACGATTGCTAGGGATAATCCCGAACCTGCTCTTGCCAATACATAGCATTTTCCTATGTGATGGGATTCATATTTATGACTTCTATGAAACAGCTGATGGAAATTCTAACACTCATAATCCTTTCTGTGTCAAACGAACCGTGTTCAACCATCCCATATTGCTTATCCCATTTGTGGTTAGAATACTCTCTATCGTGCTAACCTCCCACCACTTCATGCCCCGACACACGCAAGAGGGCTTTGAAGCGGTACCAGTTGGGCTACGCACGCCAATGCGTGCAACATATGCCCACGCTAACGCCTACGATTGAAAGTGTCAATCGGTTGCTCTTCATTTTGAAAATCCTCCTTCCTGTTAGAAGTTTGCTATGCATAAATAACTCTTCGGATTCCCACTTTCCTTGAAAGCGCTACGCACTCAGCATTAGCTCCGAATTGGGAGCGAATTTTTCTGTAAGCCATCTTTGTCCGGTAAGAACATCGCATAATGCCACAAAAGCGATTATTCAATCGGCGTATAATATCACGAAGGAGAAAAAAAGGGGACAGCTCGGCTAAGGAAACATACCTCCGTGAAATTTTCGTGCAATTGGAATACTTTGAACGGTCTAGGGCCAAATTGACAATTTTATCAGGTATTGCGCCCATTGTGAGCGGAGTCTGGTCCTGCTATCCACTATTAGTGTTCCTATCCTGCCGCCCGTACTCCTACCAAATTTGAACGCTCTAGGATCACGGGGAAATGAGTTATGAATTTTTGCTCGAACATTTTTTTCCTCACAAACTCCGCCCCCTTTGGGCGGAGTCTGGCCCCTGCACCCACCATTAGTGTTCCCATGCTGCCGCCCGTACTCCTACCAAATTTGAACGCTCTAGGATCACGGGGACAGGATTTGTGAATTTTTGCACAAACCCCGCCCATTGTGGGCGGTGTCTGGTCCTGCCATCCACTATTAGTGTTCCTATTCTGCCGCCCGTATTCCTACCGAGTTTGAGTGCTCTAGGATCACGGGGACATGAGTTATGAATTTTTGCTCGAACATTTTTTTTTCTCACAAGCATGGGAACACTAATGGTGGGTGCAGGGGCCGGACTCCGCCCCCTTTGGGCGGAGTCCGGCCCCTTTGGGCGGAGTCCGGCCCCTGCACCCACCATTAGTGTTCCCATGCTGCCGCCTGTACTCCTAGCAAGTTTGAACGCTTTCGGTCCACGGGGACAGGAGCTGCCATACGCACACCGGCACACACACACACACACACACGCACACACATACACACACACACACACACACACACACACACACACACAAACACACAAACACACAAACACACCAACAGACGCACTTAGCCGATTATATAAGTAGGATCTAATCATCAACGTCGTATTCAATTTATTAAAAATAGAGCTAACCTGGTCTAAGGCGTCTTGGAAACTTACAATTTCCTATTTGCAGAATGGACACATACATGCCAAGCAAGAATACATTTGAAAGCACAACGAATAATATGCTTGTCTACTTTCATACGGATAGTATGATCACAGATGTCGGATGGTCAGCTCAGTGGAGTGCAAAGTCAGTTTCTTCGTTCATCAATCGAACTTTTCGAAGAACTACCAACCATGGTTGTACTGGTTTCTGAAAACTGGTTTTGGTTGTAGTAGGAAGGGATGTTTTAAGCAATGTTGGAGAAAACCATAGGCCCACAAACAAAAAATACAGAAGTGCCGGTCTCCGTCGTTCGATAGAAGTTATGATACGTTGTTTCTTCAAATAACATCACTTTGACCAGCATTTTCTTGTACTACTTAGAAAGACTCAGAAAGCTACAAACTTCAAAAATGTACTAAATGCAATCAAGGGTTGGTCACCAAGGTACTTCAAAAAGTGGCGTTTGAGACTATTGCGCCAGAATTTTCATGGAAGGGTACTATTATTACAGTTGCGCGCTATTACCTAGAGCTAAGTATAGTGTACCAAAAATACCAAAAATTGCCCTCCACTGGAGCCATGGGTCACGGGTAGTTGAACACCCGTGACCAGTGGAGTGGTTCCAGTGGAATGCACTTTTTGGCTGATTGCTGATTGATCCCTTTTTCACTATTGCTTGACTTCGTTTTGGCTTTGATTGCTGATTTTTCTGCATGGGTGTTCAATAGTGGTGGTGCAGCTTCCTCAAGGTTTTAAAACATAGTCACATCTGTGTATTTTCATGCCATGCTTTTTTCATATCTTTGAGCTCCTATTACGCTTCATCAAAGACGTTTTTTAATCTGACAGCCCCCCAGATATAGCATATTCGAGAGCCCCAGATTTTTCCTAGTATATTATCTCGAGAACCACTTTCTATCGTGAACTGGGTGTGGATAATTTGCGGGTGTAGAGAACTCAGCTGGCATGGCTTGCCCGATTCTTTGGGCCTTTCATATGCGCATGATATTTCACTCAGATGCCAAAACGAAGTCAAGCAATAGTGAAAAATGTGATCACACAGTCGATGCTCAAGTTGAAGACAATGTTGCTTCCAACTGCTCTCGTCATTCACTTCCTTCTTCTCTAAGGCCCACCTTTTTTCAGGGTGAAATCATCCCCAATCGTACAAAATGGCACGAGTGGTGAGATGAGTTCTCCCAACTACCCCAATAACTATGGTCCTTTTTTGGAGCAAATGTACTTCATCAACAGTGATGGAAACTCATCGGTAGGGTTGATCATCGTTCAGCAAGCCTATTCTTACACTTAGACCTGATATTCAACTTATCTGGAGGATGATTTGAGTCTCAGATCGATCCTAGTTTTTTGATAAGCATGGCCTAGCTCTTCTTCACCCTTATCTGCTGCCGAGCAACTTTCGTTACGTACTTATCATTTCAGATATTTGCTATGTTTGACGCGTTCAGAACTGAGTCGAATTACGATTACTTGGAAATCTACGATGGCGGAGACATTCAGTCGAAACTACTCGCAAAGTAAGCCTTTTCTCCATTTTTAATGACCACCAATTTGAAAGGATTATGGGTACATGGGGTCTGAGCTTTATCCGAAGTTGAATTCTTTTTAGGCCCCAAATACTGAATTGTTTCAAAACAACTGCCACGTTATGGGAGCAGCGCATGTTTATTTCATCCCTCCTATTCCTGGGCTGACCCTTCGTGTAATACTCACTATCTATCCCAACAAGACTCAATATCTATCGCATGAAATGTGTATAGCATGGAATTTCGAGACATTGTGGAAGACACCTATTGTGTGAACGCTGACTGGCGCGCATACCAAAAAGGCTATTTGATTATATGGGATCACACTTATGTATTGGGTTGTACGGGAAGTCTCCGCCGATTTTTGAGTCATCTTTGAAAGAAAATTTCTAGAGATCAAATCCACTCATTAAACAACATATAGTCCATTCCGTTCAGTAACGGTTCGCCACTTTTCTGTCAGTTTCATTATTCCACTTTCACAGAAGGTTCTAGACTCAGAATTGAGAAGGCCTCTCAGGCGCTTCTTGCAGTCCTCTGGTAGATTGAGCAATTTTCCAATCAAAAGATTTTGCAGAAACCTGAAGAAGTGGTAGTGTGATGGTGCTATGTCTAGGCTATATGGTAAGTGTGAATTTTTGACGAGTGACCATAAATACGTGTGGTCTGGAGTTATCCTGTTGGAAAACAACGCCCTTACGATGGGCCACTTCTGGGCGCTCCTAATCTATCGCTGCCTACAAATTGTTTCACTGAGTTCAGTGCCCTCCCGAAGTTACCGTTTGACCATGTGGCAACAGCTCATAATAAATGATTGCCCTCCAATCCCATCAGCAACGCAGCATAATCTTCCTCCCCTAGATTTGGACTTTTGTAGTAATTTGTGACGGCCCGCCCCTTGGGGGGCGGAGCTCCGCTGAGCTCACGTGTGCTCTGTTGGTCTTGCCCTATGCTCGACCCATTCCAAACTCGGCTCGACCTCTCCAGGTGTTTCTTCAGGTAGTATCGAATTTCGTGACAGACAGACAGACAGATGCGAGCGCTTTATATATAGTAAGGATATTTTGATTCGGTCGTTTTAAACTGGTGCTAGCCTTCCTGAGCGTTGCATATTTCCGAGGGTGAATCCACCCTGTTTAAATCTCGCAAACTGTACGTTCCTTCAGAGCATGTCTATTCATATGTACTAAATCCTTCTCGCGGCTTGAGCCGCATTCCTGCCCTTGCGGTATAAGAAAAGGATCAGGCGCCGCAAACGCATGCGATGATCCTGGAATTTCGCACGAGTCCTATACAGAAGGAATTGGAGAATGTTAGCAGAACTTGAACCGGGACAGAGGAGAGTAGGAGTTGGAGTAAGTCACCAATAGCTGGATAGAGACGCAGGTGGATTCAGAAGATGGACTCCCTTTTTCTGCTATGCTGGCCCGATTTATAGGTTCTGTCTCCTCGGAGGTGAACCCAAGCTGCACTTGTGTGGAGAAGTTGCGGATGCGGATGACATCCTGTTCATCGACTCAGACAAAAGTTTGCATTCGAAGGGAAAAAATCCAGCTTGTTCCATATACCAAAAACAGTATTGTGAATGAGCCCCATTTCCTTGATTCTGAAGGGGCTGGTTAAAGTGGATGTAGGCCAAGGTAACACTGAATATTTCAGCTTCTCAGGTGCCAACTTGGCGACAAACACTGTGCAGACGACTGGGAACAGGATGACGATGCGCTTCATTACCGATGGATCACTGCAATTCTTTGGATGGCATATGATTTGGAACAACGTTTGATGTATACTGAAATTATATCTCACAGAAAAAAAAAAGTTCGAAAAGGTTCATCAAATACATGTCAATAATTATCAAGAGTATTCCGCTGCTATATGACGGAATTCTACGGCCGTTCAAACCCTTCAAAATCTACACTCTTTTAACTTAGCGCTAACACCACACTTCTTCTAGAGTGCGCTTCGTTGCACGCTCCGTCGAAATTAGGTCACGCCGCAGCCGTCGCATACGGCGGGTCAGCCCACGATACTTGGCAGACGTCGCAGTTGTCAGTGGAGCATACGGTTCGCGCTTGGTCCACGGCAGTCAGCCAATGAGAAGATAACATGGACAAATGCAAATCATTCGCCCCACTTACACTTGGTGATAGTGTAATGTCATCTCGAGACCTCAGTGGAGTGCGCCGCGCGGGATGTGGGCGGGGTGACCTACTTTCGACGGACGCGCGTAACGAACGTTCGCCCTTTTTGTAGGATATGAATCGTCGTCTGCTACAGTACGGCAGTTTCAAATACCACCTTGAGTAGAGCTAGAAGAATAGAAGGTGGCTATCAGTTCTAATTAACGCTTTGCAAACTGTCGTTGATCTCGTCAACAAAGCTGGCAACACCGTAGCGATAGGGAAAGCAGTACTATGCATAGTAACATCAGGGATCCTCCGTCACGGTTGATTCCGATAGAATCTGCGTGAAAACACCTGAGATCCTTCGTGGAATGGCGGCGTGAGTTCATAGAAATGATCACAAACACGCGATTACCAACTCTCAACTCAAAAATCGCCATTCTTACTTCCTCTGCTTCCGTGGAAGAACTTCATGCTCTGCTGTACATAGAATACACATCCATAAATAGACGTATGGGCAGGCTCAATGCTTTATATTTAGTATTTCCAGAATATAATGTGAGACAACCTTCCAGTAGTCAGCGCTATCAAAAATTATGTCCTGATTGTATTTCAATGTACTAAATAAGCATATTGTGGGTTGTTCATATGCATTCGTATAAATAACTTTCTCGACTAGGTCTCCTTGATGTGCGGCGACAAGAAGGGAAAGGATCCGAGGATATCAGGTACGTAGTGTTGATGAGTTCAGACTTGCACATTAATAGCTGCTAAATTCTTGGTCTCCGGCGCAATCAGCTTTGTAGTAGCGGCTTAGTAAGGAGGAATGCACCGTCATTCAAGCGACTGCGCTCTTCCTGCGTTTAAAGAAGCAATGATACTCCAACAAATAATCAGTCCATTTCGAATAAAGTTTCAGAAACCACTTATATACAACCGCGCTTCAATGAAAACTACTGAGCTCTTTTGCTCTTGAATATCTGACACCTTTTTTGAAAAGCGTGTCTAACTCAACAAACTCAATCACTGTAGAGAAACACAAATCTTGTCTATTCCAGCATCTGCAATAATGTTCATTGTGATCGCCTCTATAGGATTTCTTGTTTTATCACGGCCAATGGAACATTCAATAAAAAAAGACAACTATAAAAGCCATCTACCGCGAAACATTCAATTCGGAAGTGTGTTCCTGCGGTGACAGTGGATATATGTATGTGGAGATGGCTTTAAAAACGGAAATGTCGTTCTGTTTCCACGCTCTGATAGAAGATTCTACTTTGAAAAACAGCGACAGTGTTTGCTTTCCAATATAACGGTATATTACTGAGAAATCGTGGGGTGCTTCAATGGAAAAAATACGTGATGTAACGTCACCTTACGCTTCACAAGCCTCAACTTCAACCTGAACCATGACTACTCCTATTCCAAAACCGACCATTTTGCAGTTCAGGTAAATACCCTACATGAGCATTCAGCAGGCCCTGAAAATCCTTCAAAGGAAAAGAAATTCGGTCGTAGAAAACGAAATTTCATTTGGATGCAGCAACCTAATATTCTTACTCAGTGAAATTGATTACCAGTTCCCAGGTCCTACTTGATCTATGGTGAAATCGTGGATCTGATAAAAGCAGCGCCAACGCACAAGCACCCTAGATTTGTTCCATACAGAGGGCTTCGCACTAAACATCGAAGTGAACAGGAACTTGGGACGCTGCCTTCGGAGGCAATGATGTGGTTGAGGCAATTTCAGCACTTGTCTGACTCTTGATCACCCTGGTTGAGGTGAAACTGTTGAGGTGCGTGAAAAAAAGATGATCCATGAGCGAGAGATCTGGAGGGTAGGCTGGATGAACTTCGAGTAGACCATGATTTTGAGCCACCCATCAAAAGGGTGTCAACGGAACAGGGCGTACCGAAGCTGCCGGTGGGCGGGCTGTTTTGCAGAAGCTCCATTGCTATTGCTGTCCTTTGCAGAAATGTCATTTGATTTCCGAGTTCAACAGATGGTTTGGGGTGAGAAAATTCTGAAGGTTGCTAACTCACTTGAATGGATACACGCATCGTCCCATCGTTTTATTAGACGAGGAAATTCTCACACAACGACAAAAGCAATCCTTACCAACCACAATGTTTGCGTTCGGGATAGAATCCTTGGGAATGCCACGGGAAATTTGCCATAAGAACAACGAAACGATGTTTATTGAAAAGTGGAAAGGTAGACGCAGTTGGTTTCTTCGGCACTGGCGTGGAAGTCGGCAAAGATGCGAGTTTAAGAGCATACTGATGGAGTACTGATTCACTAACTCAACTCCGCTTCCTAGAACTCCTTCCATCGGGAAGGTACTATGGCGCACAGAGCCAAGCTCATTCAAGAAATTGTTCACTCAATGAACACCGAAAGATAGCTATCGTGCTCACTAGATCCCGACCCACTTGACATCGCCGTGTGTTTTCTGATCACCCCCTTTTGGATTCTCTGAAAGCGAGACTCAAGGGCAGCTAAGGAAAATGGAGTTATACCTGCCTGTAACATGCGAGAGTTCGAAAACCGACCCTCGGATTTATCCGTGCTCGGGCGAGGGGCGAAGGGTATCTAATTTCACACTGTCCTTATTCCTGATTGTCGCCTGTTGTCCTGTTGTTGCACTTAATGTAAGCAAAAGTGTAAATAATGTGTATAATAGTGACAACAAAATTAACGTGTAAATATAACACTGTTATACTTCGCTCAGAAACATTGCTACATTGCTTGGAAGACGCCCATGATTCCGGGACACCTTGTATACTAAAAGAATTATAAGATAAGTAGATGATGAATTTGAAATAAGAATTGGGATGAAAGTTTGTAGTAATGCATGCGCGCACATTGGTAGAAGATCACAGAAGAAGTGGTGTATGTATTATCTAGCACGTAGATCACTGATTAAATTTCTCCATTAATATCGTAATCGTAACCGATGATTGTCAGATTCGTCTGGTGTGGCCTTGGTGTGCGGCGGATCTCTTCATTTGCTCTGGAGGAATCTGTGAGTGCCCTTGTGGCTAGGGCTAATTCGTGTTTCTTCAACTCAAAGCCACCTCTAAGGGTCTACTTTCACTTTTCTATTTTGGACGCTGCCAACACTTCTGATTTGTATAGTGATTTCGTATTTTGCTTGGCGAGACTTCGTGTGGCCGGGGTCGTTATTCTTGTACGAGCCACCACTCGAGGTCAAGGTTCGAAGGTTGTTCGATTATGGATTCGTTGTCGCCTGCGGTGTTTCTTCAGGCTGGATGGGAAGCTGCTCCCTGTGATGGTAATGGATCGTCGATAAATGTTGTGGAAGATGATAGGATATCGGATGCAGTGTCTTTGCTGAATCAAGATAACTCTGTCCCAACCCACGTTAAGCGGATTTAGGTTTATCTGCTCGACAACTTACAAAGGAAGGACTGTGAGTTGGAAAGGTTAAGAAATCGCGAGAAACAGCTTGAGGATGAGAACTCCTCCCTCAAGAAGGAGATCTCCTCGCTGAGAGCCAATATGGCCAATGAGTGTCGTGAGAGTACTTCACCTAGAAAGACATCTGGTTCGATATCTTCTGACTTTGCACCACCGGTTCTAAATTCTCCCGTAGAATATGAGAGGAGAAAATCGGTTATCATTGCTGGTGTAGCAGAAAGACCAGACTCTAATCTAATGATAAGGTTGCAGCATGATACTCATTGTGTTAGTATGATTTTAGAGTTTCTAGGTATCGAATGCTCACCTCTTTCTATTTACAGACTTGGTAATATAAATAAGAGATCACCTCGCTTATTGAAAGTAGTTTTACCTGCGAGGAAATTTCAAGTTCAATTGTTACGGAATGCTTCACTATTGAGATTCTTTCATATCAAAGGAGTATTTATTAAGGCATCTCTTACTAAGGAAGAGCGAGCTATGCATCGGCAATCCAGGATTAGTTCTGTTCCTCAAGGCAATTCACTATCACAGTTCACTCGGTCTAACCAGAATGTAATCGCATCGAATTCTTTCTCTCAAGTGCAACCTTGTTCTACCCAATCTTTGAACTAGTGACTCCTTCTCAGATACTTAAGGATAGTATTTCTTGTTTCTTTTCCAATATAAGGTCCCTCCCAAAAAACTCGAGTTATGTTGATCTTTTACTATTTGATAATTATGATTTGCTCATGTTTTGTGAAACGTGGCTCAATACATCTCACACGCTCTGTTCTCTCATTTCGAATGATAATTACTGTTCTGTGCGCTGTGATAGGTGCAAACGTCAGGGTGGTGGTGTGCTGCTATTAATACGAAACAATTTTAATCATATCGAGACCTTTTCTGACTCGGTTCGCGAGGCATACGAAATTTTAGCTGTTGATGTCTATTTTGAAAGTACCAAGATAAGGTTCATTGTCGCGTATCGCAAGGAACGCTCTAAGGGCTCCCCGGGCGTGCCGACGCCTGTAGGTCACCGTCGCAATTGACCCCCTATAACCAAAGGTGAATGCGCGGGAAATACGCGTTGCAGCAGTGGTTCTCGACGCGCTTTCTCATTCTTCTGACCCGACTCGGCGTCACCCCGACGTGTCTTCGCCCCCCCCCCCCCGCACCTCGCGACGGGCCTGCAGGGCTCCGGCCCTCAGAATCGTTTTTGGATAACGGCGCCCCCACCTACTGCCTTCGACAAGGAGTCCGTAAGTTGCAATTGGCGTTATGACATTTTGATTGTAAATGATGTTACGATTTATTTATAAAGGCTGATCCCTTCATTGCTTTTGTTCGTATCGGGATCGGTTTTCACCTACATCGAATATTGCTAACTTCACTCGAAACGGTTGGGTCAGATGTCAAACGAGGCTGTGTAATGTTAGGGGGTGCAACTATTAGAATCACCGAAATGCAACATGGTGCATCGGCCGAAGGCAATCGAAGCCGGATATCGATCCAGTCAATCAATAGTACAGAGAGCGCCCCCTAGATTGCATTCCCCACACGGGGGCAGCAACTAAACTTTAACCCCACCTTTGTAGAGACGACTTCTATGAAATAACCTCACTTATGATCAACTTACCCACAAAGACAATACGCGCACCCCGGACGTCATAGTCTGGTTAGACTGTGGAAACTAGCCAACTTGATTGGCTAGTTGCCACAGTCTAACCAGACTATGACGTCCGGGGTGCGCGTATTGTCTTTGATCCTAATTTTTGTTGTAGTCGTTGTTTTTTCGCCGAGTGCAATTGCTTATATGGACGGCCATATTAAGTTTTAGCCTTTTCAGATAGTATGAGTGAAGTCAGCTCAATCAACCCCAGTGATTCCGCTAGTAACGTACATTCTGCTCCACAGCGTCTAGACAGTAAAATGATGGAAGCAGTTCAGGAAGGCCAAAGTACATCAGGCAGACATGGGCCACAACGTGTGGATGTATTGTCACAGGTTGGTAGCGTGATGGCAGATGAGTTTTTGACGAACTGTATGAGCATGGTGGAACCGGCTTTGGCCCTACTGGAGACCAGGGGAGTGCATGCACTCAACGGCCCAACCCTCTTTGTCGAGTATTGGACTGGTACTGAGGATGCAGACGATCCAGTCGTTGGAACGGAACATTTCGAGTATAGGGCAGATGCCCGTTACAACCAATTTGGTCAAGTGGCGCGCTGGGAGAAAGTTGCTTGCGCATTGTCGAATGCCACTGTGAGAGTATGCCAACAGAGTGGTGGGTAAAAGTTCGCGGGACACCTAGGGCTAATTGGTCCGCCACTCAATCTGGATTCTGATCGGGTCAATAGGATGTTGTGGTGCGCCCAGAATTTGCATCATAATGTCGTGCCTTACTGTGTGGTCACAAACTTTTGGGCAGTATGTCGGGGAGCTGAGCCTAGTGCTGGGTACGAAGATATGCTTGCCGCACTCACTGCGATTTTGCTTGCGGATCACAGGAACTTAATTCGTCAAGCCAAGGCAGGAGAGGGCCCCAACTCGCTCGTTGTTCGTGGACTAACTTTGAATCGCAATCGACTTACAACTGTTGTTCTTTACCTTTTGTGTACTTCCTTTGCACCAAGCGATGAAGCCCTAAACCTCTATACAACCGCCAACTGGACGATAGATAGAAGAGTGAGCGTGCTGAATCGACTTTGGAGAGTGATGCACAATACGGAACCGGTAGAGAGATTGTTTGACGGAGCAAATTACACTGAAATCATGCCGACAGGGCGAGTCAGAGCAAGGAATTGCGAGGAGGCAGACTTGCCTAAGAACCCAGCTCAAGAACAGGAAGAAGAAGGAACCAATGCCTGCCAAGAGGGGGCTGAAGATGACAGGACCCCAGAACCAGACTTTGATCAGGACGAGGAAATGCGACATCTGGGAGCAGACGATCCAACTGAAAGGCGGCCTGCGGTTACTCACTATGTTGCACCGACTAGAGATCCGCCCAGGATGGTGCACAAGAAGTGTCGCGTTTATTGCGACCTACCCGCAGAGGCCATGTATTGCGACAATAATAGGGAAATTAAGTCTGCCAAAGTGGGTGGTAGGATGATAGCTAACTGACGGAAGCAGAAGCGTCACGCCTACCCGGAATGTACTAGGTGCCCCGGTCAGTACCAAGGTTGATGTTCTCAAGCCACTGCCCACTGTTGTGTCGCTCGTTTGTTCTCAACGCGATACTGATTGGAAGAACTCTTGCCACCTGCTGAACAGAATATTCCCTATTGGACTACAAGTGTGCGCGGCCCAAAAGTGGTTTGGGTTCATGCAGCCAACTGCTGCCAGGCAATGTTGCCTCACGTGCTGGGTGGCAGTGTGGCTGCGCTGCAATGATCGATATATAACGGAGAAGAATTACGCCTTGTTCTATGGAAGCGGATCCCCTCTAAGAGGCAGAAGCCCAATAGTCGGTACTCCCTTGCGTTTCCTCCCGCCAAAAAAAAATGGCCGACTGCAGCTGTCGTGCACTACGCTATAGGGCGAACGTCCGAGGCTGATGCCCACAGGGGATCTTTTGGGGCGGGAGTGTCGCGTATCGCAAGGATCGCTCCAAGGGCTTCCCGGGCGTGCCGACGCCTGTAGGTCACCGTCGCAATTGACCCCCTATAATCAAAGGTGAATGCGCGGGAAATACGCGTTGCAGCAGTGGTTCTCGACGCGTTTTCTCATTCTTCCGACCCGACTCGGCGTCACCCCGACGTGTCTTCGCCCCCCCCCCGCACCTCGCGACGGGCCTGCAAGGCTCCGGCCCTCAGAATCGTTTTTGGATAACGGCGCCCCCACCTACTGCCTTCGACGAGGAGTCCGTAAGTTGCAATTGGCGTTATGACATTTTGATTGTAAATGATGTTACGATTTATTTATGAAGGCTGATCCCTTCATTGCTTTTGTTCGTATCGGGATCGGTTTTCACCTACATCGAATATTGCTAACTTCACTCGAAACGGTTGGGTCAGATGTCAAACGAGGCTGTGTAATGTTAGGGGGTGCAACTATTAGAATCACCGAAATGCAACATGGTGCATCGGCCGAAGGCAATCGAAGCCGGATATCGATCCAGTCAATCAATAGTACAGAGAGCGCCCCCTAGATTGCATTCCCCACACGGGGGCAGCAACTAAACTTTAACCCCACCTTTGTAGAGACGACTTCTATGAAATAACCTCACTTATGATCAACTTACCCACAAAGACAATACGCGCACCCCGGACGTCATAGTCTGGTTAGACTGTGGAAACTAGCCAACTTGATTGGCTAGTTGCCACAGTCTAACCAGACTATGACGTCCGGGGTGCGCGTATTGTCTTTGATCCTAATTTTCGTTGTAGTCGTTGTTTTTTCGCCGAGTGCAATTGCTTATATGGACGGCCATATTAAGTTTTAGCCTTTTCAGATAGTATGAGTGAAGTCAGCTCAATCAACCCCAGTGATTCCGCTAGTAACGTACATTCTGCTCCACAGCGTCTAGACAGTAAAATGATGGAAGCAGTTCAGGAAGGCCAAAGTACATCAGGCAGACATGGGCCACAGCGTGTGGATGTATTGTCACAGGTTGGTAGCGTGATGGCAGATGAGTTTTTGACGAACTGTATGAGCATGGTGGAACCGGCTTTGGCCCTACTGGAGACCAGGGGAGTGCATGCACTCAACGGCCCAACCCTCTTTGTCGAGTATTGGACTGGTACTGAGGATGCAGACGATCCAGTCGTTGGAACGGAACATTTCGAGTATAGGGCAGATGCCCGTTACAACCAATTTGGTCAAGTGGCGCGCTGGGAGAAAGTTGCTTGCGCATTGTCGAATGCCACTGTGAGAGTATGCCAACAGAGTGGTGGGTAAAAGTTCGCGGGACACCTAGGGCTAATTGGTCCGCCACTCAATCTGGATTCTGATCGGGTCAATAGGATGTTGTGGTGCGCCCAGAATTTGCATCATAATGTCGTGCCTTACTGTGTGGTCACAAACTTTTGGGCAGTATGTCGGGGAGCTGAGCCTAGTGCTGGGTACGAAGATATGCTTGCCGCACTCACTACGATTTTGCTTGCGGATCACAGGAACTTAATTCGTCAAGCCAAGGCAGGAGAGGGCCCCAACTCGCTCGTTGTTCGTGGACTAACTTTGAATCGCAATCGACTTACAACTGTTGTTCTTTACCTTATGTGTACTTCCTTTGCACCAAGCGATGAAGCCCTAAACCTCTATACAACCGCCAACTGGACGATAGATAGAAGAGTGAGCGTGCTGAATCGACTTTGGAGAGTGATGCACAATACGGAACCGGTAGAGAGATTGTTTGACGGAGCAAATTACACTGAAATCATGCCGACAGGGCGAGTCAGAGCAAGGAATTGCGAGGAGGCAGACTTGCCTAAGAACCCAGCTCAAGAACAGGAAGAAGAAGGAACCAATGCCTGCCAAGAGGGGGCTGAAGATGACAGGACCCCAGAACCAGACTTTGATCAGGACGAGGAAATGCGACATCTGGGAGCAGACGATCCAACTGAAAGGCGGCCTGCGGTTACTCACTATGTTGCACCGACTAGAGATCCGCCCAGGATGGTGCACAAGAAGTGTCGCGTTTATTGCGACCTACCCGCAGAGGCCATGTATTGCGACAATAATAGGGAAATTAAGTCTGCCAAAGTGGGTGGTAGGATGATAGCTAACTGACGGAAGCAGAAGCGTCACGCCTACCCGGAATGTACTAGGTGCCCCGGTCAGTACCAAGGTTGATGTTCTCAAGCCACTGCCCACTGTTGTGTCGCTCGTTTGTTCTCAACGCGATACTGATTGGAAGAACTCTTGCCACCTGCTGAACAGAATATTCCCTATTGGACTACAAGTGTGCGCGGCCCAAAAGTGGTTTGGGTTCATGCAGCCAACTGCTGCCAGGCAATGTTGCCTCACGTGCTGGGTGGCAGTGTGGCTGCGCTGCAATGATCGATATATAACGGAGAAGAATTACGCCTTGTTCTATGGAAGCGGATCCCCTCTAAGAGGCAGAAGCCCAATAGTCGGTACTCCCTTGCGTTTCCTCCCGCCAAAAAAAAATGGCCGACTGCAGCTGTCGTGCACTACGCTATAGGGCGAACGTCCGAGGCTGATGCCCACAGGGGATCTTTTGGGGCGGGAGTGTCGCGTATCGCAAGGATCGCTCCAAGGGCTTCCCGGGCGTGCCGACGCCTGTAGGTCACCGTCGCAATTGACCCCCTATAATCAAAGGTGAATGCGCGGGAAATACGCGTTGCAGCAGTGGTTCTCGACGCGTTTTCTCATTCTTCCGACCCGACTCGGCGTCACCCCGACGTGTCTTCGCCCCCCCCCCCCCCGCACCTCGCGACGGGCCTGCAAGGCTCCGGCCCTCAGAATCGTTTTTGGATAACGGCGCCCCCACCTACTGCCTTCGACGAGGAGTCCGTAAGTTGCAATTGTCGTTATGACATTTTGATTGTAAATGATGTTACGATTTATTTATAAAGGCTGATCCCTTCATTGCTTTTGTTCGTATCGAGATCGGTTTTCACCTACATCGAATACTGCCAACTTCATTAGAAACGGTTGCGTCAGATGTCAAACGAGGCTGTGTAATGTTAGGGGGTGCAACTATTAGAATCACCGAAATGCAACATGGTGCATCGGCCGGAAAATATTCCACGCCCAGAATAACACCGCTCGACCTCTGATACGCCATCCTCAACCAACGACATTCTTAGAGCTATCATATCTTGTTCTGCTCGACACCCTGCGGCACTGGGGGCGTTCATCACTCCCCGCACGTTGGAAAACCATTTTTGAGTGACATCATCTCTGTCTGTTTCGAGGTATTGCACCAGTTCAACATAGTCATTGCGCATCACCCCTGGCCAAACGGTAGGAACGCGCAAACACAGACTATACACGCTCTCCAGGGGGGCAAATCTCATAATCCATTTAGACACGTCCACTTCCTCTCTCTCAATCAGTTCCTTCAAGCTAACTCCAAATTGGCTTTCAATAGCAGATAAAAACTTAATCCTGCATTGGACCAGAATAGGCACTTGCAAGTCAGTTATCAGGTAGAGGTAGCCAAATAAGATACGTGTGACATGAGGAATTCCATCAACATCTTCCCAACCACGTCCCTCATCTCCGTTTCGGTAGCATTCATACGTGTTCAGGTATGCCTTTGCAATCCGAGTGTGAGTAGTGGGTGCTATAGCTCCTCGTGCTAGATGGAAGCCATATGGATGCCATATGGCAGAGAAAACGGATTAGAGGCACAACAGGACGACTTGGACTCAGACTCGGATCTATTCCTTGTGAATGCAGTCCAGACAATCAGAACACCGTCAACGTTAAACTACACACCCCAAGCTAGTACATGCAAAATAACCAGCCTGAGAAATCCTCCTCGCCTCATGATAATCAAGGCTCAGACATACAATTTCATCAGCAAATCAAACCAACTTCTCACCGTATTACTGAATAACGGTTCTCAGCATAGTTACATGAAGCGAGACACGGCCACCGTTCTTGGGTTGCAATTGCAATACCCTCAGGAAATCACAACCGTGTCATTTGGCGGCCACTCACAGACCGAGACATCACACCGAGTCAAAATCGTACTCCAAAACACGCACAATGGTAATCCAACAACACTTTACTTGTGGACTAGCAAATTCATAACCGCCGTCTCCAGTAATACAGGGGAAGAATTCTGGGCAGCCCCCGAACAACCCAAAAGCAGTGTGGAAATAGATATACTCATCGGCATGGACTATTATTGGGACCTTGTTGACTTCAAACTCAATAGCCGTCTCCCCTCTGGTTTAGTTGAGTCCCAAACTAGACTTGGACCAGTATTGTCCGGTTGCCGTCGCTACCGCCTTCCACGATACATTCCACTTTGGGATATCACAATGAGAGGGGAGACCCTGATAAAGAGACCGACAACATTGTACGCCACCTTTTCGGCTTAGACATGGTTGGCACGAGGGAAGATCTCGAGGACACGGATGCCCGTATTATGAAACTATACCGCGATACAGTACAAGTTACCAACGGAGTAATTCATGTACAGTTCCCCTGGAAGACAGGTCATCCCCTCTAGCCGACAATAAAGCCTTGGCACTGCGAAGGTTAGAAAGTCAATATGAAAAACTACGCCACCTTCCTTCGTTGTGGACCGAGTATTGCAAAACCTTCGAGCAACAACTAAACTCGGGCATAATAGAGGACGTAAAAAAGGATACACCTGTCGGTACGCGAGTCTATTACATACCACACCAAGCGGTATTGAAAGAGGACAGCGCAACTACAAAACTGCGCATAGTATTCGACGCCTCGAGCCACATGAGAGGCGCACCCAGCCTTAATGATTGTGTGCATCAGGGCCCATCCTTAATACCTGACCTCTGCGCGGCACTATTAAGATCACGTTTCAGTCCCATCCTCATCATAGCAGACGTAGAGAAAGCATTCCATCAGATCCGATTACAAGAGGATCAAAGAGACGCAACCAGGTTTCTTTGGCTAAAAGACCCGACAAAAAGCCCAACAAAAAACAACATTCGTGTTCTGCGCTCCACCCGCGTTCCATTCGGCGTGAACGCCTCACCGTTTTTGCTCAGTATGTCAATCAAATATGCTCTGAAAACAAACAGCAATAATCAATTCAGTAAGGAACTCTTAGCAAACACTTACGTAGACAACGTAATCATGGGCGCCCACAACGTTGAAGAGGTAACAGCCAAACAAAAACTGAGCAAGGAAACATTCAAAGCTATGAGTATGAACCTCCGCGAGTTCATGACCAACGATAACGATGTCTTCAATGCGATACCAAGCAAAGATCGCATGAAGAAAACAGGTAGTACAGTGAAACTGTTAGGACTTAAGTGGGACACAAGCTCTGACACACTATACATCCCCATCAAAACTTCATCAACTGAGGTTTTGACAAAAAGGACCGCACTGAAATCGTTTGCTTCCACTTTTGATCCACTGGGCCTGCTGGCTCCACTGTTAGTGAGAGCAAAAATGTTTATTCAGGATTTATAGATCAACAAACACTCGTGGGATGATCCTTTAGACGAGAATAGCGTCTCAAGGTGGACAGAAATAGTTCAAGGAATAAGTGGCTTCAACAAAAAGATTCCAAGATTTGTAGCCAAATCAAAGGAAGCAAAATACGATCTACTGCTTTTCTCCGACGCCTCTCAAAGAGTATGTGCTGCTGTCACATACCTGTTATGAAAGGCGCCGCGCGCAAATCCCGTGAGCTACATAATATTTTCAAAGACGAAACAAGCAGTTCCAAAAAAGTCAACCATTCCGAGGCTAGGGTTGCTGGCCTTAGTACTTGCAATCAAATCAACACGATACCTACTCAAAGAACTCAAAATTCCTATCAATACAGTTCACATATTTTCCGACTCGCAGATCATTTTACATTGGATCACCTCTACCAAGCCACTCAAAACCTTCGTTCACAACAGGGTCAGATACATATATCAAAGAGGTACTTGACGAACTAAAAGAGGCAAGCATTGCAAGCCACTTCCACTTCGTCAATTCAGAACAAAACCCAGCCGACTGTGCAACTAGAGGCCTAACAAATGCGGAATTAGGACATCATATGTGGTGGCACGGCCCTGAGTTCATTACTTCACCTGTCAACGAGTGGCCGAAGAGAGATCCTCAGATGGATCCACAATCATCATTCACTGATGAAGTGGAAAGAGAGTTTAAATCCATCAATTCAGTAACAGCAGAAGGCTACAAGTCGGTACCACCATTCAACAAGACCAACTCTTACACAAAGTTAGTTTATATCACAGCTTACGTACTCAAATATATACAGGAACTTCAATCTCGAGTCAAAAAGAACAAAGCACATGATTCCAAAACGAGGGAAGCACGGCGCCCGGTGTCTAGTCCAACATTCATCACACTAGAAGATACACGAAAAGCAGAGTTGGTCATACTCCGTGAGCATTACCGCGAGGGAGCACTTCAGCTTCATAGCCGTATAATGAACCGCTTCCAATTGACTGAGGACGACAATGGAATCTATAGAGGCAACTTTAGGATGGGTAACTCCCAATTAGAGACCTCAGCCAAGAACCCAATTTTACTCCTACCAAGTCATCAACTGACGCGCACGATAGTCACGCACTATCACGAAGAACTATTCCACGCAGGTTCATCCCACCTTATCACAGCTCTAAGGAGTCACTACTTCATTCCTAGAATACGCCGTGTAGTAAATAGCGTCATCTCGAAATGCATCGTTTGCAAACGACATCAAGGTCGATGTTTTTGGTACCCTTGCGCGCCAGATCTACCGTCCCAACGGGTGCACCGGAGTCGCCCATTTCAAAACGTAGGACTGGACTACTTCGGTTCCCTCAAGATTCGTTCTGAAGAAAGACGAGAGTCTAAAGTATGGATATCACTATTCACATGCATGACAACTAGGGCACTCCACCTCGAAGTCCTCGAAGACAACTCTGCACCGCAGTTCCTTTTGGCCTTCAGACGATTTGTGTCACGCAGGGGGGCTCCATCCTATGTAGTGAGCGACAATGCTCCAACATTCAAACTAGGAAAGGAAATCTTAGTCAACGAGTTGACTCATTTCAAGGAAAACTTCCTACTTCGGCAGTATACGATATCACAGAAATTGAAATGGGATTTCATAACGCCACTTTCGCCTTGGAAAGGCGGCTTTTATGAGAGATTGGTCGGCTCGGTGAAATTAGCACTAAAAAAAGCAATACACACAAAAATCATGAGCCCCTGGCACTTACAAACACTCATAACCGAAATAGAGGCAACACTTAACACGAGACCCATAACGCCAGTAACAACTAACACTACAGATGAACCGACGGCACTACGTCCAATAGACTTGATAAGTCCCCAATTCACGTTGGCAAACAGCCTACACTCAAATCCAACAGCCAACATAGTCGAAAATCTTGTCGATTCCGAATCACACACATATCTAATTGACTACTGCACAGTTCTGCGAGACTTGCCCTGACACAAGGAGTACCTTCACGCCCTTGCCGAAAGGAATTAAAGCAAGTCCTCGGCCAAACAAGGGTCTAGAGCCAATCCTTCAGTTGGAGACGTAGTGCTGATTAGACAAGAAAACATATCCAGGTCGTCTTGGCCACTCGCTCTCATAATCGGGATCAATAGTTCAGCAGACGTTTCGGTACGGTCAGTAAAACTCAGAACGGGAGCCCACAAGACCATCGACCGTTCCATCAATCAGCTTATACCCCTGGAGATAACCGCTCAAATGAAAGATGAACTAACTACGCCAAAAGAGCGCCTCAAAAAACCAGCAAGAATACAGCCTTCGCGAGCAGCCAAGCAAAAATAGTACACCGAACAATATCATTACAAAACTAACATCCATAACCAAAACGGCTCACTTCATCATCACACAAAAAAAACAATCGGTACTATTCTACTATTACACCCCCAGAACTATTCTACTGTTACACCACCAAAAACTCAAAATTTTGATTTTCAATGAAACTTCGCCTATAGGGGTAATCCGATGCCCTGGTAACGAATATGACCTTCATTTTTGGCGTTGGCGCCAATTGGCTCCAATTGGCGCCAATTTGGCGCCAAATTGGCGCCAGTTGGAGCCAAATGGTGCCAGCGCCGAAAATGAATGTTATAATCGTTATCAGGACCTGAAATAACCCCTAAAGGCAAGTTTTCAGCAAATTTGGTGAAAACACCCTTGAAAACACCCGCGCCAACGCCAAAGATGAAGGTCATATTCGTTATCAGGGCATCGGATTACCCCTATAGGCGAAGTTTCATCGAAAATTAAAATTTTGAGTTTTTGGGGGTGTGATAGTAGAATAGTACCAAACAATCAAGAAGACACTTTTGAAATTCGTCCTATCGATTCCTAACATAACTCAAAGACAAACAAGATGCCAGCGCTGAGTGGTCCCGTCACGTAATGGATCGTAACCGACCGCAGCGCGGATCCGGCGCGGACGCGCAAAATCATAATTTCGGATTTTGTCTCCAACATCATTTATTTTTGAGATTTTTTCGTCTATTCGTATCCTCACACGTTGAAAACGCGTATACACCACTGTTCTCATTATCGTGTAGTTTCTTTGTATCATCGGAGAGATTTTGCTAAGACCTGACCCACATGTTTTCAGATAGCTATCCCTGTACAATTGTAGCGTGTTAATGAGCCGTCGTGGTTTACGCCGTGGACGTCTACTTTACCGCGTACACGGACAGAGAAATCTAGAAAGGACACAAGCCAGGTTTAGTCCAGTGAATTCAATGTCGAATATTTTTCAAAAATCGTCTTCGGTCGAGCGCGGGCTCACGATACCCCTGTTGACGACGACACGATCAACAGTTCACGCTATACACCACAACAAGGGATTGACTCAGTAGCAAACTCCCCTCCGCAGACCGAGAGAAACGACATCACCCCCGCAATAGCCTTGTTAAGAGTCAGTCAAGAAAATCAGACTGAACAGCAAACTGAGGCGATGGACACTAGTACAATAGACCAATCGGGCCCCCCCCCTTACTACGAGACAACGACCCCAGTCACTGGGAACCGGCAAAAAAACCATCTGCCTTTGAAAAATCAATACTGCACCTTAGAAGACATAATAGTTGCAAGGAATCAATCAGAAGAACGAAAAGGCGTAAAACATGCTGAGAAAAGAAAGAAAGATCGTATAAACACAACGATGACCTTAACAAAATACGATAAAAGAAAAGCGGCGGTTCGAAATGAAAACCCTCCATTCGGGCGCAACCCGACATCTAGTACATTCGTCCGCAGTCGGGCATTGACACCATTCAGTGCAATGAACAGTGAGCCCTACTCGACCGAAGAACTTACAGCGCATCAGTTTCGTAGTGCCTTGAATTACATCACAGCCAACAGTGCTCTACGTGACCAGGTTCGAGACCTCGTCGTACCAGCGCCGGAGGCGACGCCGGCACGACCAGGAGGCTTCGAAACTGCCACGACTATTGTTCATTTGTTGCAAAACCTACTTGAATTAGTTCAAAACACCGCTCGTTTCGGTCCACCAAAGGCGCAAAGCAACACATTTCAACAACAACCACTCTGTCCACGCTTACGAGGTGTAACTCGACGCCGCACGACGGGTCGCACACAATTTGCGACAAGAATGCGCCCAGCTAAATCCGGTCACCCTTGGGTAGAATCCTGCACTTTCTGTGATGATCATGATCATTATGTATCTGACTGCCTGTCGCACCCCTACCTCAGTAGTAGGGCCTACAGAGCGGAGGAAAGCGGCATTTGCAGTAACTGCGTGAAACACCACTATGGCCTCTGCATACGCAGAGACCCTTGCAGCATTTGTAAAATAGAAGGTCACCATCGCGCCTTTTGTGTTCAGAACCCATGGGTGATTCCGGACATAACTACTCCACCAGAGCGCTTTTATCGCGAACTTCGGGCAAAAACGTACAGAGACCCTCCACCAGGTCATACTCCAAGGCGTCCTCATACTCGCCCTTACAGGGGCAACGGAAGGGTGAGGAAGGAAATCACCCGATACCGCCAGAAGACGAGACTAACCCGTTCTCGCTCCACCAATCTGCAAAAAAGAGCGGGGGAAGCTGGAGATCCTCTCCACATGACCGTGATGACTGAAAAAAAGGGAGAAAGTCATCTTAAAAAAAAGTTACACACCTCAATATCCGCTTACTATAATGGCTTTCTAACTAGTTCATTGTTTCGTTTTCAGCTAATTGTGGCTTCCTAACTAGTCCATTGTTTCGTTTTCAATTACTAATCCAAAGTTTCTTCATCTAGTTCAGTACTTTATTCAGTTACTCGTTCGGCGTTCACTCTGACCTTCAGCAATCAGTTTCTTTGCTTCCCTCTATGCGTTGCAAAATGAATAACGGAAAGACCACTAGTTCATACCTGGAGAACCGATACTTGAGTGTTTGCTCAATAAACCTTTTCAAGGTAAGGCCCACTTCTGCCACAACACTCAACACGTTTCCATGCAATTCTTTTCATCGAATTCTATCTATTCTTTTCACTTCCAGGACAAAACATCTTCTTAGGCGGTAATACCTGCAGCTGTCACTCGTCCATTCCGCGATGTCGAAGATTTTGTTTGAAGCTCGTTGTTATCACTAATGCTGTTATCTGTTTTGTTATGTCACAATAGCTCATGTTACCAGAAGTTTCCTTCTCACTCAAGGGATCAGCAAGTTGAGTAGTTGTTCTGAGAAGCCATGCAATTTTTTGGCAATTCGTATTGAAAATTGAAGAATTACGCCTTGTTCCGTGGAGGCGGATCCCCTCTAAGAGGCAGAAGCGGCGAACGTCCGAGGCTGATGCCCACAGGGGATCTTTTGGGGCGGGAGTGTCGCGTATCGCAAGGATCGCTAGAAGGGCTCCCCGGGCGTGCCGACGCCTGTAGGTCACCGTCGCAATTGACCCCCTATAATCAAAGGTGAATGCGCGGGAAATACGCGTTGCAGCAGTGGTTCTCGACGCGCTTTCTCATTCTTCTGACCCGACTCGGCGTCACCCCGACGTGTCTTCGCCCCCCCCCCCCCGCACCTCGCGACGGGCCTGCAGGGCTCCGGCCCTCAGAATCGTTTTTGGATAACGGCGCCCCCACCTACTGCCTTCGACGAGGAGTCCGTAAGTTGCAATTGGCGTTATGACATTTTGATTGTAAATGATGTTACGATTTATTTATAAAGGCTGATCCCTTCATTGCTTTTGTTCGTATCGAGATCGGTTTCATCTACATCGAATATTGCTAACTTCATTCGAAACGGTTGGGTCAGATGTCAAACGAGGCTGTGTAATGTTAGGGGGTGCAATATTAGAATCACCGAAATGCAACATTCATTGCGGTTTACAGAGCTCCTGCGTGTTCCTTGTTGCTTAGTGAGCAAGTGGGCAATATCATTGGTGATCTTTCTATATGTGAGCACTCATCAGTGGTTGTAGGAGATTTCAACCTCCCGGATATTGATTGGCCATATGTAGCGTTATCAGGCGGAGATACTGGTTCATCTTTTATGGATAATCTTTTAGTTCATAATTTCAAGCAGTTTGTATTGGAGCCAACTAGAGGAGAAAGCATTTTGGATTTAGTTTTAGCCAATGATGAAGCTTTGGTGAACAATATCAAGATTGAGCCGCCTGTGGGTAGCAGCGATCACAGTAGTATTTCGTTTTGTGTGATAAGTGAATACTGTGAGCCACATTCTACAGTTTTTAGAGATTTCTCTAATTGTGACTTTGTGGGGCTGAATGCATACCTTGAGTCAGTCGCTTGGAGGGACTCCTTTGAGAATACTATCTCTGTTAGTGATAAATATGAAATGTTCCTCAATATTTTGCAACATGCTATTGAATTATATGTTCCTCTTAAGCGGGTTTATAGATTCAGTGCTCATCTTCCGCCATATCTACAAAATATGATTCATCATCGGAGTTGTTTATTCTATGCTGCCAAAGCTTCTCAGAATAATCGGGATTGGAATAGATTTTACTCGTATTCACGGAAGTTGGATTATCGTCTAAAGAAATATAACATCCATTGTGAGAAGAAGGTTCTTAACAGTAAGAATAAAAAAGGATTCTATAAGCTACTGAATAGGAAGCTTGGGTCTGTATGCAAAATCCCTTGTTTGAAGTATGACGGAAAAGTGGCAGTTTCAGATGTGGATAAAGCCAATCTGCTAGCGGATAAATTTGGTCAGGTGTTCTCTAACAGCGATGATTCATTGCCTGTTTTTACTCCCGTGGTCGGTACCCCTATGGTTGACTTCCCTTGGGTAGATGGTATTAGAGTCTTTGAGCTTTTGAATCGATTGCCTGACTCTCTTTCTTTAATAATTGATTTTGTACCATCTATGTTCATGAAGAAGATTGCTCATATTGAAGCAGAACCACTAGCCTACATTTTCAACCAGTCACTATGCTTCAGCCAAGTTCCAGTTAGATGGAAACACTCTTTTGTGACACCTCTTTTGAAGAAGGAGCCTTCGTATTCCGTTGACAACTACAGGCCTGTTAGTATAACCTCGTTTAGTAGAGTATTTGAGGTTCTTAAGAAACATATTATGGATCACTTGGAGATGAATGGGATAATACCATCTAATCAGCACGGATTCATCCCGGGTAGATCGGTTGAAACGAACCTTCTTGAATGCATCAATGACTGGAGTGTTTACCTCGATGAAAGGAAAGCCTGTGCTGTTGTTTATTTCAACTTCTCCAAAGCGTTTGATAAGGTGGATCATGCTAAACTTTTGTATAAATTGGATCAGCTTAAATTTCATCCTTTAGTTTGTCGGCGGTTGGAGACCTTCCTCTCTTCGAGGACATTTTAAGTCCGAATAGGGTCTTCCTTTTCTAAGGTCGTGAATGTTAAAAGCGGAGTGCCCCAAGGTGGTGTATTATTACCTATCCTTTTTGCTATATACACTCAGGAGCTCCCAGGTTTACTAGAAGGATGTGGTGTTGTTTGCAAGCAATTTGCAGATGACATCAAGGTTTATAGGAATTTAGAAGCCATTGATGATACAGAAAGGATTCAAAAGGCTTTGGACTGTATTTTTGATTGGTCATGTAAATGGAATTTGCCTCTTGCACCGGAGAAAACTGTTTACATGAGAATTGGTTCTTCTACTGGTGTTCCGAATAACTATCGTCTCGATGATCATGTCCTTACTGAGGTCTCTTCAGTTAAAGACCTGGGCTTCCACTATGACAACAAGCTTGATTTCTCGGATCACTATGCGGCTATTTTCGAAAAGGCTATCTTCCGAACATACCAGGTCTTCAAAGGTTTAGCGATTAGTGATAAGGATATTTTACTGAAGGCTTACAAAACGTATATACGTCCCGTAGTTGAATGTGGAACGTCTGTTTTCTGCCCTTTTCTTCAAGGTGAAGGATATTCAGTTGATTGAGAAAATCCAAGATAATTTCACTCGAAAGCTGGTTATTAGATCTGGTGATGCTACTTATGGTGAAGTGCCTCGGCCAAATTCAAGGAATAAAAGTTTACAATTGCACTGTTTATGGTCTCGTAGGAAGGTTTATGATGCATGTATGGTGTTCGAGTTGCTGACTGGTATTGCTAGAATCAACGTATCCAAATTCTGTGCAAAGTTGGAATCTAGAACCAGAGGTGGACAAGTTGAAATTTCATATGCAACGCCGAAAACCAACATCAGACGTTACAGCTTTACTTGCCGAGCCGGCACTACTTTTATATCTTTGAAATCAGATGTGCCATTCACCACTTCCACGTTTGCACTTTTCAAACTCCTCGCTAAGAAAAAGCTCTTGTCATATAATTAGGTTACGTTGTGTTGTTAGCGATAGAAATTTTCCCACGTTTGCCTTGTGCAACGTCTTCAATAAATAAATAAATCACCTGTATCACCTGTCGTCCCGTTACTCGTCGATTTCCTCGAGCGGGCGCCAGTAACGTCTCCATTCGTCCCTGTCACGAGCCAGAGTGGTCCAGTGAATCGTTCTCGCTTCAGGGACACGAGGTTCAACATTCCTTTCGTTCAGAGCTTTCGTGAAGAAGTGTGACCATCTCGTTGGCGGTCGTCCTAGAGCTCGTTTGATGTCCCGAGGGATCCAGCCAGTAAATACCCTGATCCAATGGTCATCACTATATCGCATAACGTGTCCCGCCCACCTGATCTTCGATTTCTTGGCGTAATCAACGGCATCCCTGATCTTCGTTCGGTGACGGAGCTCGGAACTCCGGATTCCCTTCTGCACTTGCGTGTATAGGGAAATTCCGAGCATCGTCCTTTCCAAAGCGCGTTGAATAACGCTGACAGCATGCTCATCCTGCTTTCGTAGAGTCCAGGTCTCCGAGGCGTACGTCAAAGCAGGAAGGACAGCAGTGTCGAAAAGGTGAGCGCGGAGCCGGATGTTCTTTGTCTTCTTCACTACTCCCTCGATATTCTTAAATGCTCCCCACGCGGCGCGTTTCCTTCTGCACAGCTCTGGAGCTAGGTCGTTCATCATGTTGACTTCCCGACCTAGATACACATAGCTAGAACATTCGGGGATATTCGTTCCGTTTAACGTGAAAGGAGCATCAGGTACCAGTCCGTTTCTCATGAACATCGTCTTCGTTAGGTTCAGCCTCAAGCCGATCGTTTCACAGGCACTATCAAACTCGCAGCATTCGTTCCGCCTGCTCGATGTTCGGTGTCATAAACACGATGTCGTTTGCAAAGCGGAGGTGACGTAGGAAGCGGCCGTCGACCTCCACTCCCAAGTCTTCCCATTCCAAATGACGCATGATATTCTCGAGGACGGCACTGAAAAGTTTGGGCGAAATAGTATCGCCTTGCCGAACACCTCTCTTCACGTTGACAATGACTTCCTTATAGAATGGTGAAATCCTGGTCGTGAAGTTATCGTAGAGCTCACGAATATTCTAGCATCCTTATATATTGCGTAGGAACACCCTGGTTACCCAGGGCTTCAATTACCGCTTCTGTCTCGACGGTATCAAAGGCTTTCTTTAAATCGATGAACGTAAGACATAGCGGCATTTTGTACTCTCGCGATACTTCAATGAGCCTTGTTAGGGTGTGGATATGATCGATTGTACTGAACCCTCTCCGAAACCCTGCTTGCTCGCACGGCTGTCCTTCATCTAATGTTCTGCCAATCCTGTTTAGGATGACACGAGTGAAAAGCTTGTAGATTACGGACAGCAGGCAGATTGGGCGATAGTCGCCAATATCGTCTGGATCTCCCTTTTTGTACAGCAACACAGTCTTGCTAGTTTTCCACGACGTGGGCACTTTGCATTCCGACAGGTACCGTGTGAAGAGCCTAGCCAGAGTTTTGATGATGACTGGTGGGAGACTCTTAAGATGTTCTGGTTTGATCCTATCGGGACAGGGCGCTGTACAGTTCTTCATCGACTTGATGGCATGTCGTATTTCGGAAGGGAGAACCGAAGGAGCGATATATTCGTCTTGCCTAAGATGGTGAGTAGGCAGGTAGACGTGGCTGTCGAAGAGATCCGAGTAGAAGTCGTAGATGACCTTCTCCATTGCCCTCCGTGATGCAGTAACGGTTCCGTCAGGACGACGAAGGGAGGTGATCTTGGTCTTGTAATTGGCGAAGCTCCGTCGGGCTTTGCGTATGCTCTTTCCGGCCTCGGCGGCTTCGTCCATGACTGCTGCTCTTCTCTCTTTCAGATCTTCCTTTATCGCTTCTCTGCATAGCTTCGCAAGTTCGGACGTTTGTTGATAATTGCCTGTAGCTCGCGCGATTCCACGCTGGCGTATCAGCTCGAGAGTCTTCGAGGAGAGTCGCCTCTTGGCTTCCTGTAGACTCTCTGCTTTCGTAGCACTATCGTGAAGATGCTCGACGAGCCGGTTGTATTCTTCGTCGATGTTGTCGATAACGGAATCCTCCCACTTACTCGCATGGGAAGCGAAGTGGTCCCAGTTGATGGAGGTCTTGGGGCTTCGTTTCCGAAACTTCATAGCTCTCTCCGCACGCACTGAGAAGCGGAATCTAGCGCGGAGGAGGCGATGGTCCGATCCCGTGTAGAACTTCGGAACAACAGCGACGTCGGTCAGGCAAAATCTTCGATTGAAGATGATGTGGTCTACTTCATTATGGAACTGTCCACCAGGTGACTCCCATGTCCATTTTAAATGAGAGGGCTTCTGGAACTGCGAGTTACCATGGATGGTGTGGGTCGTCATGATAAACTCGGACAGCCTTTCACCCTGCTCATTCCATTCCACTCCGTGAGTCCCGATGTGAAGCTCTTCAGCCGTTCTTCTGGGGCCAATCTTGGCGTTGAAGTCACCGACGATGACCTTGAAGAAAGTGTGGTCTTCTCTGTAGAGCCTCTCCAGATCCATATAAAACGCTTCCAACTTCTCTTCTTCGTAGCTCGATGTTGGTGCGTAAGCAACGAAGATGGTTAGAGCTGGGATTGGGCCACATCTTCTTAATCGCAAACGTCCGATTCGGGTTGTTAAGCTTTCGTACGAATCGATGTTCATGGCCAAGTGCGTGTTGACGAGGACACCTACGCCACCGACGCCTCTACTGTCGCATGTTCTAAGGAACAGTTCTTCTCCAGTCTCAAACACAGCGTGCAGCGGGCGATGCCTTCTCGTCTCGGTCGGTCCGATGACGTCGTACTTGATCTTCCTAGCTTGCATCATCAGGTCTTCTATACACGCTTCCGATGCAAGCGTCCGTGCGTTGAAAGTACAGATCGCCATCTTGGTCCTTCTCCTTTTGGGCAGCCTGTTTTGGCCCTGAGATTTTAGCAGCCTCTCCCGAGCGGTCCTACCCAACGCTGCCGTATTGGGGGCTCCCTCAGGTTCAGGGGAATGAGGCCCATTTCTATTACTGTTTTTGGCGTGAAAATACCCAACGTGCAGCTTGCCAGGCTCTGACGTGGGGGCTATTGACTCCGGGGGCTTGCCAGGCTATCCCGAAGTGGTCAAGAGGCTTTGTTTTTGGAGGCGGCCCGAATCGCCTCCCAGATACTTCCCAGTGTGACATGTTCGTCACTCGAATGCAAGCTTTTGGCCGAGTCGATGGGCAGGATACCAACTGCACCCACAGACTCTCCACACACGTATGCGTGGATCGCCTGCGAAGAACAGAGGGTATATCGACCCAGCACAGCAGAATCAAGGAGTCCATCCCCTGAATCCACCTGCGTCTCTGGGAAGTACCGTTGACTTTTGGTCGGCGATTAACTCCCCTATCCGCCACCTGGGGACGCCCTACGTAGCCTCGTCACTAACCGGCTGGGATCCTTCAGTGAGAGAGAACCCTCAGTGAAGGAGATCCGTAGAAATAAATAAATAAATAAATAAATAAATTGTAGTTTTATAAAACATTTAACAACAATGTACTAAACAACAGTATTTTTGTTTCGATTGGTTATAGATAAATCAAGATCTAATTGATAAGTTTTCCTATCGATTCAGTAAGTGTTCTTGATCTCCAACGTGTATTCATAAGCATTGTTCAGATCTCCTTATAATGTTTACACTTCTAGATTATGGATGATGACCAGGACGCCCAAGTATCTGTACAATATCCTACTTGCGTGTATTTCGTTTATTTCTGCATAATTTGAGCATGGGGAATGTGAGATCTACCAGTATTGGGTGAAAGTTTCCACTTTGTATTACTCCTTTTTGTTTGAAAGTGTGTCATCTAAAACTATCGCTATTGTATGGCAGGTCATCTGCTAGAATTGTATTTTGCATTGTCTACTGCTGTATAAATAACTTTATATCCATTAAAAGCTGTCATATTTGTAAGTCCTTCGATATTTCTGAGGAAGAGGTTGTATCTCAATTCAATGCATGGTTTTGCTTTACTTCTACATTAACACCTTTCATATATATATTTTTCTCAACTCGGTGATATCAATACTGCCCAATTTCTATTCTGTTACAAATCTCCATTCTCCCATTATAAATCTAAACTCAAGAGAATTATTGTAGGATCCAGGTAGCATAAAAATAGGGCAAGGTAGCACGACATTCGATTTCGAGTTTATTATTGGAACATACAGTATTTCATTCTCTTCTGAGTTGTTCCTTACATCTCGAACATGTATGTATTGTACATAGTTAGTAAGTATTACTATATTCCCATGCATTGCCAATTTCGTTAAATGTAATACTAAATTCATTCACCAGGATGATGAGGCTGATTTTGTACAGTGATACCATAGTTACTACTGGCATGTTCTATGAACAAAAATCTATTTATTTTGATAACCCTCGATCAGGCTTCTACGTGAACTTTCTCAAGTGTCTTCGATGCTACTATTGTCAAGAGCGCTTCGATTCTTGTATAAGCAATTCTTAGAATACTGTTTAGGTTTTTCAGCTGTTTTGTGCCAGCAATTAATCCTATATTTTGCACGTAGAATCTGAAGACTTTTACTTCCGCTAGACACTGCTCCGTTATTTATATGCTATCCTAATTGGTGTTATCCTTTTATTTGCCGGAGAGTCACTAAGCGAGTAATTACAGGTATAAATTCTACCCACGGAATTTGACTAGTGATTTGAGCTTCCGAAATTATAGTTTTTGTCTTTGCAACGCCGACCAACGTCTTTGCAACATTTGCTAAGCATAGTGTTTTTCCCCATGTTAGAGTGAAGATGAGCTAGTATAGTCAAGATCAACCATTTTACTTTATTGTTAACACTATCAAAACAATTGTTATCATACGGAGGCACAACTAACTGTTCAAACTGTTTCATTGGAAAACTTCAAATCAATTCAATCAGAATTCTATGATGTCCTTCTGATTCAAGGATTCTTTTTCCGTCCGCAAAAAATGTTCGAAATTCTCTCATGAACTACTTCATTTCTTTTCTTTCTATGTGTTCTGTTACCGTGGTCAGCTTTTTGATTTGTGACTCTCGATGGAAAACTGAGAGGACTGGTTCTAAGCATAATCGATGCTGGTCGGTTGGTCCTGTTCCGGATATATCACAGACCTAAATTCCAAATCAACAAGAAATACAGACATCGTTCCTTCTAGGATTCCTTTCTCTTCTGACATGTCCAAAGCGTACGAGCGCTAATGCCGAATACAGTGAAGGAGAACAACGCAAATAAGTGCGAATAACTGTAGACGTCGCAATCTTTGCTTTCAGCGAAGTCTACCACCGGAACAAATGCCCTCCCAATGGTTACGTGGATATTGCTGCTTTGCAGTTCAATGGTGTTGGATAGAGTGAAATATGCTTCATTCAAACATATCAAAGTACCACACAACTTTCTCCATTGAGAACAAAGTTACGGCTCTGAAAGCGTTTGGCTGAATACTTTTGGGCGCTACTATACATCTTTCAACGTCATCGTCAGACCAGAAGGGTGTGGCGTTGTCAAAGTTAGCTCCGAACCCTCCATTGCAGTCCGAGAAATGAGTATAGTAGTATTAAGGAAAATTCTTTTATAATTGTCAATATTACGCAAGTGCTCTCCTGTTCTTTCTTGAATTTTCCCGTAGCAATTCCAACATTCTGTTGTAAACAATGTTGACATGTTGGTTGAATATAACACTTTTAGTATTACTGTTTGTGTCTTTATCTTTAAATGTATAGATGCGCCGTCCTGTCATTCTAAAGTTAATACAATTACTTACCTAGTAATAATACCTACGTTGTCTATCAAGAAAATTTTCAAAAGGAATCAGTTTATCTCTTCCCTTGCCTTCTCGAGTTTTTTGTTTGGACATTATGTTTGACTAGCTTTGTTTTTTGCTATATCTGAGCGACTGGGTCCTTACCATGACGCAGAGAGAATGCCCTACCAGGCCGGTAGGGTTGCTGCTAGGCATTGGCGCTCCCTGGTGAAATTGCCAGAGTTGGAGTCGCCAAAGATCGACCTTGCCATTATTCGTTTGTATAACCTCATCGGTCATGGCAAAGGTTGAATTGAAGCTATGTAATAAAAAAGATAAAAGAAATGGGAGTTGATGAGGAAAACTGCGTGACTGTAGGAAACAAAAAGGTGAAGTAGGCCGGAAGAAAAATCAGGATAGGTGGGCCGTATACCAATACGAATGAGTTCTCATACGTTTTTGTGTTATAAACAAACTATACCATTTCTAGGGTCTGTATGTCCTATGGTATGGAAATTCAATTGCATAACACCAATCGAACAATTACATAAAACAAGATCATCAGCTTTCAAAATCATTACCAAAAGAATTAAAGTTTCAAAGTTGTGATAGCTGCACTGCTGTAGTATTTCTTTCCGATATGTCTTTGATAACGAGGACATTTCTACTTAACATCGGTCGAACTGTTTGAGCCATGAAAAGAAGATTCGAAGCTGTTCCTTGGAAAGCATCTTAAACATTTAAATTCTCAAAGAACAAGATTTGGAAGTTGGAAATCAATGGATAAGTCCCTAAATGATGTACAACATAGAAAATGAATAATTCACAAAAGTAGGTTAAAATTTGATCTGCAAAACGCAATTCATTTAAAGTCAACCTTGTATTTACGGGCTTTTTAGAGAACACTCAATTATCACCTACGATAACAATATCCACTTGAATAATTATACGAATGATCATCTTTTCTGAAGTTTTAGCTGTTGATTACTTCAAACTATTGTATTGTCACTAGATCACTAGACCCTCTTAGTAGAACGAGGATTTTATGGACTATTGTAATGGAAACTGTTTCTAGCTGACATAGTTAAAGCGAAAGGTAAACGGTAGAAAATGGACTAATCAAGCCACTCCTTTTCTATATCGAAGAGAGAGCATCTCCCACTTGTTTTTCTCTTATCTTTCTTCAAGAAAAATCATTGTTTCCGCTAAAAACGTCATGAATGCGCATAGAAAACCGGAACCCAAAAAACCGCTGATCCCAAACTCCGACAATCTTTATTAAAATTCAAGGTGAATAGCTAGAAGCGCCCGATAGAGCTCTGTCTTATCACTGAACATTATTGAGATTTACCCTCATTTGGCTGGTAGTAAAGAAGAGGTCTAGCAAAACTATGTTATGAACATCAGCGAACCCAATTTCAAATTTCGAAAATTAGTCGGCTGAATAGGAGACTTGGTATCCCGTACAACAACGATAGCATTTTCATGGCTCCTAAATATTTTCGTAACGACTCACGCCTTCCCCATTGATCAAAGTACTTCTAGTCAAATCATTTTTCTTGCACCTAGTCGATACTGTTTTAGTTTACAATCCATTTTGATCAACTTTGTACTCAAAAATGCAAATGAAACTTCAAGCAGCCGCGGAAAGAAGCTCTCGGCAGTGTATTCAATCTCCTTCTTTTTCTTATCATACTAAATCCAATATGTCGACTTTCTAGGAGTTCTGGCATTTCACACAAGCCTGAATCCATCTGATCAACTTCTAGCCTTTTCACATTTTTCAGCCATAGTTCGAACTAATTAAGGTTTGTGGCCTACGCGCCTGAGGCATGCTATAAAACCCTACCCACCTGTCTTCCCTTCTCCTCCACCTGCTGTAAAAGGCAGGTGGAGGAGGAGGGAAGAAGGTAGGAGAAGCAACCTTTCCAGAACTTCTCCGCCGGGTCAACATAAGCCGCAGCCTCAATCCAGCACGGCCATAAGATACAGAACAGCAACGGCTACAAGCCGCAGCTTGAGCAGCTGCTATCAGCCATAGCTTCGGCATAATCCACTCACCACAGCTGAAGCACACCAACCGGTATTCCTTTGTTCGTTGCGGCGTAAATGAATTTTTTTTTTCTCAATAGGCCGTGCCCTGTGGTAGTAAAGGTGCCAACATAGTCCGTAAGCCAGTAACCCCCTGGTCGCTGGTCGTACATCAGTGTATTTGAAGAAACATTAAATTAATGTTTTGAAGCTGAAGTGAATGCTAATCTATGACAACCTTCGTGTTAGCCAAATACGACTGCTTCGCTCTTGTTCATTGTTACTTGATTTCTAAGTGCTTTGGCAAGGACAGCGCATGGCCCATAAATCAAATTCGTGAAATCCTGTTAATTTGGATAGACAGAAACAAGTCCTCCATTCTTCTAGGAGCATGGAAAGCATGGAAATAGGCAAGTATGTCTTGCCTAGTTGTTGTGTGAGCCAAGTTAATCCTTTGACGACAATGACGATGTCGATGCGACGCACCCACGGGACAACGCCCCCTTCCTTCCGTGCGCGAGTGTCACCCAGCGGTAGGTGCCATGGTCCCAGGAAGAACTCCTTTCTCTGGCTTAGTGAACTCAGCAATATTTCCACATACCAGAAGCATCAGATCTTATTTTATCTTATATTATACTGGGGCTCAGAATTGCACTTCGGGTTTGGAAGCAATGTAGGTTAGTATTTTGGTATAGTGCAAGCAGTAGGAATTCGTATAATATCAAAGGAACTTGAGGATGAAGAGATCGACTGCGCGGTCACATAATCGCAAATCAGGTATTTCAAGTATTGCCTTCAATGATTCCAAGACACACACAAATCTTGTCAAAGTATCTGAACCAATAAGCTCCAGTAAAACATTCACGTGGACCATGTTGAATGTAAATGCCCCTAAAGTTTGTTGATAAATAAAAAATATAAGGTAAATTTCAAATGTGCAAATAAAAGAAAAAACAGTGGCACCTAACATTGGGTCCCACGGTCCCATGCGCCAGTCATAGTGGCACCCACCGGCGGATGCCATGGTTGTCAAAGGGTTAATACTATTAAAAGGATAAAGGATAAAGTTTCTGGCGTTAATCAATCCCGTCTGAGGGATGCGCCCCCGTACTCGACTTTCATTCAGAATCGTAGTGGCGTAATGAGTGCGTATGTGGCCTATACAATGACTTGCGGTGGCCAGCCGATGTGCAAGTCAGTGCTTTTATCCTCCCAGACGAGTCTGGTAGCAATTAACCGACCCCGGAGTGATGGAAGGCTTGGTTGGCCTAGGCGGGCCATCGATCCGGGATTCGAACCCCTGACCGTGCGTGTCATATAGTGCGCCACTTGCCACTACACCACCTCCGCCCTAATACTATTATAACTTGGAAATCACTGCAATAGTGAGTGGAAGTCTAAATTCCGAGGCATGCATAAAAAGGTTTCGATCGCAAAAATCAACACAACCTTATTTCTGCCTGTTTAGTACCTGTTTCACCTGTCCTGTCTTTGACCATCGACTTGCTCAAGTGCCATCTACTAGTAACGTCTTCAGTATAACCGCAAGCAACTACATTATAGATGAACCATCCAGTCCCAGTCTTTCCACTTGTCGAGCACTGCGTTATGTGATTTCATCGGAATCGTTCCAGGGATCTTATCGCCGTCACTCTAGAAATGGAATGGGTTTGGTGGACCAGCAATTCGGTGAACATCATTGTGAACACTATTGGAACTGTAGGCAACTCCTTCCTAATATACAGGGTGCGCCATAAATATGGTAACAAAAATATTGGCCTCTAGAAACCGTAGTTCATGTTGAAACATAACCAGTTTTTGTGTATTATTTACTGTGCATCGCATCTACAAAACGAACACACCGCCATCTTATATAACTATTTCCTGTACTAATTATAGCTCAAAGTTTCTCCGGCTACTCATCGACAGTGGCACGCAGAGTTTCTTGGAAAATTCCAGCCCAGGCTTTTTTCAGTGATTTCTTAGGAGCAGCAGCAATGGTGCGTTTTGAAGCGCAGGCTTTCCTGTCTAGCATGGACTATATCTGGCGACCCATCACATTGTGGTCCGGCAAATTCGTAGGAAGATTGCAAGCTGGGATTGAGTCGCGAACATTTCCTCACCACCAGTCTTGGTCTTTTCCCATTCGTGAGCAAGTGCGATGCAGTTTTCAAGTCGTACCATTAGAAAAATCTTTGACCCTCAGCTGCATCCTTCCAGAAGAACCCTTCTTAAGAGGGTCGGATTAAGCTTTGTACTTTTCTCGAACAAAAATTGCGATATCGCTGTGATGGTAGGGATTCTAGCCCAAACTATCATAAAAGAGAGAAAATGGCTTTGAGAGGCGGTCTGACTCTTCTCATCGGCTTCAGCACTCGTAGTGGGAACTATATGTGTACTCTGAGATCTCAACATTTCTTCCACGCTAATCACTCTTCAGTGAGAAAAAAGTCTGTCTAAGCGCGTGCCGCGCGCAAGTGGCGCGTAACAAATGTTCTTTCTTTTCAACTTCCTCTCGTCAAAATGCTTATAAGGCTTTCGAATCCTGTTTGGATACAATTGTATTTACTCAGGGTAGAGTCTATCCTTTGAGAAGAACATACAAACAAATCAGCTGTCATTTTTCACGTGTTTCTGCATGTTCTGCATCATACTCCTTTCCAAAAAAATGTCTTCGGAAAAAGGGTCGTATAAGAGAGAAGACCACCATTTTGAGATTTGTTTTTAACCTGTCTACGCTACACGATTCAAGAGGCTGTCATGTGGGAAATGTTGAATTGAGGAACGATCCCGGGGAAGGATTCACCAAATGCGCGCAAAAGCGGAACGGTCGGTGGTTGTCTGCGAGGCTCCACCATTTTTCGGAATTTGACGAGGCGGGGGTAACAAAGTAAATATGTTGGCTAAGGTATATCATGAACATAAGGGGAGGTACAGTTTTGGAGAAACTCGCCAAACAAGGAAATTACGCACATCCGAAAAGTTGTTACCATATTTATGGCGCACCCTGTATATGGTACTGAGAAAGACACCGCCACCTATGATCTCTTATTCTGTTCTCCTTTTTAACAATGCAATCTGCGATCTGCTTATCTGTATTACTACCGTGTTAACACTCCAAAGGTATGGGTCACACTCTACTTTTTTTCTATGGCCAGGATCTCCCAACAAAATTGATTCACTCGAATCAAGGTGAAGATCCGACTTGATGCATATTTTTTTCTTCTTCATTCTTCGGCTGAATGGAACAAAGCAAGGAATAATTCTATGAAGTTAAGTACAAATAAGTACAGGCGACTTGAGAGGCTCTTACAACGACCACAGACCATATCCAACCCTGTTCGGATATGATCTGTCGTTATAGTGGGAACCTCCCAAGTTGTCTCTGTACTTCCCTTTCTCAGGGAATCAATTGATTAGCAGTACTACTGATAAAACAAAACGAATAGCAGCACTGGTGTTGCTGCACACGAAGTTCAAGATGCTACCAGGATTCCAAGTTCATCTTTTTGGAGGCACAGTTCGCGATAATTCTATTCAATGTTCTCAAGTCACAGAAAGATGTATTGTTGCAAAATAGGGTGTGGGGTGGGGTGTGTGGCATTACATGCGTCCGGGGATGCGCGCGGCAAATTGCGCGGCGAAGTTCGTAACGATTTGAAGGATTCTAGCGCCTATCATTGGGGCCCAAATCTGGAGTAGAGCAGATTACAGGGATCATCTGACACTACTGAACTACTCTACTCCGAGTTTGTGCCCCGAAGCTTGGCGTCAAAGTCGTACAAATCGTCACGAATTTCGCCGCGCGCGTTCTCGGGACGCACGTAATGCGCGTCCCCCGCAAAATAGTGATGGAGGAAACGAGAAATAAGTAGCATTATATGTTAGGACGATTGGACGACATCTAAGTCGCTCTAGGATAGCACGAGCAAGTGCGAGAGAACTGTTCATTAAATTCTTGTTGAATTGCTCCCCACAATTGTCAAAATTCAGAATTGCATTCAATCATATGATTGTGCTGCAGTGACTTCTTTACTACCATTCTCTGCCGCTCACTATGGTTTCCTTGTTTGCACGTGGCGCAACCTCTACAGTGCAGTTAGACAGTCTGTTTACGGATCTTGTCACCGACGCTACCGCTTTCAGAGATCTTTTCGCACCCTTCAGAGATATTCCTTGCGAGGCCCAGAACAAACGTCAGAGCTAAGAGCTTTACGTTTCGTGCTGGAAGTTTATTCAACAAGGTGACTAGGCGTTTCGTGATCCCAGGTTCCTCAAAGGTGTTCAAACGTTACGTAGCTGCAGCATTGTCCAAAGCCTCAATCTCCTAGTTCCTTGAATTTAACCGTTCTGTTCTTCCTGGGTGCATAGGTTTGATTGAACTTATTTGTTGCTATTTACGAATGTTTGTGTTTGTGTTTCGTTTTCTTGTTGCTTCTTATGGTAATTTTCTGGCTTTTCTTGCGTTTGCCTTAGCAACCTAATAAACATAACATAACATAACCCTAGTTGAGCCGCTTCCTTAGCAATGTCCTGGGGCATCCTGAGAGGTCTCGAACCCGTTCTAGTAGGAACTCTCGCAAACTGTGCCTCCAACTTCATGAACTTTAAGCTACCAAGGCTGAGCAAGGGTCAGCGAAAGCTTGTTTCACAATACGAAGCTGATCGATTTCAAGCATTTCATGTTTCTTTCTTATTTTCTGATGCTCAGGTCACTTTTAGAACTATATATTACGAATCCAACCATTACAATATTTACTCCGGCCCGTGTAAGTACTTGCAACTAGAGATCTGCTCGTTCATGTAAGTGACTTGATTTCTCCTTTCTTAACCAACAATTACATTCTAGATTTCTTTGAATTCCTATACAATTGTTCACAGGCAGAGCTTCACATTTACTTCTCACTTTCATGGTATTCATAGTTTATTGGTTTCGTTTGCTTATCGTTACTACGTATTGAAACACAATGCACCGCAAACATACAAAGTGGTAGTCACCATAATTTTGGTATATTTGCCGACGTTCTTCGTATTTGTGAGTTTTGAAAAAATTTGGGAAAAATTCATACGTTTGGACATAACGCATGAAGGCAGCTGGTGAGGAAAGCAGCGCCTTCGTGAATATTATGCAATTTGAAAATGTATACCCATTCTCGGTGATGATGCCTGTCGTTAGAGGCTTGACGTTGTTGTTTCTCCGAATCAAAAGTTTGGGTATTTTAAATGTAGTTTCCATTTGGCTGATTTACTGAAAGCACTGAAATGTACTTAAAATAATAAACATCAAAAAATTCGCCCACAGAAACATCGACAGGAAAGTGGACCGGTTTATTTCATAGGGATGTAATTGTAATTTATAGATGTAATTTATCAAATTTACTACGCCCGTTTCTAGTTCTCGAAAGAGAAAAGGGTATTGCGGAATTCATTGAGGTTCCCATAATATCAATGCAAAAGCTATAAAGATAGAAAAAAGAAGATTCAATCAAAACGAAGTAGAAGGGGTGAAAGGTCGCTGTTTCCCGAAGGAGAACCATCGAATCAGTCCGTTTCTCAATCTCGTCCGTGATCCTGACCCATCAGAAGACGGTAAAGGAACAGGTCCCATCGCGATTGTCGGTGGGACGGATTGTCAATTACAAGCTTCATCGCGATTACAACCTTGTCAAGAAATGCCACTCCGTTTCCAAGTTCCATAGACACCGTAGGGTCAAAAAATGCAGAAAGTTGTTACTCTTTCGAGTGGGAACACGTAACCCTTCATCGTTTTCCCTAGCTGAAAAATTTCGGCGATAAGACCATACCTCAACAAAAAGAAAGGATGACGCTCTAGCTGCAAACCTCGATAGTGCAGACTCTCACACAAAAGCTGCCATAATGTCAGAAAATGATGTTGTTTGAGGGAGTCACTGGCAAGGGCGTGTTTGGGAAGCGTACTCACAGACGTACTAAAGTTCTGTTCCGACTCCGCTCCTTGGAATGGCTCTTAACCTTTCCAGCAGGACGGTACCCTATCCCACAGAGCCAAGCTCGCCCGGTAGTGATGTCGACGCTAGTTGTCCGACATCGTTAGCATTAGCAGAAAGGAGTGACCATCCTGCTTTGCAGAACCTAACTCACTTGAGTCCTATGCTCCCTGAAATAGAAAAGGACCTGTCGGGTTTCCAATTCCACTTTGAGTCTTGGATAGCTGGACTCAAGAATAGTGGGGGAGAAATGGAGAGGTATACCTGCACGCAACATGCGAGTGTGAGGAGTTCGAGAGCGAACTTAGGACCCCTGTCTTTTTTAAAGGGAGATATTGTGAAATATGATTGTAGCATGTTGTAGCACATCATGTTAGCAGAAGTGTATGCAAATTCCCTGTGTCAATCCCAGCTTAGAAGTTTCGAATATATTGCCATGAATTGGCACCCACAAACTCGGCACACCCTGTCACCCAGAGTGGAAAGACGTAATAGTGAAGGTTGGCAGCGGCAGAAACACCGCCTCAGTATTGCAAGCGATACCGTGCTTATAATAACAAATATCGGGAATGCAGACCAAATAGTAGCTGAATTTGACAAGATTGCTTAAGGCACATCAATCTGAACCCTGCGAGACCAAACTTCAGGTTGTTCTCCTTTCTCAATTTGTACGGATGATCCTTTATCTCCGAAGGAACTTTCTAGAACCACTCCACAATCAAGTCATCGGCGAAGTGAAGAGCTATCCGGGATGCTAATCATGCAAACACTTCTCTACCTTTTTCAAGAGAACTATGCGTCACCCAGAGTGGGAAGACGTAATAGTGAAGGTTGGCAGCGGCAGAAACACCGCCTCAGTACTGCAAGCGATACCGTGATAACAAATAATAACAAATATCGGGAATGCAGACCAAATAGTAGCTGAATTTGACAAGATTTCTGAAAATTCGGCTTGTGGCTGAATAATGTCTCTGAATGTTAGTGTACTAGCTATCTGATCCTCGGTGAATGAGTCATTCTGCTGAGTGGCCTAGCACCAGAACATAGCAAAAGCAAACGCGAGTCATGGGTAACATTCAAGCATGGGAACCACATGGATCTGATCTCATCCGAGTTGGTCTATTCTTTTCTCCCTCGTGTCTTGACCCTGTTTGTTCGCCTTTGGAACTTAGACTCGCCTGCCGTGGCAAGAAAACTCAGTCGTTCCCAAGGACGACTCCACAATTCCGAACTCTACCCTGAATTGTGGAGTCGTCTTGACCTTTATCTGAACTGGCAAATTCCAAGGTACACATAACTAGTACAAACTCCATCCAGCAATCTACAGTGAGGATCACATCGTGCAATTCTGTAATCGCTTGAAACATCATAAAATTGCGCTATCAAAGCAGTCAATGACTGTGTTATTGAAGAAACCAAATAAACACCACGATATCGGCCAGCCTAACGGAAGGGTCTACAGTTGGCTTTCATGCCGACTAGTCAGCGAAATTTGTTCTATGAAATTTCTTCCCGAAAAAAATAGAACAAAATAAATTCTAGCACGTTTTCTTTTGTAAATCGAATATGAAATAACTTTTCTCTCCTTCTTGACTTTCGACAAAACCTTTAAATTCTACAGTTGTATTTGCAGGTTGTCTCTGCTTTGTCCAGCGAGGATCGGGCTCAAATGAAAGCAGCCATAGGAAAGAATCTTGGTTACGATATAAGCTCGGATACCGTTTCCAGTCCTCTCACAAAGATGTGGGGGGAGGTCCTCATCTCGTGCTACATGGCACTGCCACCTCTTCCAGTTTATATTGTTATCCTCATCCTTAGGAGACTCATCATATCAATGATATCCGCCCTAAGAGCCATGTCTGAGCGTAGTCGGCAACTCCACAAGCAATTACTCCGAGTAAGTGCTTAGCTTGAAATTCTCATATTTTCTAAGGGAATAAAAAAGGCTATGATCGTTTGTAGGTTGTTCGATTGATAAGGCACCTATCGATAGCAGGCGATTTTACGTAGATCTTCAAGACCACCAAACTCATCACAAAGACAATTGTTAGGCAATTACTTCCTACTTCAGTCATCATACAGCAGAATAGGCGACAGCGCAACTAGACCAACTGATTTTCGAAGGCCAAGGTCGTCCAACGAATGACTTGCCGTCAACCTGATCCGTGAATTTAAAATTATCCCTCATACTGGTTCATTAAGTGACGAGCCACGTGATCTAGAAGGTCTCAGAAGATTTGTGTGATAACTGATGAAATACTACGGAATCCTATTACTTTCCTTTTGCGCTTTCGAAAACGCAGAGATGACAGGTGAGCAGTAGGCTTGTAACAATATAGTTTACAAACGGAAGCTGAGAGGCCCTTTCAAAGAATGGTAAAAATATTTTCAGGCGATTTTGTGTTTTCTGTCTATAACTACATTTGTTGTGTCATCAGAGGTGAAGCAATGCAATCGTGACTGCCACCATTCCTCATTCAAACGAAAATATCGCAGAGAGTTGGGTATTTTGTAAATCTGAGTACAAAGCACGTCAAACACAGAGGACTGTTCTCAGCCCTCAGTGTTATGGAAGGATGCAGGGATAATTATGCTGCTCAGCATGTACAGTACACTACAAAGTGGGTTAGGCAATGATTGCATCTCCATCAAACTGCCTAACGCGAAGTTCTGTCGTAACTGATTCAACTCCTATTGACCCATGATCGCAAGCAAGTGCCTCCGCGTGGCTTCTCCTTTCCACAGAATCACTAGTCCACTCAGAGCCCAGTTCTTATCAGAGCAAGCACTTTTTCTTGATTTAGTGAGGCATGAGGCTCACACTTGCTACTTCAGTTTCTCCAGGGTGCACTATAACACATGCATGGTCAGGGAATCATGCCGGATCAGCATCTACCCAGGCCGACGAGCATTCCATCGCTCCGGGGTCGACTAATCGGTAACAGATCGGAGAGGAGGGAAGCAAGGACTTGTAGATTGACTGGCAACTGCTAGTAATTGTATGTATGGACCATATATGTACAACTTAAAACGCCGCTACTGAGAACGTTTCTCTAATGTGAACTTAGTTGGACAAGAGAGACTTTTAACTCATCAAGATGTCTCCCTTCAGAGTAACAGGAGGAAAGCAGTGTAGTTACAGCTGCTGTTTACATCGCTGTCCTGTTTACTACATTTTCCCCCAACAAGGACATTACTTGCGGAAGAAAGGACCCACAACTCAGACTGACTGCAGAATTGTAGTTTGTAACATTTGAAATCATAACTCCATATCTTGTGAACACATAAGGCCAGTGATTAGCATAAAAAAGTGATTGAGAGAAGAGAAGGCTCCACTTCCATATGGTGTGCTCTTGTTATTATTGTTGTTGTTGTTGTTATTGCTTGGTGCGTTGAAAATATTCTGATTAAATTGCAAATGCTATGTCATCGAACTTCCGTGTAAACTTTTTTAAGGCACTCGCCGTTCAAGCCTGCTTGCCCTTGCTCTACTTGGGCGGCATAGCCGGAACTGTGATCACTTCACTGAAGATCTACTATCACCCTCTTATGGATTACTCCTTCGTCTATCTGTTTGCTCCTATTCCTGCAATAAACCCCCTGGTGACGCTATATTTCATTGGTCCTTATCGTATATGGATACGCCAGAAATTTTTGATGGTTAACAAAATAATTGCTAGAAAAACTGCGGTAACTGCCGTCATAACACTCGAATAGCGAGGAACTGTTGAGTCGCAGCCATCTCAACTACAGCATTCGTGACTCATCTTACATCATTCAGGCCCATCTGAAACAATGGAAAGTGACCCTGTCAAACGATCGAATATCAATCGACGAACATCCTTCTGTTCCTCCAAGGTTGATTGGTCTGCACCAGAAGTCTTCTAGAGTTAAGTTCGACGGGATGAACATGGCATTGACGCCGGAATGGAGGGAAATGCTCCGCATTTTTCTGACGACTGTTGATAAATCATTGCACACATTCTACTCATAAGAATTCATTTTGTCGCTCCGAAAATGCGCAGTGAAGGCGACAGCCTTCTGCGGGCTAGCAATCGACGACTGGTCAGTATACCCTGGCAATGCGTTTACACTGCCCGAAGGCAAGGGGGCTGTTTTTCTGCCTTCGAGAAAGATGAAGCATCAGTATAAGTGAAAGCGGCATCCAATCCGCCACCCAGTATCGAGCGGTCCTGCCATATGGATGCTGATACCGATGAAAGTTGATAAGGTCGCCGAGGACAATGAGGTCCCCGCCAACATGACCTGAGAAGGAAAGCGCCCAGATACATAGCTAGCACTGAAGAACAAAAGGTAGAGTGTGCGACGTGCTTTTTTCCCCTTTTTTCCCTTACCTGAAGAGAGTGTACATACATTTTGCTGTATTTGGTTAACTTTTGTGTTCAAAATATCTCAAAACATCGATTCGACTGCGATTCGTCATGAAATTCTAGCTGGGACCTGTTTGGAAGAGCTCCCCATCTAGAAGCCCCATTGCTCCCCGAGGGACTAGCCCATCAATCCTGGAGGGGCACAGGATGGGGTGCTGTGTCCGGTTAGCCAGAGGTTTTGGGTACAAGCTACATACTAAGGCTATGAGGACTGCGTCGAAAACGTGGTCCGGTAGGCGACCACAAGACACCCGAAGATTTGTCTGAACGATTAAAGAGGAGCGTTGGCCTTAACGGCACTGCATTTTTATCCATCTACCGCAAACCTAGGCACAATGAAGAAGACGCTCCATTTCTCACCGTAAAACTTTTGCACGAATATTTGGTACCGACCCCGGAATAGAAACTTATGGAAATAGTGGAAATATACCGCGCTAAGCCAAAAACCAACGCACAATAGAAGATGCGTTACCTCCTAAAGTTGAATGAAAACAATACCCTGTCGCCACGATATTAGAGTGGTGTTCCACGTTCCTTTCATATTCTCCGCCGACAGGTCCATTCCTCATTTTCGTTAACATTTCTGTTCCGTTTTGATGTGCTTGATGTGTTCTTTTTGTAAATGATATTTGACTGTTTTTATGCAAGTATTTGTTGTAAATACATATAAGGGCACAGATTCGAACTTTTCTTGAACTTCTTCAGCCTAGAAACGTTGTAAAAAATTTATGTGGAGACCAAGAGTTAAAGTACAGCCCGAAAAAAACGGCTACTGAGATTCTCAATCAGGAACAGGGAAGTACGGAAGCATATAGGAACGTGAGAACTAACGTGAATATAAAGAAAAGCGAAAAAGACGCGAATTCGCATTTTTCGCGAATTTTGAATAATGAGAGTTTCCGAATTGGTTGTTGAACTTTTGTTGGTTGTTTTAAATTTTTTTGACTTCTGTATGTGATCTACGGTTTACTTTCGCGTTTTGAGACTAAAAGTGACCATATTACTCATTCCTACCTCCTTCAACAGGTGAGGAATGGATCGACAAAGCATCAACAAAACTGCCCCAGAACAATGGTCCTGGGAGCGGAACATTGATGTTCATTCCCTTCATATCTTCGCCTTCGATCACTATCAGACTCTGTGAGAGGGTAGAGCAAGTTCGCGTCTGAATCAAGTAAAGGCGTACTCTGTCTGAAGAGGAATCGAGAAGGCTCCATAATTCGAAAAGTTTTGAAGACTGAACTGATCATCTGAAGATCTTTGTATTTTTGGACATTATTTTGACACTACTCGGAATACAGATGACTCCGTCGGTTCTCACTGTGACGATTGAGGGATAAGGGAGTGGTCAAGGTTTTTTTGAACAATGTGCAGTAGTGCTGTAATTACAGTTTGCACCTTTTGCCTTTACCCTCATTTCTATCCCCTGATGTGTTGTCGCTTCCATGCCCAAACGATTACTGAAGTGAGATCGATACGTTGCAGATTATCGCCATTACTCTGTACACTAAACATCTACATGAAACACAATCTCGACGTGAGTCGCTAACTGGGCGCTTTGAAGCGGGTAGGCAGAGGAGACAAGCAAGACTCATCAAGCCGCCCCGGACAGAAAGTTTTCAACAACCTTAGACTTTACATCGACAGCCAAAAATAAAGTCGTACTATAGAATAAGGACAAATTTGGGTGGAAAGGGGAATTCTATGAGTGTGGGGGCTTAATGGTCTAGAACAGCGCCCGTTGACATCCACCTCAAAACAATAATCGAGGTGGCCCATCAATATACCTGAAATCCTCTAGTGAGGTTGACGGGAATTATGTAACACTGTTGCACAACGATATAAATCGAAAGCAGTTTTCAGTGCAATGGCAATGATCAAGGATGTGTGCAAGAGCACGTGAAAGAAAAAGAATATGAGAGGTTTACACGGTTTCAATGTTACCCACTTGAACCGCCAAATGGACGTTATGTTCATAAAAATCACTCAAGAATGTCAAAGTATTTCTACAAAAGCGTTGACTAGACTTCGACTAGTTGCGAAAGTTTTTGAATTACTTCGACGTCCATTGACGAAATAGCGAAAGCGATTAGTGTAACTGTTTGCTATCATTCACCAATGCAGTAAACTGTGAAAAGACTTTTGTGTCATTTGTATGAGACCTCATCCGAGTCTTCGAAAACGCTGGTCACGACAAAAGTAAAACTTGAACACTGCCATTACAGGACACGTTCCCCTCTGCAAACTTCAATCCCCTCGATTCCGAGTTTTATCAAGAACAGAATGGTAGCCTTCACAAAATCTCGCATTAAGTGTATTTATTTACTTGTAGGCCTGGTGTAGACAGCATTCTCCCCCAAAGCCCTCTCTGCAATAGCTATCTATGTACGAAAATCTACCGGCTCACCCCCATGGAAATGTCAACAGCGGGCATGAACCAATTGTATTTCTACGTTCAAGACCCTTATCTGAGTGCGCTTGTTGAGCGTGTTTTAAAAGCGAGCTGCTCACGAAGATCATTCCAACCCGCATATCGCGAGCTCAAAATGTATAACAGTTCAGATTACGGATGGGACTCAGCGAATTAAGCAACCTCCAAGCGGTCACAATGGTCATCGTAGTGTGCTGAGAGGTCCCAACGCTTCTTGTCCTCACCTTTGTTGACTATGAAAGCTTTTGACCAAGTCGAAACGAATGCGGTCTTGTCAGTACTGGTCGATCAAGGGGATGAGCCGTCCTACATAACAACTAGCTTACTGCAGTAGTTGCTGCGGCGTGACGGTGAAGCTGTTCCAGCATCTTCCTTCACTCTCGTAAGGGAGGATGTGAGAAAAGGCTGCACTGTTCCGCCGAAGCTGTTCACAACCGCGCTGCAGAGGTTTATGAAGGTCGTTTCTGTAGATGGGGAGTTTATCATAAATCTCTGCCTTGCGGACGAGCCGTTCTTTTTTCAAACAGCGTCGCGGAACCTGAGACTACGCTTGCTGAGCTCAGTAAAGAAGGAAAGAAGATAGGGCTGCCGGTCAATCAAGCAAAGACACAGTTCATGAAGAATGCTTAGGCTGACGAAGGTCAGATTAAGATTGTACACCTATGAAGGAGACCTCGTCCTACGTTTGTATCGGGCTTTTCATAAATATAGACAACGATATGAAGGAAGAATCGGTGAGACGGCAGAGTACAGCGTGGGCAGCTTCCGAACCTGTGAAAGAAGTCCCTAATCTTTTTCTCTGATCCGAAGATTCAAGCTGCCCTGTTCGATTCACCAGTTCTTCCTGGGCTCTGCTACTGGTCAGGCCGGTCATATCATGAGAAGTGATGATGGCAGATGGACAAGAAGAACAGTCGAGTGGCTCCCTAGGACCTTCACCATCTGAAGGTAGGCCTGCTGCGAGGTGGGAGATGTGCTCGTCGTTCACGTAAAACAGTGAACGATTCCTTAGACCGTCATCTTCGTTGGATTCTGAGTCTACCACGGATGGCGATTTGATAGAGAGAAGCGAACGCTTTGTTGCTGGTTTTCGCACATGAATGAAGACGAGCTGTGAAAGTATAATTGAACTATCACGGCGGTGTCGGCCCTGAATTGTAGAAGCTCACCATGCGATCCTTGTGAACTGCGAGCACTTATCATTACTTCGACAGGCAAGATGATGTACAAAATCGAACCAGTGATATTATCTCGATTTGTAAACTAACACTCGTTACGAAAAGCTATGCTACAAGTAAACAAATATGTTCACTGAGCGGGGTGGTACCTTTAGCGACTCGAGCCACCAATACAGTGACCTTCGATATTGAAAAGTGGTGGTTGAAGTGTTCGGAAACCAATGACTGGCCCATTTGAATGTCTAGAAAACTGCCTTGTTTCATTGTTCTAGGCAAAGGCAAGTGGAGAAACCAAATACTATTCATATGGTGGAATGTATTATAACACTACTAGTTACATTTTAGATTGATTGTCTTGACACCAATCAGCCCCTCCCCGCTGCTAGTACGTTGGTAAGAGCTTATTTGGAACAACAAGAAAATTCAACTTCTGTTTGTTAGCCTCCCACAGCTTTAAGGGGTTTTTGGATGTATGGCATGTACCAGATGTTGCCGAGCTTGATAGTTCATCATTTAGAGAGAATTTCCATAGATGAGCAATCCAAAATTTTGTTGGCTTTAATGTTAAACCAATTTCACTGAAAGCTGGAGTTATCTAATCAGGTCAAGCATTTGAGCTTCTTGCGAGAAAGTGGGAAGCTTAGCGTGATCCGAAATTCATGAGGCTGCACAAGCACCTAGCACAATCACTCAAGGAGAAAGAGTGAGCTTTTAAGAGGATGAACTAAGGGTGGGTCACCTTGGCTGTCTAGCTAGTTCTTTCGATAGCATCGTGCTCAGCAAATGGAGTTCCACCAGCTGCTAAAGTGACAAAATTTTTCTTTGGCGAATATTTTTTCCTTTCTCACACGGAATGTTCTTTCCGTCTTCCTTTCTCTCAATGTGTCCTACAGAGTCAGACACTCGAAAGACGTTCGGTTTAGGTCCGAGATAAGTGTGACAACGCTGTGTCAGAGTAGCACTGTCGCACTTACCTAATTCTCCTCCCACTCCAAACCTGAAAGACTTTGAGGGAGTTCCTGGCCGACGATACCCTGGCAGCGTTATCGCTACCACAGAAACATCATTGTGTACTGGCAAAACACCCAGCACGACCCCTATCATTTCCATTAGCATGGTTTTGTAGAAAGGCTATCTCGAAAGCACGCTTTGACCAATTATCACTTTTAAATAGATCTGTAAATAAAAACTACTGGCACTACATAGGGCTGTCTGCTGCTACCTACTGTGATGCTTATTTCAAGATGCTCACGTGCCATCTAGCCAGACTGAAGTCAAGCTGCCACAGGCCAATGCCACAATGAGACAGAAAGCCGCCAAAGCTAAAAAACCCTCGGACTACCCTTACAACTCACTGCTAAGGGTCTCTATTTATGCAGCTCGGAACTGGTTCGTCCTCCCAAACTCAACAAACGACTTGGGTGCAATTGGAAGGTGAAACCTGGCGCGTATCACTGACATAAAAATAAAAAAATAGCGGTGACATCCCAAAAAAAAGGGATCTGCACCGCAGCTAACCATAGGCACCAACTAATCTCGGCATCCTGCTCTTTTGAGGCTTCCTTTGAGCGCATCGTCGCGTCAGAAAGCGGCCTAGATAAGGTGCAAAAAGAGCTCCTACACCGGCTTGCCTGACACCTACACCTTTGGAACCTTATTCATGAAACCCGTGTTGGAAATCTAAGTGGATAGTCACGATAATTAATAGCAATGAACGGTAGTTCTACTTCTGAGTAGCCAGATCTTTATGTAACCGCAACAACTGAAATCTCGACCATGCCTCCCTTCCATGATATTTCTGGCACGGTGATCTGATGTAGGCCCCATTTTCACACCTATTCAGGAACCCTTTTAATTCTCAAATCTCAGCCACCGAAGCACTCTTCTGAGCCAACACTCCGCCCTTTCGACTTCAACAAATTGTCTTAAAATCATCATGAACTGTGACTTTGACCGTTGTTGGATGTTGCAGCTTTCTGGACTGATCTTTGTTCGAATGAAACTGTTATTTCTACAATGATAAGTGGAAAGCAGTAGGATGTGTGGAACGACCTTAACTCAGCTGATGGCTGATTTTCTTTATGAATTACTCGGCAAAATTTTGCCTACGTAATAGTGGCAAGAATGTTCAACGTTAAATGGCCTGTAGAAGCGGCCGATCACTTTCGACGACCCCATACCCAGCCGAGACTATGCCAATCTACACTCTTCTTGACCAATTGCATCGATCGCAGAAATCGTCTTGGATACTGTAATACAGTAGCGTTTTTGATACTGTTGCTCAGAGAAGATAAAAAAAAGAAACATCCTCACCGATAGCTCTCCAACTGCACTCCGCTTTCCCCATCCAAGATCCTCCCAACCTGGTTTGATGTCTCCTTTTGGCATCCCTTGCAGATAATCTGAAATCTATAGCAATCAGAGCAAATTACATAGTTTGATTCCATCCTGATATAAGAAACCGATTGCAAACCTGAAGCCTTCATACCGTAGGCCAGAGTCAGTTGCATGAAAGCTATAAACAGCAGAAATACTGAGGAACTGCCTTTCATGTTAACTGAAATATAAAATGTTGACAACAGCTCCGAGGAATCGTTCGTTTTGACCGCTCACTGATTAAGAAATACTCAAAGCGCAGAAGGGAAGCAAGGTACATATTTCGGATGGGAGATGAAGCACACGTGTGAACTAGATCATGAGAACATAAAAAGAATGAAACTGATAATGCTTCTCTCTTGAGTAGCCTGGAAAACTTTATTCATGGGCTCCGGCCGATTGTTATGAACCTAATCGAATGGCCTTTCTGCTCATGGAAGCCAATTTTGCGCCTTTTAGGGTGAAAACGTGGATGATCCATTTCTCACCTAGAATCCGCAAAAACGAGCGAACAATTGGAAAGGCTGGAAAACTTACAGTAAAGGAATATCATGGTTTACAATAGCAATTTTTGCCTATAGTACATGTTGACTCCAGCCTATACATAGCTTTAAGGAACTCCCAAGAGAAAAGATGAGACAAGACAACAGGGAAAAGATGCAAACAGCCTTCGTCCAGCTGAAGATGAGAAAGCAGCACTTGCGATTGTATAGGTACGTAATACGAAGGCAACAGTATGGCATTACGAAAAGGCAATAGTGTTTGATGCGGATAACAAGAGACAACAAAGAGTTCAAATGTAGGGATGGAAGGAATTAGGAAGAATCTTCAAGAAACCAAGGAAGCTCACGAGAACAGCGGCCCCTAGAGTTGAGCGGGATCAACGCCAGAAAGGAGTGTATTATGAATGTAGTGGATTTATGAAAGTGTTCAACACTTATATAAGCCAGGCCGAGGGCAGAAAGCGTTGCCCTGCCCAAAATGACGGATACGTAGAATACAAATATGTTTTCATCTTTGAATACTTGCATCACTACCATACACCAGCCACCTTTTGTAGAAAAACGAGAGAGCGTTATTCTGCTCAAAATGGCAGATACATGGAATACAAATATGTTTTTATCTTCGAACACTTGCATCTTTATATTGCACTAGCCACCTTCTGTAGAAAGAGCAGGAACCGCGCCCTACCCGAATGGCAGATACATGGAATACAAATATGTTTTTATCTTCGAATACTTGCATCATCATCATGAGCCAGCCGCCCTCTGTAGAAAGACGGCACACCAACCGGTCCTCAAAGGGTGAAAGGTGAAAATGAATCAGATACAGCCTGCTCATCAGAGGTTTTCTTTTAAACAGCGCGACCAGAAACTGGGCATTGTTGCGTCAGATGGTGGCCTAGATAGGATGCAAAAAGAGCTCCAACAACTGCTTGCTTGACACCTACACCTTTAGAAGAGGGCGGCTATCACGGCGTTCAAAATGTGATATTATTCAGAAGGGACATCCATGTTGGACATTCGAAGTTGTCCGATAATCGTCAGCAGTGGACGGGAAGTCTATTTTCCAGTTGATGTAGCCACCTCTTTACGCACTGCAACAACTGAAATCTTGACAAGCCTTCCTTCCATGGTATTTCTGTCATTGTGATCTTCTATAGGCCCCTTTTTTCACTTTTACAGGGCTCTTACAAGTCTCAAATCTTAACAACAGGTGCACTCTTTTGAGCTGCTTATTGACTCTGAAAAACTGCCTTAAAACTATCGTGAAATGTGTCTTTGACCTATTGCAGGAAGTTACTGCATTTTGAACTGATCACTGATTAACTGAATTCTTCACTCGGAACCACCGCCTCTCGTTACAGTTTGTCCGTCGTCTATTAGACCTCTGCAGTCTGTGTTTGATCCAGGCAACAAAAATAATTTATATCTGCTGTTATTTCTACAATGATAAGTGGAAAGCAGTAGGATGTGTGGAACGACCTTAACTCAGCTGATGGCTGATTTTCTTTATGAATTACTCGGCAAAATTTTGCCTACGTAATAGTGGCAAGAATGTTCAACGTTAGATGGCCTGTAGAAGCGGCCGATCACTTTCGACGACCCCATGTCCAGCCGAGATCATGCCAATCTGGATTCTTTTTCACCAATTGCATCGATCGCAGAAATCGTCTCGGATACTGTAATATAGTAGCATTTTTGATACTGTTGCTCAGAGGAGGTAAAAAAAGAGAAACATCCTCACCGATAGCTCTCCTACTGCACTCCGCTTTCCCCACGCCCATCCAAGATCCTCCCAACCTGGTTTGATGTCTCCTTTTGGCATCCCTTGCAGATAATCTGAAACCTATCGCAATCAGAGCAAATTACATAGTTTGATTCCAACCTGATATAGGAAACCTATTGCTAACCTGAAGCCTTCATACCGTAGGCCAGAGTCAGTTGCATGAAAGCTATAAACAGCAGAAATACTGAGGAAATGCCTTTCATGATAACTAAAATATAAAATGTTGACAACAGCTCTAAGGAAATGCTAATGCGCAAAACTTAATGCAATCAAACATTTCGACCACTCGCTTCGTGGAGTGCCACTCAGAAAAAACTTCTGACATGAAGAGAACTCGAAGTATCTAAGGCAAGCTCCAGGCCTGTTTGAGAGAGAGCATTTTAGTTTCGGACGGGGGATAAAACACACGAGTGAAGTCAATCATGAGATCATAAGAAAGAAGAAAGGATGATAATAATAATTAATATGATAATGCTCCTTTTTGGAATAGCCTAGAAAACCTCATTTATGTGACCTGACTACTTACTATGAACGTAGTCAGGCGGCCTTTCAGCACATAAACTCTTTTACGGTCATCCCGTTTTCGGGAGATCCCGCCTTCTTGGTTCCATTACGATGACTTTTGGGTAAAGACGTGGACAGTTCATTCGTTGCCTAGGATCCGCAGAAACAAGAAAATATTTGAAAAGGCTACGAAGCTCGCAGTGAAAAAAGGAATATACTAGTCTACGATAACAGCTGTTTGCCTATATCACATGCCAACCCCAGTCGACCCATGCAATATTGCTACTAGTTCATGGTCGAGCGACGATTTGCGACGGATAAATCCTTTTGCGACAAAACTATCCGTCACCAACCGTCGCTTCGCCATAACTTTAGCTTAAGTACTCCAATCAAGCTGAAAGAAAGGTCATCAGAAAGGACTGCTCGTGAAGAATCCAAATATATGGTAATTTTTCCATTATATAGTGGGGTAGGGCGGAGGTGGTGTAGTGGCAAGTGGCGCACTATATCACACGCACGGTCAGGGGTTCGAAAAGCGGATCGATGCCCACTTAGGCCAACCAAGCCTTCCATCCCTCCGGGGTTGGTGAATTGGTGCCAGATACGTCTGGGAGGATAAAAGCACTGTCTTGTACATCGGCTGACCACCGTAAGTCATTGTATAGGCCACATGCGCACTCATTGCGCTACTACGATTCTGAATGGAAGTCGAGTGCGGGGGCGCATCCCTCAAACGGCGTTGAGTGACGCCAGAAACATTATCCTTTTTGGTCAATTATTAGCCTATCAGCTGCGATGAGTCTTTTCACGATCCCGACAAATTCCACATCACTCACCGAAGTGTCAAGCTTCCACAATTAACCCGGATAGAGCCACCGCCTCATGGCTCCTTCCTTCGGACGCTTCCCGTATTCCCTTATCAGCTCTTACCATTTCCTATCAACACCCATCAAGGTACAAGGTTACGCTGGTAACAGATTAGGCGTAACCAAGTCAGTGACTCTTCCTTCTATGGCTTCTTATGAGCCCTTATCAGTTGTCATTACGTCTCGTTATCGCTCACTAAAGTTCCCTTTTCATTACAGATCACCTACTAGAGGGCCGGGGACTGTTAGCATGAGGAACCTTGCTATCCTTGCCTTCTATGACCCCTTAGTATTCTCTATCAATTGCTATTGCTTCCTGTACCTAACAGCAGTGTTCCCATGGTGCCGCCTGTACCCTTCCCAAAATGGAAGGCTCCATTCTAGGGTGAAAGGATTACCACCACTCCAACAGCATATGAAAGAACAATCCACAACAGTGTGGCTTCCTGCCTGCCTTTCACTTCCGAACAAGTGAGCCCCCTATCCGATCAATGATGCGTCAATAGCTTCAATACGATGTAAGGTTTGTCGAAATGCTTCCATACACCTTTTAGAGACATTTGTTTAGGACGCTATGATAATGTATACATGCGGCCCCATCCATGTGGCATGCCTTATGGCAGAAGGGGGTGTATTCTATTCAAAACGCTGTCAAAGTCGTAGAAGCGAACACTCAGGAGAAAAAGGCCGCACGCTGTGTGTGTGTAGCTTGAGGAACATTTGCATGGGCTCATCGGATCTAATTGCATACTCTTCCAGAAGTTCATCGAGTTCTGAATTCTACAGGCTCATTGTTCGACGTTTCGGTGGCCATACTGGTTCTAGAACCATGCAGATCGCGCAAGGCACTGTAAGCGTTTCAGATCACTGCTTCAGACCCCTGAACGAGCAGGAAGAAAGACTAATTAAAACTTGCACCTTTCTTCGACTTCATTGCATTCATCGATTCATTCATTCATCGATCGATAAGTTTAAAAGTTGTTTAGCCTAGTAAAAAAAGTTTTGGGCTCTCCGTTGAGGCGCTTAAGCGAGCATGTTATGTAGGCTTCTGACCATTCCGGACAGAAGCCGAAGAAGCCGAAAAGTTGGAAGAAAAATCAGTTTCGAAATGTTCAGAAACCGTCCTTATTGACGAGATCTTGAACTGTTCTTGTTGACGAAAACTCTTTGTACAATTGGTTGGTAGGAGGAATGCCATCAACCGTCAAGCCTCTAACCTTACGGTAGTGACTGCCCTGGAAAAGGATCGCAAGTCTATAAAAACGGCCAAGCCAATTTCTGTATCCACTCTAGTATCCTAAGAATTTCTAATCAATAGTTTCTGGTCTGAACGGTATATTCTGCTATAGCGCTAGTGAATGAAATTTCAGCAGCGAATTCACAGATAATGGAGCTATTCATCACAGCCTTAAAGAGTCTCGACGCTGATTCGCACCATTACCATTTCCATAGCGATCTTCAGATACTGAGACAACTCAATGACGTGGAAAGATACGGCTGCTGGTTTCATATCCGATGCGCTTCGCTGGAGGCAGTAGAAACGAAATTGTCGCGCCGCGACAAGAGGGACGCTGCGCGCGAGGGAATGTAGCAGGATCCAGCAGCAAGTAAGAAATTCAGGAACAAAAGAACTAACAGTAGAATCATGCCATAAAAAGTAATCGCATAGCGATTAAGCTGTATGAAGAACGCTAGAACTGTTATAATGAGGCAAATGGTCCGCGACAGCCGCGGGTGGCGGATCGATTACACAAAACCGTTCTTACTGCCCTTCTCCCTTACAGATTGAAATTCTAGCCTTTCACCGCTATGAGTAGGAAGACGCATAAGAGCTTGAAAGATTACCCAGAGCTACACTCGGCGATTGGAATCCAATCAAGAGTAAGGCCAATAGGGAAGCGAGGAGCATTGCGGGAAATTCCTTTGTCTACAGAAGACCTTCTAGTCTAGTTGAAACGACAAGACAGCCTTTTAGAACAAAGCTGAAGAGCTCGACTTCGGACTCACTGAATAAAGTTGAACGAAAAGTTCAAAAAACTATAGGAAACTGTTGTATTGGTGATCATGTAATCACACTATGGTGATCTTATCGATCTTGTGGCCGGCGGGAAAACCGCTATATAAACCCTGGGATGTCGGGCTCACCAGTTAGTTATTAAGTTATACGGTCTTCCTGCCTCCTACCTGCCCAGCGCCTTCATCAGCACCCCCAAACCTCCCCAGAGTCGACTGTGTTACATTATTCACCGTGCTACTAATAAATCTATAATCGACATCTCTGCCACCAAACAAGGACTCGACAACTGCATCCAACACAACAGTGGCGATCAGAATCTTTGAAGAACTCTGCTATCGATACGTACGACTCGAGATTCGGCTCGACGACCGTCCTTATCTCCGGCTTCAACAAGCGGACCTGAAGAGTACTTGCAGATAAGCTTTCTTCGTTCTTGGTTCCTTTTTTTTTGGTCGCATTTGTGTGGGACAAGCCCCACTTGCACGGAGAAGAAACCTTTTGCCTGTTTGATTTTTCTTTATTGATTTTCTGTTCTTCATTGACGCTGACCTGTTGGTGCAGCAATGGATCCAGCCACAGTCCTGTCGATGTTCAAGCAATTGATTGAAGAGCAAAGGAACCTCGCGTCGACCATGATGAAGGAACAAAGGGACATCATCGCGAAAATTATGGATCGTGCTCCAGAGCGGGACCAGGGAGCCGCTAAGCCAGAAGAGCAAGTGACACTCCCGAATGTGATGGCAGCCTTGAGCAACCGAATCGAGAAATTCATTTTCGACCCTGATGCTGACATGAGCTTCTCAAAATGGTTCTCAAGATACAAGGAAGTGTTTTCTGAAGACGCGAAACAGCTCACAGAGACTAACAGGGTGAGGCTTTTATGTGAGAGACTGGATTCAGTGATATTCGACAAATACCAGAGGCATGTTCTACCCAGGGATGTTTCCCAAATTGGCTTCGATGAGACGGTAGAAGCACTGAAGCAGCTTTTCGATCACAAGACGTCGCTGTTCACCACAAGATATCAGTGCCTCAAGTTAGAGAAGAACGACGCTGAAGATTATCTCACGTATACTGGTCGCGTTAATGAATTCTGTGAAAAAGCAAAGATTCACGAATTAAACTCAGATGGAATCAAATGTCTCCTGTGGATTTTCGGCCTGAAATCACAGCAAGAAGCAGAAATGAGGCTTATGAGATGGGCTACTATTTTGCTTGGTTATGATTTTGACATTGAGTATGTCAAAACCACGCAGTTCGGACATGTAGATGGTCTCTCAAGACTGATGCAGAAGCACCAAGACGCGGACGAAGATGTGGTGGTAGCAGCAGTGGAGAATGATGTTTCCAGGTTGCTGAAAGATTGCATCAGAAGACTACCACTGACCCATGAAGATGTCAGAGATAGCACCACAAAGGACTTCTTACTCAGAAAAATTATGTCAAATGTGAGGTCCGGTAAATGGCAAAAGGTGAACTCTAGACTGTCACCGTATTTCAACAGGAGAGAAACGCTATCGATCGTGGATGGATGCCTCATGATGGCGGAAAGAGTTGTCATTCCAGGAGAACTACAAGCCCAAGTTCTCAGAGAACTGCACGTTGGTCATCCAGGAATAGTACGGATGAAGAAGCTCGCCAGAAGTTACGTTTACTGGCCAAACCTCGACAACGATTGTGAAGAAATAGTGCGAAGCTGCTCAAGATGTCAAGAATATGCGAAGAATCCCATCAAGGCCCCCTTGGAAGCCTGGTCAACAGCAGCTTATGCGTGGCAAAGGATTCATGTAGACTTCGCAGGACCCGTTTGCGGATTATTCTACATGGTCGTTGTAGATGCCTTCAGTAAGTGGCCGGAAATTATTGAGATGACCAGTATCTCTGCAGGCCAAACGGTAAAGGAACTGAAGAAGATTTTTGCAAGATATGGAATCCCGCAAACCATCGTCAGCGACAATGGAACGCAATTTACCTCGGAACAATTCAAGATGATGTGCGAAGAAGGAGGAATAACACACGTAAGAACCGCCCCCTACCACCCGCAGTCGAACGGACAAGCCGAACGTTTCGTTGATACACTGAAACGCGGAATCAAGAAACTGAAGGGGGAGGAGAAGCCATCGGAAGAGACGCTAAACGTGATCCTGCAAGCTTACCGGACAACTCCAAACGAATGCTTGAACAACAGGACACCAGCGGAAGCATTTTTAGGAAGAAAACTTCGCACACGTTTGAGTCTACTGCGCCCGATGGAAGAATCACCCAAGGCATCTGAAGAAAACCGGAAAAAGATGATTCAACAATTTAACAGAAAAAACAATACGGTTCCAAAAGAATTCGAAGTCGGTGAAGCGGTTTATGCTCAAGTATGGAAAGCACCGCAGTTCATGTGGAAAGAAGGTACCATCACTAGAAGGGTTGGCAAGGTCAACTATGAAGTTAACCTGAGTGGAAGGATAACGAGGAAACACGCAAACCAGCTGCGTCGTCGTGACGCGAAAGCACCGCCAGGTTATGGAGATAAGTCATTGCTAACCCTACTCGAGACACTCGAATTGGACGACGTATGGACACGACGAGAGGAAGCCGCCCAAGCTACAGGTGCTGCTGCTCAAGGACGACAAGCCCACAAAGCCAAGGTACCACTACGTCGTTCTACAAGGATAAGAAGGCCGGTACAGAGGTACCCAGATACAATTCGTTAGTTCACTTGTTGAGAGTTAATTGTTTCTTTTTCTACTGGGGGAGGTGTTGTATTGGTGATCATGTAATCACACTATGGTGATCTTATCGATCTTGTGGCCGGCGGGAAAACCGCTATATAAACCCTGGGATGTCGGGCTCACCAGTTAGTTATTAAGTTATACGGTCTTCCTGCCTCCTACCTGCCCAGCGCCTTCATCAGCACCCCCAAACCTCCCCAGAGTCGACTGTGTTACATTATTCACCGTGCTACTAATAAATCTATAATCGACATCTCTGCCACCAAACAAGGACTCGACAACTGCATCCAACACAACAGAAACTATAATGTAAAGCAAATAGAAACAATACATGCATTGTTCTATGGTTATTCGCACATCCTCGAGCCTTCCTACTGGGATGGAATTGTGGTCCCTTCGTTGGATTCCATCCCCAACACTACCAAGAAGGTCCTCTTTTGACAAGGTTGAAATCGTGTGAGAAAACATGGTCTCGGTAGTGTAAGCACTAAACTGCACGTTGTCCATAAAGCAAGTATGGGTTCAATCTCCCGTTTAAGACCGAAGTTTCACCCGCAACTCGCCAACATGGTGATATAGACTTCTGAAGAATAGGTTCGTTGACTGTAAAATGATTTTTAATCACTGCTGCACGATGAGCTAACATTGGCTTGTTCGGTTTCGGAAGATGGCAGCCGTTGGAGCATTTCAATTCTCTGATAGCTAGCTCTGTTCGGCACTTTGGCAGTAAACCTCTCCAAATCATGCAATGGTTATTGGAATCTCGTAGAGTTTTGAGTGTGAGCCTTCTTAACCAATAAGGTAGGTCGGATATCTTGAAAAGATAATAATGGGTGGCAAAATTTTGGCATCCTCCAATAATGACCGTAGACGAAAAAGTGGATGTCTTCAGCAATACCGTTCGACATTACGCTCGAGCAAAGCTAGTGCACTTTGTTAGCAACATTGAATGACATAAATTTTTTCAATTCTAAAAAAATCTGTCAGGTAAAGAGATTGTAAATCATGAAGTTCATACCCGTCCCCACCCAGGTCTGCATCGTGTCTTTATACCCTACCTTGTATTCATTTATCCTAATTCTTATCTTTTCAGTTTCACAAGCTGTCACATGTGCCTCTGTAATGTTTTCTACGATCACGATCGTCTTGTGTACAATGATGGATTTTGTGCACCCAGTCCACACATCATGGTCCCCATGAATTGTACAAAGGAAGATCCCGCGGATCCATGTTGTGGGAAATGGGTGGAACTTGAACCTTTTCAAAGCTTTCTTACACACTGATGTGGTCTGAACAACTGAATATCTCGGTCAAAATTACCTCTGATGAAATTTTGAAAGCTCGTAACTGTTTGGAAAATCCGTTTAGCGTCTTAACTTCTCTATTCGTAAACAGCATTCGAACGTCCATCAGTATGCCTAGGTCTCCATTCGAAGTTCCCTCAGAAGTTGAAACCTTCCCCTCGTCAGGCGACGACTCAAGGATATGACGAGATAAGTGACTGCTCGCAACCTGCTATCTGCTTTACATTCAGTCTTCTCCGATAATTACTACACGATTTCTTTGCACTAGAAAAGGATAACAAGAACTTTGAGCATTAAGCTCGGAAAATTTCCAAGAATTTTGCTGCTATTCAATATGAAAATTAAGCTGTGGTTGAATAGAGAGAGACCTAATTTAATGACAACTTGATTTTCGCAATGATAAGTTTCGCTTCTTTTCAGTTTTTCGAGAGCAGTAAGGATCACAATGAATCACTTCGACAGTAAGCGGTTTTGGCCAGTGATTGAGGAAAACAATACCACGAGTTACTGCTCAAAGCTCGAAGTTCTCGCTTTCCCTAGCGTGTTATTATACCCTCCTGCTTCGAGTAAGTTTTCAAACTCTACCACTTTAGCCCCAAAAAAGGGGAGACGGGCGTTAGAAACGATTCTGGGTAATCGATTCGCCGCACGCGGCTGTCGCGGACCACTCATTCGCCGTTATTACAGCTCTATCGTTCTTCATATAGCTCAATCGATATGCAATCATTATTTTACGCATAATTCTACTATTTGTACTTTTGTTCTTGTACTTCTTGCCTACTGCTGCATCCTGCTACAATATTTCGCGCGCGACGCCCCTCTCACCGCGACGCGACCATTTCGTTCCTAACGCACCACACCCCCAAAAAAGGACAGCATTTCGGACAACTTTTTTTTCTTTGATATAAGTTTCTCTACAACTCGTCCTATCTAGCGCCTTAGCTACATATTATTTTGTAGTATTGATGGTACATCCTGATAGGATCAAATCAGGACATCTGAAGAGTCTTCCACCAGTTATCGTCAGAACTCTTGCTAGGCTCTTCACGCGGTACCTGTCGGGATGCAAAGTGCCCACGTCGTGAAAAACTAGCAAGACTGTGTTGTTGTATAGAAAAGGAGATCCAGACGACATTGGCAATTTCCGGCCAACCTGCTTTTCTCCCTTGTCATCCTGCATAGGATTGGCAGAATATTAGATGAAGGACAGCAATGCGAGCAAGCAGGGTTTGGGAGAGGGTTTAGTACAATCGATTGTATCCACACTCTTGCAAAACTCATTGAAGTATCGCGAGAGTACAAAATGCCGTTATGTCTTACGTTCATCGATCTCAAGAAAGCCTTTGATACCGTTGAAACAGAAGCGGTAATTGAAGCTTTAGGAGACCAGGGTGCTCCTACTCAGTATGTAAATATGCTTGGTGTGCTTTACGACAACTCCACGATCAGGATTTCACCATTCTACAAAGAGGTCATTATCAGCGCCAGGAGAGGTGTCCGGCAAGGCGATACCATTTCGCCCGAACTTTTCAGCACCGCTCTCGAGAACATCATGCGTCATTTGGAATGGGGAAAACTTGGGAGTGAAGGCTGACGGAAGCTAACCACACCACCTCCGCTTTGCAGACGACATCGTGTTCATAACATCGAGCAGGCGGAAAGAATGCTGGCCGAGTTCGACAGTGTTTGTGGAAAAATCGGCCTAAGACTGAACTCAACGAAGACGATGTTTATGAAAAACGAATTGGGACCTGGTGCCCCTACACGCTAAACGGAATATTTCCGAATGCTCTAGCTATGTGTACCTAGGTCGAGAAGTCAACATGATGAACGACCTAGCTCAGGAGCTGTGCAGAAGGAAACGCGCCGCTTGGGGAGCATTTAGGAATATCGAGGCAATAGTCAAGAAGTCAAAGAACACCCGGATCCGCGCTCACCTTCTTGACACTGCTGTCTTTCATGCTTTGACGTACGCCTCGGAGACTTGGACTCTACGAAAGCAGGATGAGCATGCTGTCATCGTTACTCAACGCACGCGTTCTGGAAAGGACGATGCTAGGAATTTTCCTATACACACAAGTGCAGAAGGGAATCCGGAGTTCCGAGCTCTGTTATCGAACCAAGATCAAGGATGCCGTTGATTACGTCAAGAAATCGAAGATCAGGTGGACCGGACACGTTATGTTGTATAGTGATGACCGTTGGACCAGAGCGGTTACTGACTGGATTCCACGGGGCATCAAACGAATCCAGGACGGCCGCCAACGAGAAGGCCAGACTTCCTACGAAAGCTCTAGACGAAAAGAATGTTGGACCTCGTCTCCTTGAAGCGAGGACGATTCACTGGACCACTCTGGCTCGTGAGAGGAACAAATGGAGACGTTACTGACGCTCGCTCGAAGGAGTCAACGATCGACGGGACGAGAGGTGATACAGGCGAATTGTATATCCTATAACTTCTACAACGCTGTGTTCAGCTCTTCATAAAATAGTCGGTTAAATTGCACTACTTATTCCATGTTTCCTTCGCCCCCGGGACAAATATTGAATGTTTGGCTGGTCTGTATTCATTCTTCCCAGTTACAACCAATTTGATTCTGGACACAGATCTTCGAGAAGGATTGCCCAGAACTGCCCGGGCACTAAACTCGCATAGGGCCATAAATGGTGGTTGTTCAAGTTGTTGTTGTGTAGTTGTTCGAAGTGAAATGGTAAGTAATTGATGAGGCTATTATGAAAACCGACTTGTTCCTCTTGATCTTAACAACAACAATTCGTTACGGAATCTTTCCTGCATTGGGCTTTCTAGAGCCTCGACTTTACTACTACTGAGCAACCCTATTAGCTCAACCGAAGTCTTGAAGAAGTACTCGTTAGTGCTGTCGAAAGTTAATAACATTATTATGGTGTGCGAAAACTAACTGCCGGCACGCTCCTGAAAACGCTCCTACGCTCCGGAAAACTAACTGCTCCTATGCAGGCACGCTACCCCCTCGTATACGCATAACATATCCGTCCCCCTGTGAACAAGGAACTTGAAGGTGAGCCTAGCCTGTTCGACCAACTGCAGCATGACCGGACGAATCAAAGAAACAAAAGGAACAGTATCCATTCAAAGAGGTGCGATTTTTGCTGTCACCATTGGTTGTTCAGGGACACAGTAGCCTATGTCTGCGATCTTTAGATAGTGAAAAAGTTCGCTCAGTGGCTACCACATGAACTGAATGACGACAATTCCTGAGGACGCCCAGACGTCTGCACCGCAGCACCTTGCCCGACTGGCCCTGACAGCCATCGTTAGTGGAAATGCAAACTAGGTAATCCATGTCAAACTTCCACAATAGCTCGGTTTATTCCAAAGGAACACCGAATTCTTCTCAAGTACAGTACAAGAAGAACCTACTACTTGTGTTCATGGAATCTATTACCTTGCACTATTAACACGACGGTTAGTGCCGAGGTCTGCTGCACTTCAGAAGTATGAAAACACAGTTCACGTAAAAATTGTTTCCAAGAAATCTCCCTTTGATGAATCTGTGAATCTGCCTGGTGTACCCTATGTGGCGTTGTCAGGTCGGTAAACGGCCTAGATAGGGCAATATGAGGGTCAGAGAATGGACTCGACTGGACTGGGTAAGGAACGAGGGCATCAGAAGCTTATGCAAGCGTCCCTTGTCCAGCTAAAGGTGAGAGAGCAGAGTCTGTAATGCTGTGGCACGTACTGCAAAGACCGCAGGATCACGCTATAAGGAAGGCAATGGAATTCGAAGTGAAAGGAGAGCGACTACTGAAGCCCCAAAGTAAAGATGGAGAGACGTGAGCGAGATGGACATCTCCGAAAGCGAGGATGCGGTAGAAGATGCAGTAGATAGAGAGAAATGGCGACAATTCACGAGAACAGCGTACCCTGCGACTGAACGGTATTGACACCAAGGGTAGAAGAGGGACCTACCTAGAAAGTAAATTATGACCAAACATACATGCTCAACGAGAAGCAATTGAAGGCAACTCAGGGTGCAGTACAAATCAGATGTCATCAGACTGCGAAGATGTAGACGAGACTGGCAGGTATTCACAAAATCAAGGCGATGACCCGCCCATCTTGAAGATGGGACATTTTTATTACAATCACTGTGAATCGCCTATTAGCGAGAAGCTATAGTACGGTACTTATTTCTAATAAAGGCTTTTCTGGCTCAACTTCACCTAAGTAATAATTATGGGATGCTATTTTAATTCCTGTCTCCGCCTTCTCGGAAAGTACCATGGACTTTTTGAAGAACACCAATACGGACGGATAGAGGGACTGCTTGATTATAGTGCGGAAGTGAGCATTGGACGTGTGCAACCTACAATTTCAGCAATGACTTTGCCATATCGATTTCCAGACCTCGACTTGACGAACGAACCAATGCTATCAAAATTAGCTGAATCGCGCAAAGGAGTTGCAGATTTAACGCTAAAGTAGTTTTGATAATTCCTGGTGTGAGAACATCAACGTATGAACACATTAAAAATCAACAGAACCTTTTCTTGGTACCAAGACATTTTGTCCTTCAGTAATTGCCATATTAGAGTTTCCGCTTAGCTTATCACTCTTCCTGGCAAAAATTAAAACTGTCATTGGTCATGTGTATAGAAATCCTACTATTCTGCATATCCTTGGAGACCTATAGCCTAAAAGGCCCTGAATGACGTTAGTTGGCAACCAGCGGTCTCCGTAACTCGTCAAGAAAATACTAATACTAACTGGTACGCAAAACCTGGGAACGAAAGCAACTACTGATAACTGTACCTTTGCCAAAAATCATAGCTCGATGATATTCATAACATACAGAGAGAGGGTCATCACGGTATTGCACAGAATGTGACTGACATGAATTCGAAATGAGACGAATAACTATGACATATTTATTCAAAGATACCGATTACACATGAGTTCTCACAGTTGATACTGGTATTCTGGCGCGGTTCCTGATAGGGTGTGCGATCATCACGGACAGCAACACGTGCTCTACAACGCGATCCTATACTTTCCACGAGGTTTTCAATGAGTCTTTGTCATAAGGTATCCCACTCCTCTAAGCGTATTTGACAAATGCTAGATTTTTGGTGGCGTATTTGCTGTGCACTCCACAAGTGCTCAATATAACTGCTTGGAGGAACGAGCAGGCCTTCCCGTTTGCCGGATATCCTCTTGATACGAGAACTGCTCCACTTGTGCTATTCCATGCGGTCGCGCAATGTCACCCATAAAACTGAACTCAAAGCCGATTACAGCTTCTTAAAGACGCACATAAGGAAGAAGTACCTCGTCAAAGTATCGCTGTTTGGTGTTGCACGATAGAAATCTGGAAGTCAGTACGGCAATGTTATGATGATTTCCGACACCACAACATCTCGATTACCAAAACGACCACGTTCGACAGTATTCCTGGGAGAGTGGTGCGTTCCCATCTCTTGTATTATTGGGTGCGTCTAGAACCCTTTCTCAGACGGAATCTGCTCTCTTCCAAATTGAGCCCATTCCTCATCTGTCCATTTGCTCTGCTCCTGGTACTTTGCAACTATCCGTTTACTGACAAAACTTTTGCTTTTCGTACCCATCAGCTCCGATTTGCGTGCACAGCCATCTCGTTGAGTGAGTTTACTCGTACTGTCAAATGTTGTAGTGATGGTTCAGCGAATCTTCCCTAGTTTGCCTACATCGTATTCCAGTCTATGAACAGTGACGGAGGATTTGTATTCATAGGGCAACTTTCGTCTCTAGAAACTTTCACAAGCATTGATGATGTCGTGGCACGAGATGATGAATTAAGGGCGGGAGTTTATCGGAAGTACGGTATCGGGCGGGATTGATCCACACTTGCGCTTCAAGGGAGGGCGTTCCATCCTCATCCAAATGTTTGGCAACGACTCATCACTCTTGCGGTGATGTTTAGGTAGCGAATTGTGGGAATCATAGCAGCTATAATACAAAACAAATGCTAATCGTGACTGTTATATATAGTAACACCCAGGGCTTGATTTCTCGGCCAACTGAAAACATAATAATAATACCCTACCTTTCTGCTCCAAACGACCACGTCTTGAAAGTTATCATCGGTGCAGATTCTGCGGCAACGATTTCCACAGTTAGGTAATTAGACGGTGCCTCGAGGTTCGCATATCTTCAAAAACGTGCAACATCGAAGAAGCCACTCGCAGTATTCGCAGGTTTCGCATATTCGAGATGGGGGAGGGGGGGGGGGGGGGGGTTCTACATGTGCAAATTGGGAACGGTTGAATGTCAAACTGGCGGCTCTTCACGACAAGATTTGTCTCGCGCAGCTATCTATTGCTGCCGAAAGATATTATGAGGGTCCGATCTGTACAAGACTAAGGTAATCGAAATTCCCCTATGGAACGGCTCTGGAAATGCTTTGAAACCTACTACTAGGTTGGCAAGAAAGTCCTGCGACGAAATGGAAGCCATTTTAAATTCATTGCTAGAATTCTCCAGAACAGACGAATTTTTGGAACATATAAACAAAATAGATCAACAACCTTCTCACATCCTTCGAGCAAATCATTGAAGCCTTTTCGATAGAAGTCGGGAAGCTGTGACTCAAAGAAATCATTGACTGCCGTTTTTAGATCATAATACGTTACGAACTTTTTTCACAAAGAAACGCTTGAGAAGGCTGAGCATATGGTCATGAGAAGGGATAACGTTTCGCAAGTACGACTTATGAGCAGCCTGGAACGAAGCGAGTAAGGTGAAATTCCGACAGGTGTCTGGTGCGAAATTTTAACGTGCGCTGCCCTTCTGCGGGGACGAAAAATATGATTTTGGACGTCTCTCTTTTGACGAGACGGCCAAATACTGGGTTCATAGAGTGAAGGGACAGCTCTGATTATCTGATCTGCGCTTAGCAGCTCAGAGTTAATGGGTCCCTTCAACTTCCCCGAAATCAAGCAATGATGACTGCGTTTCTTCGAAGGCTAGTATCTCTTGTGGTGAAGCGATTCAACCGATTGCTGGCCGTTGATCAGTGAGCAGTACTAGCATACAATAGGTCGCTGATAATTTAAGCCGCTACGCCCGCGTTTTTACATTGGGACGCCTAGTAGAAGGTGATGGTACGTATCGGGTGTTGTCGATTCGTTTGGGGTGATGCTGTGAAGGCCTACGCGGTACCATTGTTTACTCATGTTTAGATTGCCAGAGAATGCCCTAGCAGTTTATCATTCTTCCTGCCGTGTTCACATTGTTTACTCAACTTTTTAACGCTTCGAATTTTTGTCGAAGAACTTCTCGCCAACCCTATATTTGACTTTGAGGACCCAGTTCATGATAAGGTTAAGGGCCTCATTTTAAGTTGGAAGTGTTGGTGGATAGTGCATCGGTGGCAAAGAAAACGTGAAAATCCACTGACTTTGCGAGAAATAAGCCGATTAAAAGTATGAAATGGAGAGCGTACGAGGGCATCATGCCGAAAATGACACGGAAGGGGTATTCCGACAGGATTTCAGTTGTTGCCATTGCACAAAGAGCTGACTACATCAAGCCAAAACTGTCTAGAACTGTCTTCCACTGTCGACATGAGCCACGACCTATTGTTCACTCTTCAGACATGGATGTCATTTGTCAAGGGTGCGGCCTCTACAAGGCCCTTACAACTCTAGTGGGGCATAAACACTACACTTTATTTCTCTATCCATCCCTCCCAAGCTAACAAACACACATGGTACACGACGGAAGACTTAATTGCCCATTTACAGGCAGATCTACGAGAAACCTCGACTAGCCTAGACAAAAAGTGTAATCTTCGTATTCTGAGGGAGTTCCATATATTAGGTCAAAGAATAAAGGGAAGCTTGAAGTGATACCGTATGCTCAGTGAGAAGGGAAAGAACTGCTGTCAGTTTGAATAAGAGATGGACTATGCTTAGCGAGCAACATCCAAGACGATATTACGGACAGTGCGTTGTAAACATAGATAAAAAGAAAGCATGAAAATACTCGGAGAGTGCCATTGGTATATGCACTAGTGTCTACCCTATACAAAGCAGAAAAAGACCTTCTTCCAGGTCTAGTTTGGAACAGGATTTCTTATCTAACAAAAAAAAAATTAACTTCTGAAAGTTAGTTGAACTTTGCTCAAAATGCGGCCTATGAGCAACTCGCGCAACATGTTGAGCGGCTTCTTACTCCCGGGTATCACTTCGAACTCACTTGAATGGAGAACTGGCAGGAGCAAAACTGTATCAAGGAATTCAATGAGGCCCACGCTCTTTTCTCCAAGGAGGAAAGGTTATGCTTGTAAATGGGGTGAAAGGGCATGAGTTTGAGAGAATACCCTCCCTCTGCGCTTCTTTACAAGAGAGTACCTACAGTAGCGCTCTGAAGTCTTCGGTGTAATGGTTCTCCAGGCGTACCTTTTAGTCGTAACTCCTTTCCTACTGAATCTAATCATGCGTAATTTCTATATTTGTAGCATGGGTGTATTGTGAATATTTACCACTATTTACCTGCAATCTGATCATGTTCCAGATATTCCAAAGAGCATGAACTCAAAATCGACAGAAAATACAGATGATAGGCCTTTTCAAATCTCTTTCCTTTTTGTCATGTTTAAAGTGTACGAGCGGTAATGCCGAACACAATAGATGAGAAAAACTCACATAAGGTGCAAATAAGTGCAGCCGTCAACAACATTACTTTTAGCAAAATCTGCTACCGCAACAAACACCTTGCTCTATCTGTGGATATTGCAGCTTCGCAGCCAAATAGTATTAGGTAGGGTGAAATATGCTCGAGTTAAACATATTCAAATTTTACGCGGTTTGGACTACTAAGAAAAAAGTTATGAACAAAAAAGCGTCAATGCATTTCACCGAAGGCTTTTGAGTGCTACTGCCTATGCACAGCAATAGAGGTAAAATAGCAAGCCGGTGTACACAGGGAGAACCCAGAAGTAAAATGAGGATTTTTATTATGCCTCTGCTTTGCTTAGTTGTATAATTGCATATTTGTAACTAGCACCATTTGTTACAGAGTCTTCGAAAAATGAAAGTTGAGCCTACTTTTTGCTATGGATTAATTTGAATGTGTGCCTATATTTCTTGTAAGTGAACCTTAGTGGAAAGGAGGAAGATCTCAGAGTTCTGTATGGTTCAAGTGAATTATGCCGTTATCTTCTGCCTCTCGACCTTCTCCAGCCATCCCATAGGAATTTCTAGTACATGTTCCGCTTCGACACTTTCATAGGGCTGTTTATCCTCCCAATATCACATCCGGTAACCAATCACTTTACAAGCTATACTAACACCGCACCACTGAACGTCTTGAAGACACAATTCACGATAACTTTGGGGTACCCTTTTAAGTTGAAAAGCGAAAGTGCTGGTGAGCTATTATGCATCAGTGACAAAGGAAGCGAGAGAATCCTCGGAATTCGTGACACCTCAGGTCTCTGAAAGTAATCGTAATAGAGGGTTTTGAGAGATCATCGTGACGAGATAGGCATGAAAGGAATACGTGATTTAAAATTTGCATCTGCACAAAGAGCTCGCTACATTAGGACAAAAATAACCAAAACGGATTTCTCCTGTTGCCTTAGTTGCTAGTAGTTGTTTGTATTCCCGGTGTCCTTTGTGAATGGTGCAGTCCACAACACTATGAAAGCCGTTCTGCTCTGAGTGTCGATCTCGACCAAGCCGGCCCTTCAGCTCTGAGAAACCCGCTTTTTCCGTGGACTGTGGTGCCTTCAGGCCAACTGACCAATTGCGCACAGCATCTCCAAGGAAAAGCTCATCGGTAACATCATTCCCAGAATCGATCGACGGATTCCGAAGGCAAATTGGACATACAATTCAGGATTCTTAGGACCTCGCTAATATGAACATGAATGGCATTGTGACCATAGAGCAGTGGAACACATCTGATATTGACGGTTAAGACCAATTAGGAATCGCAGTTAAACAAACCTCGGTTTTTTGTAGCAACACCAAGAGGCATGCTTCGTTAGAGAACTACCTTTTTGAACCCTTCGGAAAACACGGTGGAATACAATATGGTGCCCACGTAAATAGAGGTGGTCGTAATGGCGATACCAATAATAAAATGCCTATAGTTATCACTCCAACAGGTGGGACTTTGCCGAAACCTCAAGCAGTTCACAGTTCTTCCGAACAGCTTCACTCTAGAGATATTCTTACAATTCTTCTTAGAGATATTCTTCTTAGCTTTAAAGTCCTAACATGCTAGTGAAAACCTAAGCAGCTATATATAAAAACGATTTTCCGAAAGTATGTTGACCTAGAAAACGTGAATAAAAAAACCTTTGCAGGCAAAGATTTAATAGCAACAGCTCTTAGAACGACATGGGCAGGAAGCAGCAATCGTATGTGGTTCACATAGCTAATTTGCCAAGCAATAATTATTTTCCTTTGAGTAGTTGGGTCTGTCACACAAACAAGGTTTCGTGGCAATTAACCTAATTGCTTTTAATTACTATTCTAGAGTTAGCGTTTTTAATTGTGTGTATGTGACATGGCTTGTTACGGTGGCTTCCAAGATACTCTTAGAGAGCGCGAGTTGCAATTAGTTTTCTTGAAATAGAAGTACACTTGATGGACACGAAATGCATCCCAGGCTAGAAATAGACGGGTTGATGGGAATCCTGTATAACGCAAACTGCTGAAGGAGGAGATTGGCAAAAGCTCGATGGGTATCCTACTTCATGTCGAGGAATAACGTAAAAGGTGCCCACCCACGATCTTGCTATTACACCACACCTGTTTGGAGATCCAAAACTGTCAACAAGAGAAAGTAATCTTGATCGTGCTCATGATGGATCCATGAACAACGTTTGGGAGCCAGTAGGCTTAGAATATGTTTTTCCACGAACCGCTTCCTATGATTCTCGGCATAACTGTTGTATGATAGAGTTGCTGCGATCCGTGGCTGTAGAAAGCGATCCCGCTAAAGTATCAGCCTAATGAAGCCCATATACAAGGTGAAGGATTGCAACATGGCTCCAAAGACAAGCGGTAAGCGTTGCAGAAAGAAATGTTGAAGTCTGAAGTCTTCTGTGTTAATTGATCCCGTCTTAGGGATGCGCCCCTCATTAGACTTCCATTCAGGATTGTAGCGGAGAATGAATGGAGAGAGGGCCTATACAATGACTTGCGGTGGCCAGCCGATGTACGCCGGTGCTTTGATCCTCCCAGACAGTCTGATACCAACTAACAGACCCCGAAGAGATGGAAGCTTTGGTTGGCCTGGGCGGATAAGGGTCCTAGATTCGAGTTCGTGACCATATGTGTGAGATGGTGCGCCTCTTGCCACTACACCACCTCCACCCTGAATGAATGTTACATTGTTTCGATGTGAAGACGCAGTCTCAGTACTCATTGTAAGGCATCAAACCATCCAACGATCGCCCCTCCAACAATCAGACTTGATCATTGCTACTTTTACCATATTACTATAAAATCTTCGCAGCATGGGTCCATTTGACGGGAATTTCATGTTTTCACCACTTTTACTCGGGGAGCTCACATTTGCAAAGGATACAAGTAATGAGCTCGAACACCGGTAGCGCGATTGGCGAGAACCTACAAAAGACGGGAACCACTGGGTTCATTCTGTAATCAATATCCATATCAACCGATAGCTTGAAAATGCGCCCTACATAGCAAGCCTTGAAAAGAGGTGTCAAGGGAGTCCTATAAAGTGGAGGGCTGTCTTCCCCAACACCACATCGTTTGAAATTGGTATGCACTTGCAGTTGATTTGTTGAGCAAAATCTCTCCATCTCTATCTACCGCATCATCGAAGTGGATTTTCATGGAACTTGTTCAGCCATATTTGAAGAAGGTTTTTCGGCAGCAGCATGAATTAGCCTTAACGAACTGGTACACACAGAACTCTTGAGCTCTTCTAAAATTCTAATCATAAAGTTCTAATTAATGGCTAGGGACTTCCATGAAATCAGATGGATGAAGTCGGCGCGTGGGGGTGGTTACTGTTCTGAATGGACAGACTCATAATATTGGACTTGATAGAAACGTTTCACACACCAATTGCTTACTTCCCTTAGAACTTCTACAAAATCTGAAAAATTTAAAACAACACTTAACAGAATGTGTAGGATAATGTTTTGCCCGAGCCCTTTGACAGATCGACTTCAGCCCGCTTTCATTGCGTCATAACTCTTTTTCTACTCGTTCGACTTGCTTGGTGACAGAACTTTGATATGGAAACCAAAGTTGTTGTGGGACATCATAAATTTTCCACAAAAGAAAAGAGGTACTCCCAAGTAGAAGGAGAAAGCAACGAAATCAAAAAGATAGAGAGACGAATAAGCCCCTTTTCTTGTCTTCTTCCCCACTCCATCGTTTGAAGGCACTTCATTACAGCAAGACCATAATCGCTCCAGGTCATTTGTGAAAATTTCCCCTACCTCGTCGTCGTTTTCATAGTGGATTACTCGAAGTGGGAGTATAGAAATGTCCTTCTTCGAAGAGGAAAACATGATGTTCTTCGGAGGCATATTCGAGAATCAAAAGAATGACTCTATCGTCTCAGAAAACAGCCGTTGTCGAAGCGAAACTTAACATCCTGAGATCCTCGACTTTCTACAGTAAGATCTCGTTCAAAACTCAAAATATCGCATTTAATTAAAAATTCATATGCAATTTGAGTGAAAAAAGAAAGGGAAGGTGCGAAGTAAACAACATTCAGGCAAATTTGAGTAAATGAAAAATGTTCACTGGAAAACAAGAAATGGTTCACCCAGTTTACAGCTAATGGTATGGAGTGGACATGAACATTCCTATAGTCTCAATGCTTGAACAGGCCCGTTCTTGGTAGTACTACTTCATATCCAAGACCACCCCTTTAACTGGTTCCACTTCTAGATTTCCTGCCTTATCACACGGTGATTTGTGCTATTAGAAAGCAGCACCTAAAAAAAGGGCAAAAGAGACTATTTGTAACATTCTTCGACAGTCGCACATGGACACTACTATTTGTAACGTTCTTAGTTAGGTGCTCTTATGCAAATATAATAGCTTCTATGCCGACACGTCGAGGAAGAGAGGGGATGAGAGATGGCGACGTCGTAGAAAACGGTGTGGCGCCTAGTTACATCACTCTAGACTACCTCGCCCAGACGGCGAGACTCCCCCCACCCTTTTAGCATCAACTACATCTTCCTTTTTGATAGTTTTCCCACCTGATGGCCTGCTCAAAATGTACTACGAAGCCTCAAAATCAATCGATGTGCTTTTGAAAGTTGTCCAAAAGAGTTTTGATGTTAGAATGCAGAAATGTACTCCAAGATGTGGTAAGAGCAATAGAGCAGTTGTTCTCACCAGAAGTACCAAAATAAACTGATTTTGGCGCATGAAAATGAAAAAACTGCATCCTATGGTTTCAAAATTCAAAAAGATCAACACAAGAAACGGAAGCCTCACTGCGGAGGTCTTGATAAATCCTTTCTGGTTTTTTCGGTACCAACACATCGTCTATCACCTCTCCCTCCATTTTTCATTCACGCTCATATTGTCCCACGCTCTATTGTCCTGTTTATTGGGTCTGGTATTGAGCTATTTATTTCGAACCCACGTCTTCCTATACCCTACTATGACAAGTAAAGCCAATACTGCGTTCCAGCTTTGATGGTGAAGATTGGAGCTTCACTCGAGTAAGCTCGGATATCTTCCTTGAAAGCTTTGCTTCGTCCATCGACGTGAATCAACGGATCGAAGCGAAATAAATATTCAAAACGGTCACAAAAAGTAGCACATCGCATACATATATGTATATTGCGAGGTGAAGGTAGTGTACTGGCAAGTGGCGATCTATCACATACGCATAGTCACGGGTTCAATATGGAATTGATATTTGCATGGGTCAACCACGCGTTTCATTTCTCTGGGGTCGGTGAATTGGTATCGGACGCACTGACCTGTACATTGGCTGACAACCGTAAGTCACATATGGACCACATACGTGCTCTACACATGCCAATACAATTCCTGACTGAAGTCGAAAGCGGCGAGCATTCCTCAGACGAGATTGAGTGACTTCAGAAAGCCTTTTTTTATTGATTATTTTATATTTATAGTACTAGCGATTTATCCCGACAAATTAACGAAGCTTGCTGAGTTCACATGTGCTCTTTTTTTCTCTGCCCCATATATACCGAGCTCGTCCAGACCTCTCCAGGTGGAATTCAGGTGCTTCCTTGGGTAATACAGGCAGATAGACACGATTCTTCCTATCTAGCAACATGTAGTTGATTGCTGATTATGACTTTAGAAGGTTTTTGAAAGAGCTTGTGAACTTTAAATTGAAGGACCTTTTACCGAAGGTACATTGCGCAAAGCGCAGGAGGAGTTTCGTCAAATTCGATATGTGGCACACCTTTGACCTTTTGCTTCTACGCTGGTGTCTATTTCTACAACTCATTTTCCCTGTTTTCTAGGCTTTAGGTCTATGAAATTATTCAGTGAGTACCGCCCAAACCGAAAACGTTCCGTCAACATGGGTGGATTATTTTCATTTAATTCGACCCGCTCTCCACCTTACCTCAGCATTCCCCGATGTCTGAGCTGTCACGAAACTCAGTAAAAATGTTTCGCCACGACACAGCTCATTCCTGTGCTTGCCTCTTCCCTGCAGGCCGAACTCTACGGAGCTCACATATGTTCTGTTGATCTTTGCTCTACGCCCACCCATTTCAAACATGACCCAACCTCTATAGATGTTCTGAAGGTGATACCGTGCTCCGTGACAGCCAGACAGATCGGCCGACAGAAGGACAGACAAGCAGGCAGGCAGACAGACAGACAGACAGACAGACGGACGGACGGACGGACGGACAGACAGACAGACAGACAGACAGACAGACAGACAGACAGACAGACAGACAGACAGACAGACAGATAGACAGACAGACAGACTGACTGACTGACTGAAAATGTCAGACTGAATGTTTGCAAGTTTTTGAAATAAAATGAGACAAAGTTTCCTCCCGGAGATCATCAAATACTCTTTCACTACAATCGATGACTTCATGACAACAACGTGAGGGCACTTTATATATCCCAAATTCAAAACTTTTTGTATGGAGACAACCAAGTGGTAGTCCAAGACCGCCAAGCCCAGGAAGTATGATGTATGTGACAGACTTTTATGTGGGCGACATTCCCTCGGCAACGTCAATGGTTTTGCGACAATTTCCGAATTTTTCTGCCGGTAGTCAGGTCTTCCTTTTCATGGATCACGACTGCATGCGAATGGGTCAGACAAGTGCAGAACGCCGTTCGGGTGCACTGCATCCCCATGACTTACTAGATGATTTTACAAACTTTCAGCGAGTCCCCAGAATAGCATTTGGCCTGGCATCATCATATCACAATTAATACGCTCCTGTGTATGCTGTATGCAGTTGAAATGGTAGGAAAGAGGCTCTTCCGCAGCAGATGGTGCTTGTTACCTTGCAAAGTATGTTGGTATTAAAGCACCACGAAAGCGTGGGAGCCAGAAAGAGGAAGTTGTAGAAATGTGTAAGGTTCGAAATGTAAAAGGTTCTCAAACTGAGCGAAGCCTCGCCTAGAATGGGCTGGGCGTACTGTCAGATGAAGGGTTCTGTTTTTGCAGTTGTTCATAACTTTATTCGACAATGTCCTAAGGTCCGGAAAAAGAAGTGGTTGGAAGCCATTGAAGAAAGAATGGACAAATTTTCGGAGTGGATGGGGAGATCGTCCAGAAGAGCCTCACATTTAAGAAATATGATAGAGGCTGTATAGAGAGGGATGGTCGAACCTTCACCGTTGGTCGAGTGCGTGGTAGGCGGAGCTAGAGAAGTCTATCCGTTTGGAATCCCATACTACCTGAGAAACCACTCAGAAAAGTCGGGTCAAGTTTGGTGTGAGTTTCTATAGCAGGATAAAAAGAGCACATGTGAAACAGCAAACGTCCGACACAGGTGGGGCCGGAACGAAGCATTGCAAAGGAGGGAACTTCGTTAATTGGTTCCAAAACAGCCCAGACCCCGGAAAAAAACGATAAAAGTGAAGTAATGAATTTATCAACAAGTGTGGAAGGAATAAACCACCCTCCAGTAAATGAAACGAAAGAGACATATTCACGGAGGATGGTTTATTCCTTCCACACTTGTTGATAAATTCATTTCACAATAGCCCATAGACCGATTGTTGTGATATGTGCGATAGCGTAGTAGCCTAACTGTTAAAGCAGAAACGAGGAATTCCATCTCACATACTTCCTGATCGTTTTCGAATACTCGGATCGATAAAGCGGATTCGAGACGTATCATTCACTGGTAATGTGTCGAAGTAATATGGTGTTCGCTTAAGAACTTCACGGGTATTTGATATGTTTTCCACTATACAGGCAAGCAACGAAAACATTTTTCGGAATCAGCACAGATAAACATTTGAAGCATTGACGAAATCTCACGATTCCACCTACTGGATCATCGGTTTCGAAAAACGACCTGCAAGAGATATTTTACAAGACGAAAGAAGTAACTCTACCACAGTAGCCCTGACAATATTTGATCAGAGAGGAAAAATGTAACGAAGAACAAATTAACTAAGATTCACTTGACCAATCTACATAGATAGAATATCTCACACCTTCTGCTGCCACAGAGGATTGCCTGTTGAATGAAAAAAGTATTGGCACTTGACAGTAATGACTCTAGCAGAGCGGAGAGAAACGTTCATGCTATTGTTTTCCTGCCAGAGCTTTCATTATCTCGGACCTTCAATCAGGTTCTCGATAGTGCAAACGTCGAGGGCCGTCCTGACAGAATTCAATCTAGGAATTTGCATATCCCATAAAGAAAGTTGGTGAGCCTTCAGCCATCCTCAGGCATCGCTTTCAATTTCGTTTGGAAGTGAAGAGCAAAATTGAAGAACTGAAGAAAGCCTATGAACCATGAAAAATAGCGAGGCTATTCACAGAATCCAATAGAGCTTAGAGCTTTCGATAAAAAGCGTATTTCTCTGTTATTAGGTAGATACTCTCACGTACTGAAGTAGACCAGCTACTGACATGACGGTCAGCTAGCCCTTTCAGTTTGCTCGCCCTTACCTTGTCCCAGGGGTTCAAGGCAAGTAAAACTGACCTAATCACGGATCTTTTCAGGGAAATCTCAAGCTAGCAATCAAAGAAAGAAGATTCCGTACTACTCCTCTAGAAAACGTGCCACTTATTCGTGTTTACGCGGTCTTGAAGCATTAGCATGTGAATTGTGCTCAACGGCTAATAATATATGCAATTCATCGTGCCGATGTTTGTGCGAAGATTTTCTTCCATTGAGAATACTTGGTAGGCATTTATAGTATCAATGTCAGGGTATGGAATTAATGAATAGGCTTCGTGGAGGCAACAGTTTTACGGATGTGCTGATAGCCACTGTGCCACCTTACTATCTTGTTTACAAGCCCTTCCTTACGTCAAGAATTTTTGCAGTCAATCCTCTCTATTTTAAGATTTTGAAAAACGAGGGACCCTCCTCTCTACAATAGGAAACACACTTGGTGAAAGTGGAAATCAGCCGTCTCGTTATCCTACGATATATAATCCGCTAAGTGTGTTTCTGCGTGTATGTGTGTATGTGTGTGTGTCGGTGTGCTATAAGACAGGAAAATCAGAGCTCCTGATCCCGCGATCCTAGAGCGCTCAAATTTGGTAGGAGAACAAGCGGCAGGGTGGTAGTACTGATGACAGGTAGTAGGAAGTAATAGCTCTTGATATGGACTGTTAAGAAATTTTAAGAGGCAAAAGCCACAGGATTCGTCACTCACTGCACGTGCAAACGATGAAGCCTAGGCACTTTGGTAGATGGCATGGGATGTGAAGGTACCATAACTGTTGGGTGACAGAGATTGATAATAACTGATGGGGACTGGTAATGAGGCATAGAAGGTGGGAGCTACAAAATCCCTTAACGCCCTCGGTTTCACAGTGGAATCTTGGCATTTCAATAGGTGAAGAAAATGGAACTTTAGTTTAGTTCTTGTTATTAGATTTCGACAGCTACCTTGTGCAAGATTAAAGCTGTTGTTCTTCCTACCTCTCTTCTCACTTGGTTCACTCTGGTTGAGTGACATGTAATTCCGAGAACTAAGTAAAGGTAAAGCTGCGCCAAGAAATTAATGGACCATAAGAAGGCCTTCGCGGTCTAATTGGTGGGATGCACCTAAATAATTTCAGTCCTTCACAGTTTGCAGAGGTCATCTAGTATTTACCACTGAATACTAAAGCAATAAATCAAATAGTGATGATCGATTAATTTCTGTAAGATACAACCTTCACAAAGATTGCTTCCCATTACAGCATGAGTTATGATGAACATCGATAATTGTTAGATGCTCTAGACACTTTTTATCGAATGCAGATAAAAAATGTCTACTGTAACAATAGCACTTGTATTGACCTTTTGGTAACACAAGGAATGACTACTGAATGATACCTTTGCGTTCTAGTTATTATCATGTGGATAAACGCTTTTGATTATAATGCTCGGCTCGCTTCTGAGGTATAGTGAGAGAGCACTAGCAGGGATCTCCTCCACCTGAATGGAGTTTCCAAAACCTCGAAATGAAATTGAACTTGCGACGATTACTTATACTCCGTTCAATGTAAGGAGGTGAAACGGTCACAAGAAGTGTCGACATTGTGTACATGCTTGACGGTTCCGTTCCTTTACGATCCAGACTACCCCAAAAATGAACGTAATGATCAAGTATTCAAACAATGCCGACACGTCTTGTGATCGTTTGCCTGGCCTAGGTTGTCTGGTAGGAAAGCAATTTCAGTATTTCCCGATCTACATATTACTAGTAGCACAAATAATAGTGTTGAAGTTCTGTTCTACCGAGATCTATCAGAATAGATTGCTTTCATTTGGAGCCGTGATCCTAGGCCTGAAGCCATTTTCGTAGCTCCCGCTCCGTAAATGCATTGGATAAATTTCTACGAACTTCCCCACAACACATGATATGAAAAATCTTATGCAAGTGGTTGAATCCACAATATAGCGAAAATAACATGCCGATCAACAAAGCCCTCAAAAATGATAAAAATTCAGAATTCCCAGCTTAAAAGCCATCTGAAGTAAACAATCTGGAATAAAGCCATCTGGAACTACATCACAGATGAAACGAATCCAGCTGACTCCAATTATAATGGGATTTTACAACAGCGCGATAGACACATTTGTCATTTCCTCATTGCAGTATCACTTTCTTGCACCAAGGCCAGCTAGATGGCGAAGCTCGACAAGCATCGTTACAATTGAAGAGGAACAGACAAGTTAACGTAAGAAACTGCTAATAGAAGAGAAATAAACAAGCAACAACAAATTGCATGGCTGAAATCGCCAGCAAAACAGTAACAATTGCCATGGCAAAGTGCCCAACGGTACAGCCCCAATATCATGACACCTTCTTCCTACAAACCAAAACCATGCATAGAGCTCCCACAAAGAAATACAAGAAACCATACAAGAAAATACCACAGTAAAGGGGAAAATATGATTGAGACATGCTTTTGAAAAGTAACAAAATTTCGACTTAGGTTAAACCAAGCCAATACATGTTTTTTAGCACAACAGACTTCCCCACTGCTTCTTCATCATTCGGGCGATCTAAGGTGCCCATATGCAACTGTCGATAAATATCAACCTTTCGTTGGAATCATTTTATCAGTACAGCTTTACACGATATGACAAATACCTTTGTGGCTAATGTTTCGGCAAATCGGGAGCCTCCCTGATCGCCAGAAACGGCCCCAATCGGCTGTGCAGAGCCTTTGAGGTATTGTCGATCTCGTGAGAAGCTGTATTAATCAAATGATTCAAATGCGAATTGTTAGTGCAGCTTCCACGTCACATGCTTTCCCAACAGAATGTACTTCGATTATGTGGGGTAATGCCCTGCCCCGAAAACTTTAGTTCAAGCGCCAAAAGGTTTCCCACAAAACGTCACAACAACAGGGCAAGTTTTCCCCTTGATTACCGTGTGCTGGAATGGCCAATGAACTTAATCACAAATCAATTCGATAAAAACGGATCAGGAGATATACTTATCACCGATATTAACTCTAGTATTTGTATTTGAGCGGTCGAATCTTTAAAAATTCGTCCAATGTCTCATCCGTTACATTCTTTCGTCGTTCTTGCATTTCCATGATTACTTTCGTGACCTCATCGATAGCCAGCTTTTTGAGCTCTCCAGTCAGCATCTCACCAGATGTGTATTGCTAAAAAAAACATATCTTCCTATAAGAAGACGAGGAAGTTTGGCTCATTTCTATCTAAAATTTTTACAACATTGCGTTGAATCAAAATAATTCAGGGTTGCAACAAGAGCCAGCTAATGGTTCCGCCCCGAAACAGCACGAAACTTCGATGAATAAGCAATTATCGGGAGAATGTTTTTTTTATTTTTTCTGTACGACACTTCTATTTGAGAATAATGAGTTGAATAGCCGTGGAAATGCTTCGCGGAACCCGGTACCAAGAGTAGTCATGATCCATCTAATCGGTGACTTGTAATTAGTGAGTAGAGATGGAGACTGTATCAAGATTAGGTACTATCCTTCGCGGTTCCTCGAACACCGATTATGAACAGCCTTTGCAACTACCAGCAAGCTCAGCTCGGTTGTGAAAAGCGAGAACAAAGGAGCTCTTGACTTAATAAGCCAACTTCTAATTCAACACTTCGTAATAGCCCCTCCATCCCACTGGTGCCACTTTTCTCCGTACACAAAATAACGTTAGGTGTTCAAATTAGTGCTTAGCGTCGAACATTTTCTAAAAATCGGTTTCCTCGATCTAGGTCAGATGCTGCCACAAATTTAAACTAGGGGTCAGTCACTCCCAACGTTGACAGCGATCGTTTAAACGCACCGTTAATTTAAATTTGGGTAATCCAGATTATGATGAAAAATGGAAGACAAGATCGAAACTAGTGCGACTGAGGTGAAAAAACTGCGTGCATCGGTGTTTCCAAAGTGAAAAAGGGCTTCGAAAAACCGTTAAAAAGGTGACTGGACGAGAATGAAACAAGTAAAATGAAGAAGGTGGGGCGCCCGGACGAGCTAAACAGTGCGTTTCACTGCGCGCGCGTGGGTCCTGGTGTGAATAACAGACAATGGTAAGCCAAAATTCATTCACTCATAAGCATAAATAAACAAAAAAAAACCCTAGTAACAGCAAGACTAGCTCACTTTTTTTCAGCCTCTAGGAGAAGGAAATTAAATAAGGGATCGCGGCAGCAAAAAGAGAAACAGAGGAAAAAAGAATGGGAAAAAACATCGCCTCATTACTCGGCGATTAGCTGATTGTGCGTGGGTCCTAGAACGAATAATGGCAACCTGTATTGTCTCGACACTCGTCTAACGTGTCACCGATCGAGAGGCGGAAGCGAACTACGGCAACAACGGTGCTTCCACTATGCCATAAGTGCCGAGATTGTGGAAGCGAGAGGGTCCCTTCTACCACCCATGGGGGGCGCTGAGTATTCCTAAAGGAAGAACTCAGTGGCCTTTTTATCGTGAACGGTGCCTTTAAAGCAAAGGTAACGACGGAACTGGTTTCTAAGATTTCTCCTTAGGATCAACCCGACTCTCAATGGTCTTGCCGACGTACACACCCAAAGGCAGGCGAGTTTGCATGGCGTTGTAGAGGCTGTAGAGGTTTCACTGCTAACACCGGGACTTACACGTCGCACGCAGGCACCTTACTGTAGCCAACTGTTGACAACGGCACACACATTTGGACGACCCGTCCAATACCCCTGCTGTCGCCACAATCTCGCCTGACCCCTAATTTTACTTTCTTGAAGCCTTACATTTTCCTCAACACGATGATGATTTTCATAGTTACTTTAAAACTTTTGCAATAATCTGAATTATCTCTTCCATTACTTCTACTATTTGTGTGAAGCGAAATATTCCAAAATAATCCTGTATTGCGCTTTGAGCAGAGCAAAACTGGAAGGGCATACCTTCCGTATTTCTTCCAGACGCTCATCATCGTCCATGAAAAATCGAAGAAACTGGTAACTCGTATCCACATCACAATTTCCTCCTAACGCACGATGCTCTTCTATAGACGCTTGACCGCCAGAAAATGCGTACTTATTGATCTAAATAGGTTACTAGTTCGTGTCATCATGCGCTGCAGGAAATCAATGTCAGACAATAACTAGACTCGGAGCAAACCTTGTTTTTAATCTGCTTAGCAGTATCGCTGAGGTAAATGCATGAGTTCGAATCGCTAGCTGCCATTTTCGTTTGCGCACCCTGCAAATTTTGGAACAAAACATTAGAGAAAACCTATCAAAAATATGAAAATTCTGGCACTCTTGAAATTACACAAACCTGCAAAGCTGGAAGGAATGTCGAGTAAATAAGAGAAGGTTTAGGGAATTTAAGCCGTGGCGCTACATCCCTAGTCATTCGGAAGTAAGGATCCTGAAATTCACGAGGATTTTATTATGAAAAAGCAGTAGCTGACTTTGCGACGTTGCGCTGCATCCACGAGCTACAATCGCAAAAAGCTTGAAATTCCGAAAGCGTAACCATACCAAATCATATTTCGGTCGGCTTAAAAGGTTTAAATTACTAATTGAGTTCTAAGGACGACAGGAGGGGATAACAGCGTCACTGAGCTCTCGAACGAAGAAGAAACCCTTCTATTTCCAATGAAAACCAATGACATAAGTGGAAAGACCCAAAAAAGCAGATGAAATCTGCATCATATTAGACACTCGATACGGTGTCTTGAACGAGAGATGATAATACTTATTTCTACCAGGTTTTTAATTTGGAAAGTAGACAATTGTTCGCCATCATACCCACCGAAGCCAACAATACATTCCGACTATTGCCACATCCTCAAGAAGTAGGGCGATGGAGAATTGGATCAATATCGTACCTGATCAATAGCACACGGGATGAGGCATGGAATATCCGTCTTGTTACCGAAAATATGTGGAAAGGATGATGCGAAACATGGTGCCGCTTCAATAGCAGGGAATGCCGCCTGAAAATGTCGTTCATCAGATGGCTGAAAAATTTACAAAATAGGGCTGGAAATAATGAAAGGACGGGCAAGTAGATTTCAGAAGTTCACGAGAGGTTGCATGATTGCAATGTTTGCATCTCAATCACAGCGGAAATTTGGCAGCGAACTGAGTTTCCAAACTCTGAGATAACGTTACAGACAGTGATTTTCAGTTTTTACGCTGCCTCATGACCAAGAGATTTCTATCGATACAGCCGCGATCACGCACGCTATACCGGAATAGGAGAAATGTAAAAAAAGGTCGTGATGGAGAAATGCACATGGTCTTCCGAGGGTTTGTGTGGAGGGTCAACAATAAAAAGGAGACCCCCAAAAATTAAACGATGTCTGTAAAAAAAGACAATAAAAGCACTGGTAGGATGATTTCTAAAAAAAAACGGTAGGATGTTTTCTAAAAAACGATAGTTTCACGCATCCCTTTGATTATGCGCGATTCTCTGCTACAGCAACAACAGAGAACTACCCTATTTACCTGTGAAAAGCAGCTTTTGAGCGCATCCCGGCACAATTTCCGATCAAAACTTAAATAAACAGGCAATTAAATGACTTGAAGCATGGAAACAAATGTGTATCGAATCATACATAGCCCGTGCCATAATTTAAAATATTCTTAGGAATATATATCGTGAACACTTACGAATGGTGGTAGGAAACGATTTCTCGAAAAAAAAATTCATGGTAAGAAACGATGCCTCGGAAAGATGTTAGTATAAGATGAAAACCAATTCACTCACGACTCACCTTCCCCATACTATCCTCAGGTGTAAAACCAAAAATAGCTCGAGCCTGATTTCCGGTGACCACTTTCCATATCTTGCAGATATTTTCGTAAAAAGGTGGACTGAAAGTAGAAATTATCCAAGTAGATCTTCAGTAAGTAGGCAAGTTTATGAACCCTATGAGTGCAAATAACGGCATTAACTTCAAGAAATTGAGGTTGATAAGACTAACCACATATAGTCAAAGTCGTTGAACATGAACGTCTTTTCAGGATCAAAACCAACGGCGATGATGTCCTTCATATTTTCTCTAGCCATCTTTTTCGACTCGTCTACCTTCATGTCTTTCCACAGAAATTTCTCATCATCCGTAATCTAAATAGACGATGGTAGCAAAAGTTCAATCAAACAAATAAATCATTGAATTTCTGTTCTTCTAAGTTGGGACGATCTGACAGTCGACCACTACAAAAGCTTCAATGTCATGAAAGAAAAGACATGGGTTTGGGGAGGGATTCACTTCATTCAAAACCTCTTTGAGCACTGGCAGAAGCAACGGGGATGTAGCCGAACCGCGGCAAAAATAAATATACCTGGATGATGAGAGGCACATCGAACACTTCCTGCAGCCACTTTGAAAACATGAAAGGAATCAGATGACCAAGGTGAAGACTTCCAGATGAAGGACCACGACCAGTGTACAGAAAGAACGGTTCTCCTTGTTCCTTCCGATCCAGAATTGCCGCGAAATCCCTTAACATCGTCCACATAACTGTTAAGAGAATGGTGCTATTCTATAGTTATCAGACAAATCAGCTAGAGAATATGAAGAATATTTCTAACCAAGCCTACTACTACTCACCTGTGGGCAAAAAACATCCCACGACGTAGCATTGGATGAGGTTCGTGCCCGGTGACTTTTTTGAACCGTTCCACGAGATCCGGCCCGAGCTTGCGACAGCCAAATTTCACTAAAGCAGCCTTACTCATGAAAAAAAAGATGCAGGAATCTACAGTCCTAGATTGCTTTTATGAAAAATTAACACCGTCCTTCGAATAAAAACAAAAATCTAAAATAAACTCAAAGCCTCACCTATTAACTTGTCGTAGTCCACACCAGTTGCGCTGCTTGCTGCTACATCCCAGGGTGTGACTAAATCCTCCTTGTCCCCATCCCTCTGAAGTGAGCCTTAAGCACTACAGGCAAAAGAAAGGAAGCCTATATAGATGGATGAGGATTTACGTTTTTTTGAAATTTCATGTAAATACATATTATCATAAAGAATCTTCGAGCTTACTTGATCACCGTTGACTTGCATTGATTCAAGCCTATCGTTGACTTCTGGGTCCGCGGACATGACTGCAGAGAAGTACAATCCTAACAACCACAAGTCCTGCTAGACTATAAAGACACCACTAAAGAATCGAAAAAACTGCAGTAATGCCTATAAGAGATATAGAGCGTTCAGGACGTCTGAGCGGCATGCTCGAAAATACAACTGTACACCATTTCAATGAAATATTTATTTACAATATCCACTGCTTTGCTAGCAAGATTTCTCGCTTCTTCGAGTATGCGTGGGCCGATTCCATGAGCACTTTCGAAGCACCATTCCTCCAGGTTACTGTAAATCAGAATCTTAACCTTGCATGCCTGTAAGAATCGTTTTTTTGCTAGTTCAAGCTTCAAGCTTAGGAGTAGTCCAGAGTCAAGGATTCGGAATTTCGCAATGAATTTCGTATCACCACTCGATTGAAGGCTCAACATTTTTCAACAGTTCAACAAAAATGTTACGTTACTGTTACTCAAAAATTGGTACGAGTTATCACAACTCTGACCAAATGTCAAATGATGATTAAGCACTCTTGTTCGAAATTACTTAAATGCCCTACAAGGACTGATTCACTGTCTGCGAATAATCCAACTGGCCAAACACGCCTCTGGCAAGATTCTAGAGCAAGGTGTTTTTATAGCCTTTCAACGTTGCACCTTGCCAGGCAACATTTCGTAGGTCGTAAAACGATTGATAAGGAAACTAGAGCATTTCAACGCCTAATTCCAGCCATGGGGAACACCTGTACAAAAACAGTCAAGACATGATCAAGTAGAATGATAAGTACAGCTAACGTTATTCGGAATCTAATAACAACCCTACTACAAATAGACATGTAGCGATGTTGACAGAAGCATGACTTTGAAACTATGTTATAGCATAGAATTAAGTTCGACGCCCACCTTCTTGGTTGAGCACCATTAAAAGAGCCCCGGATCTCCCTCAACCCTGCGTACTTCTTAGATTCAAGCGTTTATCACTGCTTACACCCAAACTCTTGAATTGCACGATTTCTTGCTATTTAAGTTTTAAGTTAAAATCATTGTCTTGAATAATTGCTAGAAAAGCATGTCGTGAAGACTGAACAATCGAGTACCTTTCCGGTTATGGCGTGAAGTTTTATGCGTTTTATAAAAAGGGACAAAGTTGCTAGAATTAATAAATACCATTTTGGGGTGTGCCCCTCATTGGACTTTCATTCAAAATCGCTGTGGTGTACTAAATGCGTTTTTGGCCTATACAACGATTTAAGTTTGCCAGCCATGCACAAGTGAGTGAATTAATATTCCTAGATACCAAATATTGGACTCCGGAGGGATAAAAGGATCATTCGCTTCAGCCACATTGCGATCCGGGATTCGATCACCGGAGCACGCGTGTGTGATAGTGCGACACTTGCCATTACGCTAACCCCACCCGTGTTTTATATATTACTTAGAAAATTATCATCCCCAACTCTCTTTTCCTTTCATCCTACGAGTCTTTCAACAATGAGCGAGTAACTTTCGGAGCCTACGGCGATAACATCTCGGCAGCTCTTCGAAGAGAACACTACTTCAAAGGCACCCGTTAAAGTATCTGTATTACATTAGTATATCTTTATCCTTCGCTGGATCAAATTTCGATCATTTCAATTGAGGCATATGAGAATCTTTTAGGAATCAATCCCCTTGGAATCAACACACTTCTTATTGCAGCTTCGGGTTAACGGAAACCTGCTGTGAACGCAAATATTCCACAGAGTGCAATTGTTACTGAGAGTTTGACATGCCTAATGAAATTGGTGCTGAACTAAATAGTCTAGGTAATGCTGCTCAAGTATGCAAATCTTCCCGCAATCCCACAACCGCTGGAAATTTCATCTTATTCATCCATTTGATACTGAACTAGGTTATAACAAATAAATGTTCCGTATGAAAAGAATGAATAAGAGGAAATTTCCAGCGGTTGTGGGATTGCGGGAAGATTTGCATACTTGAGCAGCATTACCTGTTGATGTATAAGGATCTGAAGTAATTCTATATCCAGTACGATATGAAATTGATTCCGATCCTAACCAACGATTTTCACTGGATCCTAAAGAATCAAGACCTCTCACGAGTTCTGCCTTATCTAAAATTACATGATGCCCTATCTCCTCCGCAATGAATCCACAACCTTCTTCACACCTTTGTCTCACCTAAATTGGGACAGCCAGACATAGATAAGCTGCTGACAGCTCAGTCTTTACAATGACATTTCAACCAACGCATTCATCTAATATCGACGGAAATGGTACTCATAATAACTACTTACTACAAACTAACTCGACCCCTATTCGACTTATGCGCACAATGAAAAGCTCGCTGTGTTCTAACAGCCGCTATATACACTGGGACTTTCTCCCTCTTACGTGGATTCAGTTAATTTACCGCCACAGGAAGAACTTTACTGACTGACTACACAGAATCAATCTGCAGATCGTACAATGGTAGTCCATTCTCCTAGCACTCGCGAACTTTACTGATCTCAGGAAAAGAATGTGGTGGCAACGTTAAATTCTATATATGTACGTGTAACCCTATCAATAGAAAAACCAGGAAGAGGAACGCTAATAAAGATCGATACTTATGTATAGAAATAAATATAATAAATATATAGAAAGGCTCCTTCAGGGTACACCGCCAATTTTTCTAGCCTCTATGTTCCACGACAAACCAACTGATTCTCTGGAGAAAATCATCGTCGTTCGCATTTTCTGCTCAGACTAAGCAAGTCGTGTTGACGTCCTTTTTTTTTTTGGAAAGGAGTAATGCGCAATCCTTGCCCAAATAGGAAGAGGATTCCAATAAGACAGGTACGACACCCCAACACGCTTCCTAAAAGCCTTCTTCAAAAACCCATCCGCCAAACATTGCCTCATAGAGCACTCGAATTCATGAGTAGCCCTTGAAACTGAAGAATCCTTGACAATGTGCCTTAAGGCCTCACAGGTGGCCCAGGCCGCCGAAGGCAATTACAGTACAGTAACCAGACGATACCACTGAGGACAAGGGGCGGGGACTGAAGATTGGCTATCATCGTTCACAAGTATCACTTCTGGACTTCATCATCTATACAACTCGATCTCTATTCTGCAAAAATTTTTGTTATTCAGGTTTTATAAAGGAACTATTTCCATGCTCTTCAAAAAGATCAGTGACGATTTTCTGTTTTTTGAAGATCATATGTTCGCCGAGCGAGCCACAAGTGTATTTTATGTCTAGCTTCCTTGAGAGAGACTTCAAAAGATATTGTCCATTCAATTCAGATGGAATCCAGCCAGTGTGCTTATCCTGCTTCTGCTGGCTTATTCGACGAACTGTCATGGATGTCGATGCCACCAGCTGCCTATTACTCCTACCCAGTATCAGCAAATTGTCAAACAGGGTTGGTCCTCCTTCAGAAAATTAAAGTAGACGGTGCCTAACAGCTACGTTTCATAGTTCGTGATTCCACTGGCCTCTCCATGAAAGCCCTTCACTGACCATTCTCCTTTTTATTTCGAAACGCTTAAACTATTGGCCGAATCTGATGACCAGTGGCAGACCTTCTACATCCCTTTCTCAGCGTCATGCATTTTCAGGTATCCTATGTCTGTGCAGCACCCATTATCATATCCGAGCATGGCAAATTGCTGGTACGGCTACAATACGACAGGTAACATTTTGATTTTGACAGGTAACATCTTGATTTTGAACTTTGACCAAAAATGGGGCAGCGAAATAATAAATGGGTCACAAGGAGTAGTAAAATTTGGCTCACTCATATCGGTTGTAAAGAGCAACAAAGTATTAATTTTAGGCATGCAAGCAGGGGGCAAGTATAAGAAAAAACGCAATTTGTTCACAAAACTACAACTGAACATGCTTCAGCGAAGGTAACCATTACCACATTTTGAGAATTAGTAACAGTTCCAACAAAACTATTTCGTAGGTTTGCCGAAAAGGAGCATATAAGACAGCCAGAGCGAGACAACTTCGCGCAGATGATTGGCCTTACTGGTGAACAGGTATCTTTCACTTGTTGAAAAATCTACGATTGTTTCTTATTTGATCGCTAAAGACTGAAAGAGATTTTCATCAGTGTTATGGAAAACAGAAACAAATGTCCTAGTCACATAATCAAATTTTCCATTGAAGCTGTACAATTAATCTTGAGATCTGTTCGAAACGGAACAAGTAGAGCCAATATACTATTGTCTCGTATCCGCTTATAATTTCAAACTTTATCAAATAAAAAGTCTAGGTAAAAATTTGGTTCCAAAACCAACGATATAAACGCAAGCACCGAGAAAGCGGAAATCGCAACGCTGGAGTAAGCAGTTCGTCAGGGACTAATACAAGCATTTCCTCGCTATCGTCACCATCTCCACGAGACTCTCCCGATTCAGAAAACCAAAAACGCAACGAGTGAGTCGATGTTTAAAGTCTCTTCATTATTTGCACTCATTTGAATTGCTTTCGTAATGATTTTGTGTCATGAACTAACTACCAAAGCCGAGTGGGAAGAGAATACTTGGCGTACTCCATATTGATCGTTAATCAGACTCCTCCATTTTCTAGCCAATCCGAAATAGGGATTCGAGCAGTATCAATGCAGAGCCAGAACGAAGTATCGGGATCCGGTCCCAACAATACCTTCCAACAGACTCAGAATTACTCACAGCTCTACTGGGGATCACAGGTAGTGCCAGCCTATGCGATTTCCCTTAGCCTCTTTCGGATACATGAAAGTATTCTGTCCTTCTCTTAAAGTTGACAGCTCACTGAGCCTTTCATTTCAGATGGCCTACTATCCAGCTCCTCCAACCTTTCAAGCACAAAGCTACACCAATATCATTGACGAGAAACTATCCATATCATCTACCTCCGAAAACGATTTGGATTTATAAAATCGCCCCAAACCATGTCTCCATTGCCTTTACGCTTGCCTTCCAACATTGTATATATTATATTAGGATCGCTTTGCACTATTGTGGTAACATATGTTCAGTAACTGTTTTCACCAGCATTTTAGGACATTTGTTCCTGGTTTCCAAAACACTGATCAAAATTTTGCTTATTTAATAATAAAGAATAAAACTCACTACTGAACATGCCTAAAGGGCTCCACCAGCTGTCAACAACTCTTGCGCCTGGAGATCTGCAATATAAATAACGTTAGAATGGTAAACAAAAACACATAAGTGCCGTTTTAGTGCAAAGTTGACCACGCCGGAAAAACAAAACATGCCAACCAATTCAGAGTCCTTGACCATATGTCTCTCAACTCGGCGACAATGCAAATACTGTACTGGAATACATGCTTCCAGTGATCTGCAAAGTACAGTTACGTCACATTTCATTGCATAGAAGAACTCTTTAGCAAACGAGAGCATATTGATATATCGCTAGAGGGTCGAAACCCAACGATGGCTTCAATCACGGGATAGGCAAAGCTGATAACTACTTCTTTACTCGAGCACAATGAAACCCAACAACCTTTAAATAATCATTGTAATAAGTGTAAAAGATATTGTAAGAAAATCAACAAGCTTATCCAATTTATTAAATGCGTCCTATAGAAACATAGAGGGAGTCTTTTTAAAAGCACTTCAGATCATCTTCAACGTGAAACGAGACCATAAGAAGTATCCAAACATGAGGACATGTAAACGATTCTGCTGAGGAGTGAAAACGAACCATTCATACTTAATATGTACATACTACACGCATCAGTGTACAACAACAATGTTAGAGAACATAATAATTTAAAATGTCATCAGATGATACCGGTACAAAAAGCCAGTTAATTAACAAACCCGACCCAACAATAACAGATTCAGTCTGCAGTTATGAACTTCAATACTTCGGGACTTCTTCGAGCCTTTCAAAGTCCATACTCTCGAACACGATATCCTTTTCAGGCTCCGGACCTTTCTCAACCTTGGTTTTTCTCTCTTCTGCCTTTCTTTCAGCTTCCGACTGTTCGGGTTCATCGGGCGTTGGTGGAAGCGTTTGCTGCTAGAAATCATAACATTAACTGCACTCCTTTCTACATCGGTTGTATTTGGATGAAAGGAGAGCGGAAGTAAATAAAGCAACAATCCTTTACAAGGGAGAAGAAACGAAAATATCCAAAGACAAAAAAAAACGAATGAGACGAACCTGTACTTGACGACGGTATTCTTCCATGGCCTTCTCGTAATTGACACGCATCGATTCCATATTGCTAACATAGAAGTCATGAACGAATGTTGACATATGTACCGTATTTTCAATCGATATCACTTCTCCGTCAGCTTTGTCCCCACTCTAAAGAAAACCAACATAATTTTTATGGTTACAAATGATCTATGAAAAAAGATCAAGATTTAAATCAGCCAAACTCACCTTCCTTTGTGTTGGATACGGTTCGCTGGGAATGATAAGTAATCGAGGAGGTCGTTGACATAGCTGAAAGACAATAAATCATAGAGGCCGAACCTTTGAAATCTTTAAAATCTAAAAAGTACGATATTGAATGCCGGTGTAAGCTCAAAGCAGTTCCGGAAGAGATTGGCTCGACACAGTACATAGAGACCCAGTCGAGCTCGGGATAGCGCTACTACCAAACGACGCACGTCTCTGGAAAATTCCTGTCATTCAAAGTTCTAGTGTAGTAAAAATAAAAAAGATTCCAAGATATTATTCTTCACACACCTTATGTGACCGATGTTGTTTGTCCTCACCAACGAGAGAATTATGTAGTCATTCTGTTGCCCTTGATATTTATCCACAGTAGAGATCTGAAAAAATCTTAGAACTGTTCAGCAAAAATAGGACCTACTTGGATCATGCACATATCAGTTAATGAAAGCGATGTCGCTTGACCCAGGCTGCCACTTCTTCACTCCCAAACCCTTTGGAGGGGAGGGGAGGGAGAGGGGGGGGGGCGACAGCTGATTTGTGTGATTCTTGGCTATGTTTTCCACAACATACACATGATCCACATTTCAACTAAATCCTATGGCCCCCCTAGTCGTCCTAAAACTCTAGCGGTAGTGGCTAGGTGTTACCTAGCCGCTACCACTAGAGTCTTACGACGACCATCTCATCATGAAGTTAGTCCCTACCATCTTTCCACTACAAAACTGGCAGGGCTTCTGCTTTTGCAGACCGTTCTATTTTTGCTTCAGAGAAAAATGGTTCACACAGCTTCTTGCAGTAAGTGCCTTTCATTCAAGGAAGAAATTATTTAGAAAACAATGGTTTACCTTTGCTGGTGAACCAATGAGAGGGTTATTTGCACAGCGCCTTTCCACGACGTCGCGTATTAACTGGGCCTGCAAGGCAGAACATCAAAGCTATTATACTAAAGAAAGGGTATATGAAGGCTACCGTTTCACAGAATGACTACAACTAACCTGTCCATTATAAGTAGTAATAATAGAGATCTTGTCAGAGGGGTAACCAATAATGCGCATGTAAGTGAACAATGCCACTGCGTATTCGGCTTCGCCCAGGTTCTGAATTAAAGTTTTATTTTGACCGAACAATTTGCAAGTGAGTAAACAACCAATATGGTTTTACAAACTAAGAAAGACGCACTTGGTAATAATAAGGACTGGGCTGGGATTCTCCTTGACCGTTGAAGTCTGGTACATCGATCAGCTGGTAATTGAACGCAAAACCGGCATTGGCAGTCTTCAAAGATTCAAAAAATATTCAAAAAAAGGAAGTTTTGAGTTAGAATGGGGTTTTGGAAAAGCTCCACTGCTGGAAGACTGTCAAAAAACTGACCTGGAACTGCGGTAGAGCCTCAACGTGCGGGAGATTACCAAGATTCTTGTAACGCCAACTATACAGAGCCGCAATCCTAGAGTAGGTTGATAAATATAATATACTCAATATGACACTCTTTCTTAATTGAGGGGTGAGACGAAACCGAGTTCGCTTCCGCAATGGCCTTAAGCCTGTGAATATTACGTGAGAAAAAAAACAGAGTGATAACTGGTCATAAAAGCCAATACTATGTGTTAGTAGCAAAAGTTAGGTGAATTTCGTGCCTACTTTGCTCTACATATCAAGCATTACTTTCTTGTAAAACACTTATTTACTACTTCAACGTCAATTTGCACGAGATCTATACCATAGTCGAAATAAATCTCGTCAAAAGGTTTATATCCATGAAGGTAGGAAAAGTCCCCGGTACGGCTGCGTTTTGGAAAGGAGATTGCTTTGAGTAGTTGGGCACTTCTAATTGCGAGTAAAAACGAGGGGAGCCCTGTGTCATCCGGCCAGTCCGACAGGCATTCATGAGAAACAGTTAAGAACACCTGGGATATAGCAAGCCTTACGAAAAAAGAGCAACCTTTCATAACTGAATGTGAGGTAGGAGTTAGAAAACCAAAATGCCTAAAGAAGAGCTCCGCTTTGTGACGTGAAAACTAATTGCGATTATGGATTGAGTATTGCGATAGATATTCTAATATGACGTGCAGATTTTACGATAGCTAGCGAAATCAATAACGGAACTTAAAGTGAATTAACCCAAGCTAGGTCAGAGACTTTTGTTAGGGTTTAGCAAGATTTTCAGATCGACTACATTTCATAATTTGCGGATCAAGTCAACGATATTAGAAAGTTTGCGCCGAAAAGACATTATAATTGGAGAAGCGTATGAAAACCTACTCTGCTCGCGCTCTTCCTTGCCTGTCAAGCTGCACATTAGGCACTCCGAGTCGGACAAAACGAGCAAACAGCGACTGCTCCATGTTCGAGTACTTTTGGAAGGCCTGATTTTGCACCACTGGTGGGAGCTGATGATGGTCTCCAATCATACACCATCGCTTCAGACGATTCCTTCCATCTTGTGGATTCTCAAAGATACAATGATCAGTTCAAAAAAGAAATGAATAGCAGACCGAAATGGAATCCCATAATAGCATGGTTTATATGTGCATATAATGGGATATATGTGTCGCACGTGAATATGAATTTGTTCTTCATTCAAAATTCCAGTGCCAGTAAACTACATTTCCCCGGTCAGTCTACAATACATAACCACAAAACATCCGACCATCACCATATGGATATAATAACGGGTTGTTTATATCAACAAAAACACTAACAGTCATTGCCGAGGACTACAGGACCGTCGATCTTAACGCTGATATTCTTGTTATTCGTCTGAGCCCAAATACCCTCTAGCATTGAACTCCTTTTTCTATTGAACGTACTCTTCTGATGACATCTCTACGAGCGGAGCAACCTAAGCAGGTCGTTCTGCACGTAGAGATGTCACTAGAAGAGTAAACTTAATAGAAAAAGGAGATCAGTTTTTGGCGGATAATGACTGTTCGCGACAACTGAAATCAACAGAGCGATACATCATCATTATGGCTGAGCGCGACTGTTATCGGATGTTGAGTATCAGTTGTACTCCTTCTTTGCATCGAGATCTCCGAAAGCTCGCTGTCTAGTTTGAGGTGTTCCCCTCCAAGGATTTTCGGGATCAGAAACATATCGCTTGCTTCGAAAAGAGGGATGCCATAGTCAAGTCAAACGCCCCGACCTTTTCAGAAAAAGCGAGCAGACGGTGTAAGCCGGGCAGGCAATCATTACGGGGTAGCGATGGGTTTGCTCTGCCGGAAGAGGATTACGCACTAACAGCTTTTCCATTTATTCCCCAGATGTAGAATCCCCTCACACTTTTGACTAACAATGAGACCCTCACTAATAAACTTTAGCTCACAATAAAACCCTCACTAGTAACACAAACGGTGTATTTTACCTGCAGTAACAAAGGAATGAATGTCTCGACTTCCAGTATTTGAGCTGCTTCCTCCATTAGAATGTTATCGTATCGGAATCCAAGCTGTACGAGCTCATTCCTTCTCAACGCTGCGTGAGTGCAAGTCATTGCAATGATCTTAGCTTCTTTCACCTTTAAAAACCAATAATCAGTTTAGAAAATGTAGTTTTTAAAGCAGGAGCCATTCAAAAGTTCTTGGAAAGTACTCATGAATTAAAACTTACCAAAAGATATTCCGTTCTATCCCTGCCATTCCTTAGCAGCTCAAACGCACGAAACTCTTCCAGCTGCTCGAAAATGTGATTGATATGACGCCAGCAGCTGCGAGCTACTTCCATATCAGCTTTATACGACCCCTGAAGACATGTAGTACAACTGCGCTGGCGACAACAGGCAAAAATTACTAATGCACTGCTAAGGGATTTGGAAGCAAATAAAACAAATAAAAAGTCGAGACTGTTCAAAACCTACACTGAATAATGGATTGATATCACTGAAATACCCAGTGAAAGGAAAGACTTCAGCCACCAAGCCGTCCTTCTCTATCGAACATTTCTCCATGAATTCGTCCCATGCGCGACAGACCTGTAAAAGTTTGAACTGCGTGACTAGAATTCAACAAGACACCCGGTTGAATTGGACAGTGAAAATGAGTAGATGAGAAACACAGATATCAAGAACAATCTCAAAAAAAATTATGCAAGAATACAGGTTGAATTTCGAAAGACCGCTACGACTTGGAATCTTTTCCCCGTAAGCATGAAAACTTCTATAAGGTAAGGAGAGCGGAGCTCCTAACAACAAATAAACATTTTACAAAAACCAGACAAGTCCGTTTGAAACGAGTAAGCATGTAAATAGGCGTACCGTAAAACGGAAGAAATGTCCTGCATTCTCACAAGTGTACGACACATCCCCAATTACATTCATTGCATGCTGGAGACGCTCGACCTTAAAAGATATTGCTAATGTTCGAAGAAACGTTGATGTTGCAGCGAAATAAAATTCCTACTGAACCAGTGGTTACCTCGGAGAGTAGTCTTAGCCGTTCTTTGAGCACATGGTTGACACGTCCGTAACGAGAAAAATCTTTTTCGGTTTCCAAACCTTCCTCACCGTGACCTTAACAAATATAATACCATGCACTCAATAGCATAAACGAGTCGTCTGCCAAGGTTTATCTATTGCTTAGCCAACCCAAAGAAGAATTCAATATACAAAAACAAACCCTTAAGAAAAAAAATTGTAACCGATATATACCCCGACTTCGAACGAACTTGACGACAAAAGGAGAAACGATAAATAGTAATTGGAAGAGGAGATAACAGAAAAACATACCCATTCGAAGAAGATGCCTTTCGTCAACATCTAGAGCTATGATCTTCTCGAAAAGCTGATTCAAAGCCTGGTTAGAATGGGTGACAATCAAGGTCCTCTGATGAGGCCAATTGTGGTAGATGTTCGCGATGATTTGTACTGCCACGTCAGTTTTACCTGTACCAGGCGGTCCAACGACCATAGTCAATCCAGGTTGCATACCAGCCTAAAGAATAGACGAATTGCAGCAACGCCGACCTTCACAAGTGAAAACGTTTGCTTACCTTGATAGCCTCGATTTGCGCAGGGGTGAACCTCACTTGGTTCTTGTTGGGGTATCTCATATAAGGAGTTTGAGGTTCTCGCACCAGAGGCCTTACTTCAATCGATTTCTCACCTTCACTCTCACCCTTACGTATAAGGTCTTTGAATGTCAACCTAAACGAAGTTGGTTGAGGAAATTCCGCGGGAAGGAAAATAACTGAATACAAAGATGTGGTAGCATACTGAAATGGAGGTATCATCTTGTCATCTTCAGCCGTTGCTTCAATTTTATAACCCGGAAACGACTCTTTCAAGTGCTCGAAGGAAAGGAACGTGTCGTTGAAGTCCAGTGAAGGTACAACATTACTCATCCTAAAAAAGTACGAGCGAAATGGTTATTTTCACAAACTCGAATCCACAATATAACGTACACAGATTCTTTTAAAAGGGACTTCCGAAACTCATCTCCTTTCGAAACCAGTTTATTTTGATTCGTCATAATGTAGCCTGACAGTGCTCCATTACGACATTCTGAGTGGAAGCCGATTGCGTGGGCGCATCCCTCTCACGGGATTGATTAACACCCCATCCTTTTACGTTTCGTTACACTTGGAAGCAATCAATATATTTTCCTCATTAGGAAACAAGTACGATTTTAAATACTTAAAACGTCAAAAAGAACAGAAATATGTGAAAACCAAGAAAATGCTATGGTGGCCCGCCTGCAGGTGGGTAAGAGATTCCCCAAGAGGTACGTCAGAAGCAAGCTTGGGTGCGCCAGTGGATCAACTTTCTTGTGAGATATGCAATCGACTTCATCATTATGATGTCACTGATATTATTTCAGACCTACTCAATTAATTGCAGGGGTCGTGGATAGTAGAACATCATTATTTCCCAGCTGATCTGCTTAAAATCACTTTATCAATTATCCATGAATATTTGGATCAGCTCGGAATCTAACCCAGATCCACCTTCTGAACTGTTAGTGATGAGAATCATTGTTTGCTGAATGTCTTACTGAACGTACTAGAATTGAATGATTTCCACGAATTTCTCAGAATTGAAACTCACTTCGAGTAGTGAGCTGAGTCGGGTTCACCATAGCCTAGCACAATGTCAGTTAACCAGTCAGGAACGACGCATTCGGTATTTAGCAGTTGTCGCATGGTTGCCAGAACAGCCTTGAAGTTGTTCGTTTTTGGATCACGACGAACCACAAGATTGAAGGTGTAGTAGACATCCTGAAAACCAGCATACACTATCATATTCAAGCCAGCTTCGAAATTAAATTCGAAGATCAAATTAGATCAGGAGGGAGTTAGCACTGAAAGATTGTAAGCTACCTCAGCGCCCTTCTCCGCTCGGTTCTCCATATCAATTCTATATTGATTAGGATCTAGAAAGACACGGTATCTTCGAATATCACCCTGGATTTGTGGCCGTTTCTCGTACGCCTCTGAAACAACGAGCACTTTCTATACAGTAATACGCTGCAATACAAATCAAGTCAACAACGCTGTTCGTGAAACTCACCAAACTCCTCGATAACCTGTCCATTTTGATCCATCATCCCTTCTATCTCACATCCACGCACGTAGGTGACCTGAATCACCATTTGCTATTTCTTTCTCTATGGCTTGAATAAATATGTGAGTGATTCCAATACCTGAATCTGGTCTTTAAAAGGCTTTCTGACGTCATACTTTGTACCAACCGGTTGCTTAGAGCGGCAAGTGACGAGAAAACAAACATCGTGTTTTCGCAAATCTGAAACCACCTATTTCTTTCGAATAATTCAGAGCTTTAGTACATTAGGGAAGCGTAAGGAGTTACTTCCTTGGAAGAGGAGACAGGAAAATGCGTAAACTTTTAGCGCGAAAGCCACTTTGCATTATGCACTACCTCATAACATGTCTCCCTTGATGCGGATGAGGGGCGTGTCCTAGCCCGCCCCCTTGCATCATGCTGTTGTAATACATGGGTAAATGCAAGGTCAATGCCTCATCACGCCTTTTATATTCCCCTCTGTTCTGTTACAACGCTCTATTATGAAACACCTTGCTGTAGCAGATTGCCTAAACGGCGAAGCAGTCTTTTCATCAATAACCCACTCGAAACCACTTCATGACTTGCCGAGCTAATGATCGCGCCCTTCAATGAAGTTCTGAAAAATATGCCGATCGCTTCCCCATGGATCCGAACTATCCCGACTTCGAATCGGACAGGAATTTCAATTAGAATCTCAATCTCAATAGGAAATCGTTGGAAAGCGTTTATCACCCTATAAACACAATAAAATCCAGCTCAATTTCATCTCGTGCTGTTGACAAAAAAGCCAACATTGTTGTATGTGATAAGGCTACCTATTGATGCGGTTTTGAAAAAGGTACTCTCGTTACCGAACAGCGGATTTCCACTGTTGAAATAGAGATGAACAAGCAAAACAGAAGAGTGTATATCACCACGTAGCCGAGGTCTCTAGCCCGTCCTTCCTACGATCTTTAACGACAATTCGGCCACTGGTAGGAAACACTGATCACCTTTTTCAAAAGCCCACTACAAAACCTTTGGGTGTCCAGGAAAAAAACCATGACCAAAAAAGTATGAAAGGTCAAAGCTGCTCCAGATCCCACAAAATTCAACGAATTCTGCTATTCTCCTTTTCCCTGCTTCCGTCAGCTTCATTATCTCAATCACGCTGATTGATCAGTTTTTGAATCTCGAGCCTGTTAGTACACACACAGCGCTATCGGTATTAACCTTTGCTAAGAATGATGAGAATAATTCGTGGAATAATGCTACTGATAAAACTGCCCTCAATGAATATTTGCTTCAGCTAAAAGATCGGCGATGTCATTACTTCAGTTTTAACTGCCATATCTTAACTCAGGCATCATACAATACATGACTCACTTTCCCATTCCTGCTTGATATCTACTCGCCGACCAACGTTGACTGAGAATTCGCCTTTCACTATAGAAGGACTTTTATCACCAACGAAAGGTTTTCCAACCTGAAAAGAACAACGCAGTTCAATTAACAATTTGGAAAAAGAAGGCATTCCACAAAAAATGAAATTACTGAGAGCCAGGCATATTCAAAATGTAATATGGCGATAGAGTTAATCACAACGCACCTCGACTATTTGAAATGAGTCAAGGAGAAGTGCCATACGGGCCCATCCTCCCCACACAGTCTCATTACGGGTCTCATGTTTCCATGGTTTCATACGAAACAACACGTCTTCGAGGTCCTGCCGAATTTCATCTGAAAACATGACTGAAGATGTGATCAGAATGGCTGACAGCCACTCCAATAAATGTGCCAGCATGAAACACTCCTCTAGCAAGGGAGGTGTGCGATTTTGTATATGAGAAACCGCTGTATACGAACGGTGTGCTGCACCTCGTAGCACGAAGTGAACATGCGGGATTTGAATTTCCAGTGAATCGTAATTGGAGCGGAAGCGCGCCTGTGTGTTAGCCCGCGACCGTAGGAATAGGGATACAAAGTCCACTACCAGAGCCAAAATGGACAGAAAAAAACACTCAAACTATGAAGTCAAAAACACAAAAGAAGTCGCTGTAGAAGTTCTGTTAGAAGCTCGGTGAGCAAAAAAGTGTTGGGAACTGCCATAAAGCATCAATGGAAGCAAATTAATCTCATATATTCAGCAATAGTCTCTAGGATAGCAGGCAGCCTAGAGGCAATCCCATGAAAGTAAACAAGGTTTTGATTCCGCTCAAAACAAGCTCTTGCGAGCATGACAAATCAATACTAATCAATCAATCAATACTTGAGCTGCTAAAAGAGGAAATAATCGCAAAACAAAGCTTACACGTCGACTCCAACTGGAATAAGTTGAAATTTCGCAGCAAATAGTCGTGTAAGGTGAGAAATTGTAAATTCAGCTTGTTCAAGGCAAGCACGCCTAAAACACACAATTGAAAAAGTGTAGAAAAACCAACGAAGACTATAAATTCAAAGTTGAGAGGATACGAAAGAGGTGGACATAACCTTCGCCGGAGTAGTTCTCATAAGGGACAATATTCTCATCCCAAATAACTTGTTCGGTGGGATAGAGCGGTTGTTCGTTAAGTTGTTGAAGCTGGTTTACCCGACGCTCACAATGTAATGTCTGTAACATCAGTGGTATGGTTAAGTGGACCTATGTAACGAAAACTACCTTTTTACGACTTATTACAGATCTAGAGGTGAAAAACCAAAACTGCTCACAATAGTCTCCGTGAGAAACTCTTTGCTGCATTTATCCAATATTGATTCTTCACTATCGATAGGGGGAACGAGGTGAAGATACTCAGCAAATCGGTATATATCAGACTTTCTGCAACAAGATAATGCTATGAATTGTCACTCATATCATACAAATTATAGACTGAATTGGACAGCCGCTGAATTTAAAAATGTCAACTTACTTCATTGATCCGAACTGTTTCATGAGGGCCTTCCTTGTATCTACGCTCCCAACGTTGAGCAAATAAAAATCAGGCATACTTTCTCTGAAAGCAAAGTTCTGACACAATAGTGACGGCCATTCAACTAACAACAAACAATCAGAGCATTATCTACCTAAAATATTTGAAAGCGGCTTTCTGTAACTTGACAACATGCTCGTAGTGCCTATCTGAAACCTGAAATAAAAAGTTTCGTATTGTACGGGAACTTAAAATGGATAAAAGAGTCCATTTCTCGTAGTCCCTCAGACTATCTGAGAATATTATCTTTTCGGAACACCCAGAACGCCTTCCTTACGGAGATTGATTTACAATATAAAAAAATCAGTTCAAGAAATCCTATTTCAGTGTGATAGCAAGGAGAAGCTTTAATTTTCGGGGACAGAATCACCAGCCGATGAAGGAACTCAGATACCTCCTTGTGGGTAAGTTGTTGTCCCGTGATATCATTGATTTCGAATCGAGCATAGAATTTGAGCATTTCGACAAGTTGACAGAATAACGATCCCGTTTCCGAAGAGATCAGTTTTGAAAGCACACAATGTGTGATTAGCTTCGAAGAGTGCAGCAGAGCGTTGAAAAATCGCCTATAAATAGTATAAAATATATTCTTCACCTGATTTCATGAAACGTTATGACAAGATAAAAGCTAGCCTTGTTGGGAGCAACGCTTCCAAATCGATAACAAGCTCGATGAATCGTTCGCAGTATCGAATTTCATCGAGATCAATCTCTAAAAAATCAAAGTTGAGGCAGCGAATAAGAAGAGAATGAACAGAAATCCCAATAAAATGCTAACCTTTGCTCTCATCATCGACTCGATCGAGAGTACGTTTAAAGCGTGCTATGAGATTCCACAAATAATTTCTTTCAAATCGAGCTTTGCGAGACTCTTCACTGTCTTCTGCATCTTGAGCTGCGATTTTATTTGATAAATTCGTCCAGTACTTCCTCAGCTTCTGTAATGCTCTTATATGTAAGAACTATTTTAAGCTTTTACGATGAGCAGAATGGATGAAATGATGAAATTAAATCATATATGTCAAGAAATACTTATATCGAAACTGTAACCCCTCTTTTGAAGGTTCTAAGTGTCCACCAAAGTTTTTTAAGGAAAGCGAGGCTTAAAATGATAAACAACTAACAAGTTACACTCCAGCCATAAATACATCTACGGCGTACATACCTTACTACCCGCAAACATATCCTCTCTCTGACTCGGCAGCAAATTCGTCCAAATCGATATGTGGGTGAGTTTGTTCATCTGCTCCCGGACAATATCGACTTCCTTGAAGCTCGGTTATTGAGAAAGTTCAACAAGGCGTATAAGTCATAAACTCCATAAAACTTACCACTGAGTTGAAACTGTTCACTAAGAACGTTATAATTGCACACTGTTCGGCATTGCTTCGCGAATTTTCGTCTAACGATAACTCTAGAACCCGTTGTATGAACCCAGGGAAATGTTCCGGCTTCTTCACAAAACACTGAAATCCGAAATAATCAGGTCTTCAAAAAGTTATCTGCCTGTTAAGTATCAAACACGAATACCTGCCAAGCGTCAATTCTCTCTCTGAATTTTTCATTTAACATAACAACAATGGACATCACATGAGGTATACTAGCCTCCGCCGTGTAATTTGGCCACAGATAGCATTCCAGATATTGGCTGAAAGCGAAAGACGATTAAGGTCGAACGGAGGGGTTCATCCTGCGATATGTGAAAGCCTTCAAAACGGGAACAACTGATGACAACGACAGGGCTTTTGATGGCTCGCCTTCACTAACAGAAGCACTAATTGATAGAACCGTAGAGAGAAAAAGCTTTATTCATCCGGCGTTTTCTCAAGCGAAGGAATGAACCTCCCCAAGGCGGAGCTCGCGACAAAATAGCTTCCCATTTAATTCCCAGCAGCAATTATTTCCCAGCCATTCTCCACATGTGCCTTCAAGAGCAATGATACGTACAATCCCGCAGGTGTTGAGATTATGCTTATTCGTTCTGTTCTACAGTAATAGGAGATTATCGCTCACACAACATTACGTGAGCTGGTGGTGCAAAATGATCGAGTTCATAACTTGTGCCCTATAGACAACCTTCGTTGCTTTGGATTTTGCAAAATTTCCGCCCTCATTTTTTCTCTACTCTAAGCTTTTATGCAAAAACATCTCGAACTAAGTCATTCAGGGCAATCACAGGGTCAAATCTGGAGAACAGTAAAAAAGGTTGAGCCTGATATAAAAACCTATGAAATCCTACCTGAACTCTAGCATTATAATCTTCCTTGGACTGAAGTGCGTATCTATCATTTCGTGTTGATAAATTGTATCCACTAGAGGAGCAGAGTATGGCGCATGCGTCTTCGAGAATGGTGCCCAGAATTTTGAGGCAACCTTAACAATAGTTTAGCATTCAGTGAAACCCTACCACAACAACTAAAAGTCGCTCAGGACTATATTTTTAATCGAACCTCGGTGATGGTTTCCTTCTGAAGCGCATCAACAGTGACAATTGAAGATGCCGTCTTTGACACTGTTTTCGCCACCATTTCTACTAAAAAGACGATAAAGAAATCCCGAAAGAGGCTCGACCGGGATCAACGAAAGGCCCAAAAATAATTTTCAGGTGACATGCGACAACGCTAAAGACTACAAAGGGATAACAATAGCCAGCTGTAAGGAATCACATTAAAAAACAAACAAAACATGAATGGATAACGCTTGCAGTTTTCGAAAGCTTAGCAAAATGGCGTGATATGAAAATGATATTCTGCTTGTTGCGTACGCTACGCACTAGGTACGCGCAAGTTTTTGTCTCATGTCCCGCATCTCACAAGGGAAAGATGAAATGCCTTGGTGACTGTGCAGGATCAGCTGTGTACTATGCATTATATGTACCTCCTAGCCTTGAGTTCAAATCCACTTTTCCAAACTGCTAACGATGATGGGGTACTAAGGGTTACTGTATCACACATTCACGGACTTTAAAATCCCTCTAGTCTCCGGAAGGGTGGACTCGAAAGGTGGATATGAAAGCCTGTATCTTTCAAGCACAGACCTTTATTTCTCTTACAGTGTGTGCTACCAATGGGCGGAATAGGTCCTCCTGCTTCAGGGAATGTATAGCTCTCGCTCTCCCTAAAGGACAGCGAGTTTTAGTTTTCCAAGAGTTCCGTTCTGATCTTCCTATAACCCTAAAGCAGGGATTGCCTCTAAGCCAGTGGAGTATGTGAATCTTCTGCTCGAGTTATCGTGCGAATTATCGGATGGCTCTTCGCCCTTTGGCAGGAACCGAATTCTATAAACAGGTTCCACACACACACACACGAAAGGGGTTGCACAGACTAAGATATAAAGACAAAAGATAAATTCTTTGAGGGTCCGATGCGCCCGTGTTCGACTTCCATTTAGAATCGTAGTGGCGTATTCAATGCGTAGGTAGCCTATACAACGAGTTGCGGTGGCCGCCGATGTACAAGTCAGTGCTTTTTTCCTCCCAGACGGGTCTGGTACCAACTAACCACTCGCAGCTAAATCTACACCCCGAAAAATTAACGGGCGAGTTGTGCGCGACATTTGTCAACTTTTTGCGTCAACTGTCTAACTGAAAACCAGGCAATTCGTTGCGGGACCATAGCAGCTACCTCTCAACGCCGATCAATGCAACTTCCCCTCTTATTCTCTTATTCACTACATTATTTTGCTGCGATTCTGATCTGGTATTCCTCTATTCTGCAAGATTCTGTGCTGAAACTACTCTGCTGCCATTCTACTGGATACCCTGCGCTAACCGAGGCTCAAGCACTGTTCGCCTTTCATTTGTGTTTTTATTCTGCTGGTACTACATTCTACTTGTTATCCATTCACACTTTGGCTTTTGTAACTCGTATTCCGTATTTGACAATTCTGACTCTACTTTGCAGTGACTTCGTATTTGACGCTGCTTGTAATTATAATTCTGTTATTGCTATTCACCGCATCCTGCATACTGGGAAACACTTGTGGTGAGATTTAATCTACATTTATTGCTTCTTCGTTTCTAACTTTTGTTTTTTAATTGTTCTTGCGCCTTTTGAGATTCATTCTGTGTATTGCTTTCATATAGCTGTCTTTTAGTTTTTTTCTGCTTGAATTCTCTCCTAGTCACGCATTTATGCGGCAGCATATAACTGAACTGTGGGAGGACTCATATGATTCTACCCCTCTTCATTTTTATGCTGCTTCGGAGGTGAATTCACAACTTTCTCGCTAATGTCCACCATTCTGCCTCTCAACCAAGCAATGAGTAGTTTTCGCTGCATCTTCTCCACTTATATTCTTTACCTGCTTCCACGAACTCTTCTCTTGATCGATTTTATCCAGTAACCGTTCACAATTACAACAGCATTATTAATTCTACAATATGTAGAAATTCAGCGATGATTTCTCATATCTCCTTGACCCTTAATTTTTTACATTAAACCCCGTGTTCCTGACCCACATTAAACATGGATACTGAATATCCCTTTCATGCAAGCTCTACAGTTTCGATGTTGCACACCTCGCGCACACACAGCGTGCACCCAAACGCAGCACTGCGTGCACCCCACCCACTGTGTTTCTCTGACATCTGGTTCTTCTGGATCCATGTCTTCTGGGAGAGCGGGATCTTCCTCGAAAGAAATCCAGTAGAATGAAACTCCTCGAGATCAACTCTTGTATCCTCCACGGATTGCGTCTTCCTCCTCATTTCTCATCGGATTCGAGCTCTCTGTATGTTATGTAATGTGAAGTATCTATTTAACGTAACGTGAAAAGGTTTATTCCAAGCAATCATCGATATCCAATGAAAACACGAAAGTGAAATGCGATGAGGTAGCTCGCATCCAACAAAGGCCCAAACCGATCGCTATGGTATGAAACGAAACTCACTGTAAATCAGTGTGATACTAGCAACCCTATTTATGCAAACGGCAGCACGGTGTACCTATTCACCGCGACAGTATGCCGAATAAGTTATAATCAGTTGTTGAAGGATTACAACAAAGTTGGAACACTAGCACACTCAAATTCTTCTAAGATTGCAAACTGGAAGCATATGCAGCAGGTGACATGAGAAATGAAATTTTATCGTCGAACTATTCCATATTGTAGAATTAATAATGCTGTTGTAATTGTGAACGGTTACTGGATAAAATCGATCAAGAGAAGAGTTCGTGGAAGCAGGTAAAGAATATAAGTGGAGAAGATGCAGCGAAAACTACTCATTGCTTGGTTGAGAGGCAGAATGGTGGACATTAGCGAGAAAGTTGTGAATTCACCTCCGAAGCAGCATAAAAATGAAGAGGGGTAGAATCATATGAGTCCTCCCACAGTTCAGTTATATGCTGCCGCATAAATGCGTGACTAGGAGAGAATTCAAGCAGAAAAAAACTAAAAGACAGCTATATGAAAGCAATACACAGAATGAATCTCAAAAGGCGCAAGAACAATTAAAAAACAAAAGTTAGAAACGAAGAAGCAATAAATGTAGATTAAATCTCACCACAAGTGTTTCCCAGTATGCAGGATGCGGTGAATAGCAATAACAGAATTATAATTACAAGCAGCGTCAAATACGAAGTCACTGCAAAGTAGAGTCAGAATTGTCAAATACGGAATACGAGTTACAAAAGCCAAAGTGTGAATGGATAACAAGTAGAATGTAGTACCAGCAGAATAAAAACACAAATGAAAGGCGAACAGTGCTTGAGCCTCGGTTAGCGCAGGGTATCCAGTAGAATGGCAGCAGAGTAGTTTCAGCACAGAATCTTGCAGAATAGAGGAATACCAGATCAGAATCGCAGCAAAATAATGTAGTGAATAAGAGAATAAGAGGGGAAGTTGCATTGATCGGCGTTGAGAGGTAGCTGCTATGGTCCCGCAACGAATTGCCTGGTTTTCAGTTAGACAGTTGACGCAAAAAGTTGACAAATGTCGCGCACAACTCGCCCGTTAATTTTTCGGGGTGTAGATTTAGCTGCGAGTCCAACTAACCGACACCGGAGGGATGGAAGGCTTGGCTGGCATGTGCCAATATCGCAGATTAATAGTATAAGTTTGTGAACATCGCCCAAAGATACATCCTGTGGCTTGCATCTTCGGAAATCCTGCTTGATTCGCTTGAACCATCTGAATTCTTGACATCGATCGACGCTTGCCCACATCTGAGGCGCTCAGGGAGCTGAGCAGCAACCGTGATTTATCAATGCAGAACTGTTGGCATGAAATCACGCTCACGTAAACTATTCTCATCAACTCGCCCCAGCTGGCTCGAGAACGAGATCGAATAAGACCCAGCGTAAAGGTTACGGTAATGAAGAGGCCGTACGCAGTTGCAGACATTTTTGCGGTGTTTTTACGTAACGCACTTGGCCACGTTGATTAGAGTTCAGTTTGTCGCCGTAACAGCGGGGTTTAGTGCTTTGCAAGTGCTCATTTAATTGTATCAAAGGCATAGTCCTATGAAGTGCCATCTACAACCAGTCGTTTATTAGTTTTGTAATGGAATATTTCAGCTGGATTCTTGACGAAACTCGAAAACTCTGGTAATTGACGGAAATGACATTTCGTAGGAAGGTTATTGAGTTACAATGGTTCTTCCGAACAAGGTGAGTTAACTATAACTCATCCCTGGAGTCAACTTCCTTTGCTGCTTTCTCTTAAAGATGACGCGAGGCGATAATTTCCATTTCAGATTCAGCCGCGTACTCCTGTTTGGACTGTGTTTATTCCTAGTTTTCTTTGTGATGGTTTATATGCAAGATAGAAATAGGGTAGAAATCGTACTAGCTTATCGTATTTGGAGCAGTTTAGAGGGTGTTCACGTTTCAGATTACGTTTTCGAAGAACGACGTCGCTGTGGATAATCCGCTCCCTGATGCATGGAAAGATACTGATCTAGCCGGCAGTGTCGATCCTAACACCGTTTTTGTTGGTGAAGAGCTTGGTAATTATGAACCGAAGTCGCCAGAGATACCGTCCAACCAACCAGGTATTTTATTACTCCTTCAATAGAAACTCTTATTCTGTTGTTGAGTTTTTTCACTTATAATATACGGTCAGGTCTTGTTCTCAATAATACACGTGCGGTCCGCGATTCTGTAGTGTTGTAAGAGTTACCAAACCAGTTATGAGATAGTATTCCTCGTCATTTCCGCGAAATTTACGTCATTGAGCATGCGCTGAGGATAGAGATTCATGATCAAATATTGGTGAATCTGTGTAGCTACTGTATTGTCTTCCATTGCTCTCTCTTTTTTCCTAGACATTGCATCCTCTCAGCATATATGGAACAACCAGTCGGATCATACGACGGGATTCCCTCATTCCCGTGGCAATGTTGGGTTTGGCTACTTAGGGCGCCCTTTCTTATTTTTACCTATGCAGTCTGCCCGACTTTCACTGGCCTTCTGTACTTTTTATATCCGAAACTCCTTTTGCGAGAATAATTTCTGCGAGCAAAATTGCAATACAGTGTGTGCTTCTTGGTAACCTGCCAACGTGAAATCGATTTGTATGTTCCGTTTAAAACAAGTTTTAATTTTTCGCTGCACAACTTAAACCAGAGGTTCCACTCAAAATCACAATTGCAAAGACTGCCTTGGTATTTGCACACTACCAGATCTTACCCAACAATGGGCTCCAGGGGTAATGTGAGGTCTGGTTTGCTTGGGCGGGTGTCGTTCCATGGTTTTCCCACCAAGCCTTGCCCATGATAGCGGCATCCGCACCATTTGGCATGATCCCACCCTCTTCATCTATAACTTTTTGCCAGCCAACATCACAGCAGATGTGAATACAAACTGCACAGACAGTCCTCGTTTTTGTTTGTATTCCATTTCGCATTATCGGCTCTGATTTCCATCATGTGAATTCAGGTGAGGGTGGCGCGCCTGTATTTGTTACCGATGAAGCGGGTCTACAGGAATCGAAACGGGCTGAACAGCAATACGGATTCAATACATATGTCAGTGACATGATCTCTATGAACCGTACTATTCCCGATATACGAATGGAAGAGTGAGTATTTAACTTCATTTTTTCTTTAAAGGTGGTGTTGAATTGGGAGCAGCATATAGCTCTTTAGATACACAGACACTTATATTTGCCACCGATTTGTCCTCAATGACTGACTGTTTTGTCGACTAGAAACAGCTCTCTTCATAAGAGCAGTTCTTTGCCCTTCTCTGTTCTCTTTGATTCACGCGAATTTGAACAATTCTCAATCTGCGATGGTTTTTTAACCCATTCGAACTGACGGGGTCTCGTATGAGTTGGCGACTGTAGATCATATTTCAGTGAAAGATTAACGGATCAGCAAAATATCAGAGACGGGATGTTTTCCTTACCTGGTTTTTGTTCTGCGCTTCCTCTATATTGAAAACAGAGGATCAGATGCTCGCCTTTTTGATATGTTTCTTTTTGACGATCTAAAATGAACCTCAATAAGGTAGGCACTCTTGGTCCGATTCGGTTGTGAGGATTTGGGCACTGCATTGCTGTGTAAATGACTATATACCGCTTCTTTCTTTATTCTTGCTTGTAAGTGAGGCTGAATTTAAGCTCCATTGCGTTTGTATTCCATGAACATTTTAATTCAATATACTTCTGTCAACTAGTGATGTCTACCGTTATTGCAGATGCAAACATTGGAATTATCCTGAGACACTACCTACGGTCTCGGTGGTCATTGTTTTTCATAATGAAGGTTGGACGCCTTTGCTGAGGACTGTACATTCCGTACTACTTCGATCACCACCTCAACTTATCAAAGAGATAGTGATGGTTGATGATTACTCTGATAAAGGTGTGCTCGAACAATGCTTTTTTCCTTACGGTATATTTTTTATCTTCAGTTTTCAGAACATTTGAAGGAAAAACTGGACAAGTATGTTAAGCGATTTGATGGTAAGGTGAGTCCATTTAATTTACGAGTAATTCCCAGATTCCATGTTAAGGTTTCTGATCAAGTGCCTTAGATAAATGGAATTTTGCAGTAGATTAGCCTGTAAGTACAGGGTTGCCCTCAAACTTCACTTTTCCAGAATAAGCTGTGTTTTGAGTGCTGCTAACAGATTCATCGCCTTGAATCATGCTTCAATTTGATATTTTTGTAGGTAATTTTCGGTTTTGCACCCTTAATGGGTATAAGGTCACCCTGAGTTAGTGAACAAGTTATCAATGTAAGCGCGAGGCAGCCGAGTATTTATGCCTCTCACTGGTTTGGTGCAAAATCTCATAACTTCTATGACTTGTAGGAATTGAAGTGTCTCCGAAGCTCTCATTGGCGAATTCGTTCCAAACTTCAGTGTTTGTCTGCTTGAGCTCTTATATCATCTAGAACTCGCGAAAACTTTATTGGCACTTTATTGGAGAACTTTATTGGCATAAATATTCCTCGTTGTGATGCCACACAGATTCTGAATCAGTTGGAGATCGGGATCGGAGGCCCTGTTCGCAGGACGCTCAAGTTTTGGGAATGTTACTACTTGTTCTTTGGAGAGTGACGTGCACTACAGCATTGTCTTGGGTTACATTGTTAAAACGACACCGCTGGCTCATGATCAGCTGAATAAATACTTTTTTCGAAGACATTACGGACATTTTCATTGATATAGAAGGAGATGTGTTCTGTAAAACTCGCATCACTGTTTTTGACTTAAAGGTGAAACTAGTTCGAACGGAAGATCGCGAAGGATTGATTCGTGCTCGAACGATTGGAGCGAAGCATTCGACGGCTGATGTTGTCATTTTTCTTGATGCCCATTGCGAGGTGAACGTGAACTGGCTTCCGCCTTTGCTAGCTCCCATCAAACATAATAGGTGAGCGCAATCGGCTTTTTTGTTAGATAGATGCGAATCAGCTTCATAAAAATGGCTTTTCAGGTCTCTTGATTTGAATAGATCATTTTATAAACTACTTTGTTGTAGGAGGGTTATGACCGTGCCAGTAATTGATGGGATTGATTCGAACACATGGGAATATCGTAGCGTTTATGGGCAAGCAGATCGACATTTCAGGTTAGTTTTGTGAAAGGCGTAGTCATTGGTTGCAGATTTAAGCATTTGTATACTTGCCTGCCTCAATTTTTGATTTTCTCTTTTCTTGCCTAGCTACAACTTCTAAATAAGTCCTTTTGAGCGGTATATTCGAGTGGGGACTCCTATATAAGGAGACAGCCATTTCTGCCGCTGAAAAAAATAGTCGACCTCATAATAGCATGCCTTTCCGGTAAGTTACTTTTATCCAATAAAAACATGTTGTTTGTCATTATTTTTTATAGCTATTATTTCATTATTTTTTACTCATAATGTTTAGCTCTCCAACCCATGCGGGTGGTCTATTCGCTATCGACAGACTATGGTTCCAAGAGTTAGGTTATTACGACGAAGGCCTTCAGATCTGGGGTGGTGAACAGTATGAATTGAGCTTCAAGGTTTGTTTTTTTTTCTGAGGAAATTCGGTTGTAGAAGCACGTCATGACGTTGCAGTAGCATTAACGTTTAAAACATCCAGAACTCACAGGACTGAATATTTCATTTTCCAAAGCTAACAGCTTCCAAAGCTAGGAAACAACCTTTTTGCACATTGGCGCATATTTGTTAACAAGTTATCAGTAGGTATCACGGAAAACAATTTAGGAAAATAATAGACGGAAAAGGCACTGCAGAAGACTTTAATTCACGGGAGCCTTGGTGGCGTACTTGTCCTGTTTCCACCTTATCTGAACTAGTCAACACGAATATTTTGTGAGAAAATTAAATCCCTTCATATATTCTTTTTTTATAGTCCACTCTAACTCATTACGACTTTGAAATCGCCCATGTTTCAATAGTGCTTACCATCCTTTAGTCCTTACAACCTTATATGACAACATCTCACTCGTTTGAGCTGATCGATTTACTTTTGAGTGTTGTATAACTTGACATCTGTATTTATAGCTTTTTGTATCAAGCTGAATTTATAGAAACCTATCTCTTCAGATATGGCAATGTGGAGGTGGCATTCTGTTTGTACCTTGCTCCCATGTCGGACATGTTTATAGATCACACATGCCCTACTCGTTTGGAAAGCTGTCTGGAAAGCCCATTATTGCCACAGTAAGTATGAATCTCCTTTTCTTTCAATCTACCGTTGTGAGGTTTTCTTTTGAGTAGGGCCGCTGTCGATATCCAACGCCTTACTTTGAAAATCAGTTGAAGCTCACTTTGAGTTGGTCTAGCACAAGTTATTTGCAGAATATGCTAAGGGTGATCCGAACGTGGATGGATGAATATGCAGAGTACTACTTCATCCGTGAACCTCAAGCTCAGCACGTGGATCCAGGAGATATAAGTGCTCAGCTGGCTTTGAAAGAGCGCCTTCATTGTAAACCGTTCAAATGGTGGGTTTATGATCGCTATGCTTTTGTTACTCTTACTGCTGTTTCAAGCTTCAGATGATGTTCGGTATTGAATTACATTTCTCTAGGTACATGGAAAAGGTAGCGTATGATGTCCTGCCTAGCTATCCGATACCTCCTAAAAACAAGGTTTGGGGCGAGGCTCGCAATCCTCACACGGGTAAGTTGCCAGTCTATGCTTTCAACTGCTCTCTTGTTCAGCGCCCTCTTTCGTAGGAACGTCATGTGGAAATAATTTTGAATTAGCGCATCAAATTTGAAATCGTTATTTTAAAGGCAAATGCTTGGATCGGATGGGTGGCATTCCTGGTCCTCTCGGTGCCAACGGCTGTCATGGCTACGGTGGCAACCAGGTACGTCTCTTTCTATATTTCACGAATGTATTATCGGAATAGTTTTTATGATCGTATTTCAATTTGCTGTAATGGTTCTGTGATGCGCCGAGACATATATTGAACGGTTATTGAAGAAGATTCAAATCGTTCGACCCATGGTCGCGAGCAATGTTCGGTGCTATGGGGGTTGAGGAATGACGTTAATGGGCTGTTCCTCATGGTTATATAGATTCTAAATTTTAGATCCTTCGCTTGAACACGGAAGGACAGTTGGCGCAAGGGGAGTGGTGCTTAACACCAAAAGGCGTCCGTGTTGAAGCTAATCACTGTGTGAAAGGCACAGTCAACGGTCCATGGGCATATGATGAGGTGAGTGAGATTCTGCAACTTGTGTGATTCAATTTTTTTTTGTATTTTATATGACGTGAGACGAAGTATTTTTGCCCAAAATATATCTTGCTAAGGTGCCATTTGAGGCAGGTCCTTCGGTGTTGTTGCTTGTGTGATTCACTCTTTTGTATACCTCAATCTTACCCTGGGTCAAAGGTGATGTTAAGAAAGTGGCGTTCAAACGTATGGTTTGAAGACCAGATCCAGGGTCTATACTGGCTTGTTCGATTTAAGCTCTCTATTCCGGCTGGGTCGGTTTATTAGGATCAAATTCGCCTGTAAGGATAAAAACACTTACTTTTGCGTCGGTTGGTCACGCGTTCAACACCTATTGTCTCTGAATGGAAGTCGAATATGGGGACGCATGACAGAAAGGGACTGATTGGCGCTAAAAGACTATCCTTTATCCTTTATCACTTCTGATCTGGTAAGAAAAGAACGCTGGTCGATTAAGTGTAAACAAACGAGCTCTGTAAGTTTCGACCCCCTCCAGGAAGTGAGCCAAGGAAGAGTTTGGAGAGTGAGTAGACATGTTGGGAGAAAGAGATTGCTTTCGTGAAAACATCCTAAAACTAAAAAATCTGGTTGGAGTATCTTTGCATATGTAAAAGGTAATTAAATGACATTTTAGGAGACCGGTCACATAATCTATACTCGTTCACGGACTTGCCTCACAGTGGACAAGCCTGGACCAGGCGACCTCACCCTGACTAGATGTAATATAGATGAACCGCTGCAAAAGTTCGTGTGGACTGAGTTTTATCAATGAGTGGAGTTGTACTATTTATTAATTTATTACTTTTATTTGCCGTCTAATAATTTTCTTGGAATTTTTTTGGATATTTCTCTCACTTATTTACCCATGCTGCAACATCGTTTGTAAAAGATCATTGTTTACGAATATTGAATCGCGTTTTAAGACAGTTCTCAATATTGATGAAAAATCTGAGCGTCAAAAATTTTCCGGCATTTGTTGTTGCGGTGAAGGTACAAATATGTGCATGGTCCATTGGGTTCGTATTTATCTTTCTATTGTTTTTTTCCTTAAAGTTGTCCTCTACTGGTATCCACCATGGTTTCTTAATCTTGGGGTTTTCCTTGTGTTCAATAGTCATCATTGCCTTTGCGTATATCCCTTCATGTGGTTTGTGATGCAACTTTCCATATATGTGTATGATTATGTATTACGGGAATTTTACTGCAATATAATAAAGTACGAAATTTCTCATAACCTCCATCTCTTGTCTCGCTGTCGTTAACATTTTAAATATTTAATCGATTTATTATCGAAACCTTTTGGCGATTTCTGTAGTTCGAGTTGATTCCATTTAAATGGGCGCCCTATTTCTCCATTTCGGCCGACATGCTGCCCCTCAATACTTTCTTTCGTCTACGTTTCATTTTATTAAGAGGTAGAGCATTTGAGTGTTTGAGACGCGCTCTCACTCTGGGTGGGTTGTCCATGGCCTTGAGAACTTCGAATGAACACTCCTAAAACTCTGACTCTGACTTAACAGCTCTGAGCAAAAGAGATTGTCAAGACATAGAAATATTATCCTTCCAATAGAAGTTGTCTTCGGCCAGGAAGATTACCGGTATTGTTTGACTTTGAAATGGGACGATATTCGAAACTAACCAGGTTCTTGCTTACTATCATCACAGCCGCGTTGTTATCGAATTCTCCACAATATCTGAAGTTGCCCTCTTGTAATGGAGAAAATCAGAAAAATAGCGTGCTCCAAATAACCAGTCCGCTTTTAAGAAGTTTTCGGCCCGTCTCTGTCGTCGACCATTCTTATCTTTTAATGGACTATGGTAGAGAGAGTATTTCCAATCTGTTCCCCCTCTTCGATGGAATAGAAATTAAAGAAAGAGTTTAGTGAATGGTAACATTAGCAGACTGACCAAGGTCATGGCATGTTTTCTCGCAGCGGTGTGCTGTCGGTCTCGGATGAGTATAAAATAGGGGTGCTTCAATAGTCACGCTTGCAGTGAACCTAGTTTCGACCCGATGACAACGATAAAGCTTTCGGCCCATACAAGTTTGGAGTGCCTCTCAGCACCTTGGACGAATGCGCAAATGAATGATGGGCGCTCAGTCGCGCTATCGAGTACCTTTTCTTAATGTTTCAAACTTAAGGGCTTTATGATAGCGACACAACATATCCCATCAATTTCGGATGCAGTCTGGCTAGCGTCATCGCATTGTTTTAATGAACGACGGCGTGGTTACGTATCCGTCGTACGCAGATTTCTCATAACTCAAAAACTTTTTAAACTGTAATAGTGAGCACATTTTACAGTGGTCTGAATTATTTGACCGATCTTTTGTCAGATCATTTGCGATATATTACAAAGTACTTATTTTTGAATAGTTTTGGTGAAATGCTGAGTTTGGCTTTAGCCATGGAAAGGTAGTAGTGGAAGCCTGCACAGTGTTACGGTATGGACAGAGCATGGACAATCAAGAGTAGGCGAGTACGATGATTGCGGAAAATTTAGGATGAACCATACAGTATACAGATGACAGAAGATGAGCTTCACCGTTAACTAACCCCACATGCTTTCAAGAAGAGGTCAGCCCCAATTAATAGAGGTGACAGAGGTGGTGGAGGTGTTCATTGTTAGAGACCGAGGAAAATGCTTTATAGAAGGTCTACGGAAGTATTGATTTGACAAAAAAAGATACGCAGAGCATTAACGCGGAGTTCATGGAACAAACAGGACATCCTGAAGAGAAAAGAGCTAACATACTTCGGGGCTGAGAATATTGTAACGAGACGTCGATCGGCGAAAAACTCGTAGCCGTCCTGAACCACTTGGTGCGCTCTGTAATCAGGAATACTGCACTCGTACCAGTGACTGGCACAAGCTTTGAATACATCTTTCCGTTTTCCAATCATTCTCCATCCTCTCCCCAGGGCTGGTAGAGCCCACCTACCTGACCACCAAATCCAGGTCCATATCGCGACAGAATTTTTTCACCACATCAGCTCCGAAAACATACGAAACTCCCCGAGTATTTCTTGCCCATCCTTGGGTGTAATGATCGGGATCCGCCCATAACAAGTCCTGAATTTCGAATATACTCACAATCAGACTTTACGATGGCTTCTTGTTGTTTACAGTCTGGGACATATAAATGTTTCTTGTAATATTTCTAAATTTGCTTCGAGGCACAAAGCTTTACATTAACAGTCTTTCCAGTGGAAGTACCGCAGTAAAGGAAGGCAAATTCATGCAGGACGAAACATTTCCCGAATAACCCAGTAGCCCCATTGGTTACAAACAATAATTTCCCCTTCTAAGAAGGCAAAATTCTTCAACATAAACGAACCATTGCTAACGAGTTATCCTCAGGATCGAGAGGTCGTGCGATATCGTCCATCATTGACCAGGATGTCAACTTCGGCGAGAGGCCTCCATGCATTCCCAGAATTCGGCCACTAACTAGTGAGCATAGTGGCAACGAATCAAATAGGTCCTGCAACTTAACAATTCCACCGTAAGTAAGATAAGATTGAAGGCGTATTCGACCTGGAAGACGTAGTACAGTTTTATAGAATAGCGTCGTTTGCACTCATCATAAAAACCGTAAACCTGAAAATGAGTATTAAATTAAACGGAAATTCTAAGCGATTCTTGTATCCCACAGAGCTTCATCACCGACGGTACCATATACGATTCTAAAGAATTTCACTTCCAAGTATAACGTCTTTCTATCGTGAGGAGAGGTAAATAGATGGTTGGCTAACTTCTGAAGTGGTCACTGACGATGTGGGACGACAACTTAGATCACCTTAGAACCCCTGCTTCCTCTGGCTAGCCTTCATCCAGTATTCTGCCAATACTATTAGCTGTCCGAGACGTCTATGGGTTGAAGCCATCAGGCAGACTGGATGCTAGTTGCCAATATTGTGGATCTCCCTTTTTATCTAGCAACGCAGTCTTGCCAGTTTTCCACGACGTGAACACTTTGCATCCCGACAGGGACCGCGGGAAGAGCCTAGCCAGAGATCTGACGATAACTGGTGGAATACTCTTCAGATGTTCTGGTTTGTTCCGATCCGGACCGAACAATTCCACATCGACGTGATGGCATGTCGAATTCAGGAAGGGAGAACTGAAGGGGCAACATATCCGACCTGCCTATGATGGTAGGTAGGCAGGTAGGCGTCAGCTCGAGAGTCTCCAAAGGGAGTCGTCTCTTGGGCACTTAAAGGTTCTCTGGCACCATTGTGACCATGTTCAACGAGCCGGAGCTATTCTTCATCGATGTTGTCGCTAACGGAATCTTCCAATAAATTGTGTCCAGGTAACTCCATTGCGAATGGGAGGGCTTCTGGAACTGCGAATTACCATGGATGGTGCGGGTCGACATGATAAACTCGGATAGCCTATCATCCTACTCATTCTATTCTATTCCGTAAGTCCCACTGAAAAAGGATCTAACGCGGAAACGAGGGCCTTATTCCGTGCAGACCTCTAGAATGACCCTGATAGGTACTTTCTGAATTCCCTAATATCACTTCTCTTTCAGAAATACTTTCAATACAAACTTCCGACGTCTAACTGAGGAACAGGCGTCGATATGGGCTTGCCCTGTCCTTCTGCTCACTGAACGTGAATGCTCAGATACGAGCCGTGTAATTGGGAGTCGATGAACAAAATATCGGGCCACCAAATAATTTCTCCCTTTCTCAGATGATTGAGATGGGAACATACCTTATTGATGATTTTGCATTCATGATTCCCACGAAGAATGAAGAAACATTCTGGATAAAGAATTTTATAGCTAATCAATAAAGTGATCACTTCTAATTGTTGGCGTCCTCTGTAAATTCATGAATTAACTCTTGAAATAAGATTCTTCAAAACAGGTTATAGTTGGTTTTTGCTGTAGGTACACAATTGTTTGAAGTGCTCCTGATGAATAAGCTCAAAGGCTCAGATTTCGACAAAAACTGCTGATGTTACTCGCTAGGATTAACCCTTGGCCCTCAAAGATAGCACAAGCGGGGTTGTCGGGTAGCAAAATGACGTAAATAGGGTGCAATAAGAGTCTCAAAACCAGCTTAGTTAAACACATCTAAAGGTGGGCGAGTTCTTACGGCGTTGTAGAGGCTTTGAAGGTTGCACCATTCGCACCATGGCACGCACGTTTCACGCAGGCAGCTTACTGCATTCAGCTGTAGGCAATGGTACACACATTTGGACAGCTCGTCCGAATACCCCTTCCGTGCAGCATTCTTTGCCACATTCTCGTCCAACCGCTAACTTCACTACTTTTTCGAGACGTAATATCTCTCTGAACAGACCGCGCTATTCTGAACCATCACTTTCATCGTTCGCCTAAAACTAGGTAACCCGAGATCATCGTAAACTGTGCTTTCAAATGAAGAGTTTGTGACGTTTGCGGCTAACCGTTCCTACAACCGGTATCTGTTGACGCTAATGGTAGATTCTTCTAATTACTGTGAACTTAACGATATAACAAACTTCTTGAATACTAATATCTTGACCTGTCGATGTAATCGCCCAGAAACAGATAGGAGCAGTCAGGAGGGTAGCCGCATCGATTGAATATCCGAAGCAAATCGGAATACTGGCCATGTATATCGCCACAGACCTGAATGTAGCAACTGAGCTTCTTTCGAGAGCAGTGTTCTGCGTCATGCAGCTTCCCTATTTGATAAACTAGGAACAGTACATTTACAGGCGCTTCTATTTCGACCATTGTGTCTTGTTCGAGCACAATTTGAGTACAGAGTTCTGCGGCTTCTCTTATGAGTTCCTCGGTGGTTGTGTAAGTTAGAGAGGGATTTGCCGTGTCATTAACTGCAAAGAATGTGCAATGAGTTGTTCTGCATACAAATTTCGAGACACTATCCCGATGATCACAGATCGCCTTCGATTTCCTATCTCGCCATTCGCGAGCCTGTGGGGGCAAAGCTGTGTCGAGCAACCTGTATGGCAAACAGGGAGGCGTTCTGCCGAAAAAGAAATCCACCGAAAGCTCTAGTTATGGAACGTGATTCGATTCAGATGGTTTCCCTGCTTGCGCCCTATACAGCCCATGTCGGGAATGCTCAGGTAGCTCCAGGCATGTACAAAGAACGAAGTCTGATTGTGGACCTGCTGTTTGTGGTCCTTCCCTTCATTGAAACAAGTGTTATAACTCAAACAGCGGGCTCGGGAGAGTTGAGTTGAGAAAAACTTGAACATCGTGATCAGTACTACAATGTTACAAAGCCACATGATAGCATAGCTTAGCCATTCTGGCTAAAGCGCTCTAATTTCGGGCTATAAGAGGCCGCTTAGAGCAGAAAGATTGAGTTGAAAATCTGTATTATCTATGCCCGAAGACCTGTTCCGGGAGCATATGTTAGTGATCCTGTGATCCGAACCAGAGCAATGGAGATCGAGGGCATCCAACTGCCCAGAAGGTCAACAGGTCAGTCATGCTCACTCCGATAGAGTGTATATCTATATCTCTATATGCATCGCTGGAATACTGGTAATTTCGAGCTGCACATCAGCGAAGTGCGGAACTGAAGACTATAGATTAGTGTGCTTCTATGAGTGTTCTGTGAGGACCTGGTAGGTCAGCTAGTTTAGGTAGACCCATCAACAGGGCTTCCGTATTGCTAAATTGACACTCTATGGTGGACTGATAATTGTTGAGTGTACCTACTTGTTTGTCAATGAAAGCGAAGAGCCGACCTGATCGGTGAAGTTAGGGAGTAGATTGCTACGAGCACAGCCCATTAAACCCTACCACTTGCTTTCAACATCCAGCCGACTTTCTCTAACTCTAATACCCGGAAATCCCTCAGTATGTGAGACTAACAGGTTTGGTTGCTTTCATAGTCCGGCGGTCGGCGTGCCAGTCGAGGCAGTGCTAGGGGGGAGGAGGGAGACAGACCGTCGGTCGACGCGGTCGCGTCGTCGCGCCCAGTCCCTTCGAATTGCTGAAAACAAAGAGAGACAAGATAAAAAACTGTACAAGCCCCTGGTTGTTTGGTTTTTGATCTTGTTCTTCTTTGTATTCAGCCCTTCGACCGACTGTCTGCCTCCCTCCCCCCTCCTTGCACTACCTCGGCTGGCACGCCGGCCGGCGGACTATGAAAGCAGCCTTTGCCATGGGAGCCGATGTGCTGGGCTATTAGCAGCCCTTATGAAAATTCCAAATTCTAGATCGGTATAGACCGGCTGGGATCGGAGACGCAAATCTTCTGACCATATCCAGACATCAAGGTGAACATCATAAGATCTCTGCTGAGCACATCGAAATTCGTTTCTAGGCTGGTCATACCAAAGAGGAGGTGAGGCTTTCTCTGATGAACTTCTTGAGCACCTAACCGATCGTAGGTGTGTTGTCTTTCGTCATTAGTCCGTACCTGTTTACCAAAGAAGGCGTCTAGTAGGCCGGTGACATACCTGATAAAAGGTTATCGACGAGTCCTGCGATTTTTGGGTTGATCATGAAGTAATATAGTTATTCACCACTCACTATGTTTGCAAAACTAGAAATGAGGATGTGGAAGTCGTTCACGAGAGTTGCTGCTAATCGTTGTTATTTTGAAAGCTTGTGATAATTTTTTTGATATTAAGATTGGTACACAGTGCATGGTAAGATAGGAGAATGCGGTTATGGAAGCAGATCCGAAACTCCGAAGTTTCCTTTTGCTTTTCAAGCTCTTCTTCTCTCTTTCTACTAAAGCTACTACGTACCCCCTATTGCTCAAACCTTAACTACTACATATAAAGATTTATCTCAAGCGAGACTTGTACATGCTTGGAAGGCCCTGAGGAATTGTCGAGCATATTCCTTATCAGTGTTTGGGAAATCAGTACTTTCTATTTTCGGATTCTCCGACGTGGATGTGATCAGAGTCATTTCTCAAAATGTCGACATTCATAAATTTTTATTCCCTAAAAGTGAATAGAGGCTCATGGTTCAGAATTCGCCCTTCTTCTCGTAACTGCTCTACTTTGCGATAGTCGTCATCGTGAAGGTGTTCTCGCAGGAAGCGGTCGATCTTGAGTTGAATCTCCTAAATCACGAATAAGGAAACTGTCAAGTTTGGCACATCACGTACTACGACTTGCTATTTGGTTTACGTTCTTTCTGATGAGTGCGATATAGCTAAACCTATACTCTAAGTGCAAGCTCAGCAGCAAAAGTCATTCTACCCTTCGAGCGCTACAGCTGGCATCAATTGCCAGGAATCTGAGGGAACATCCAGGAATAAAATTATTATAGTTGTAGAACTGAGATGTTTCCTATTTCTTTACCGTAAAAAAACAAACCGATAGATACACCGCGCGTTTTAGCAGCAGGATATTGACATCTTTACGTCATTTCTTTCATCTTCAGTCGGCACACTCAATATGCACCTTCACAGAAAACAGCTCGCGGATAAACTGTACCGCTACGAGATGAAAATGTAAATGATGTAAATGTATTCTCGCCTATATTGATAGAGCTTCAAAAAGACCTCCAAATCTGAACCCTAACCCTCTTACTTATTATCAAAGACGAGATTGAGCAGGCGGTCAAAAGAATTCCATCGCAGCGAAAAAATTAAGAAATTAAAGAAATCTCTATAATGAGAATATTGGAATGTCACAGACTTTAGGTACACACTGGTACTTGACAACGTGCTCAGATCTAAGATCGGTATGACACAAATACACACACCAGTCGGATACTCCGACTTACGCCGGGCTTTATTACTTACTTTTACAAAGTAGTTAGAGAATGTATTTAGAGGGAGAAGGGGAAGGGGAAGGGGGGGGGGGGGCATCGCTTTTATCCAACACTGAAGGCTAGAGTGCAGAAAAGGAGGGTTAGCTGAAATTGCTTGCTCAAAGACGGTACTAGACGGAAGAATATAATGTTCAATTAAGCGTCAGGAGGAGAGTAGCACCGTGCTGGGTATGAGAAGATTACCTGCAAAAAGCTAGGATGGGGTATGCGTTGAATATTATATTGGCCACACGCCCCGTGCTTCTTCCCTCCTGAAGCCTAGATCAAAAAACTGTGAATTCTTGGTCAAGAAACGCTCTTGAGCACAATTATGTTCGAGCTTCCTTATCTGCGCACTAGCTCCCAACGTTGAAAAAAAAAGGACCATCACCTCCGATTTTTATGTAGACATACATACATACCACGATGCCTGTAGAGATCCAAATCACACTCTGGAAGTCTCTACTGCACTCCACATTATTCACTTCACTACGCAGTACTCACTCTACTCCACTAAATTACCCACCAAGTTCCTGCTTTATATATAAGAAGGAAATATAGCAGGAAAGAGCTGGTAGAGAATATAGAGTTCACCATATGATCCGTGAAACTTTATGATTACCTTTACAGTAATCATAAAGTTTCACGGACGGACAAACCGATAAACACACAAAATGGCAAACCGTTACACCTAGTTTCTGCTTCATAAATAAGAGAGATGAGAGTATTTCACAATTCTTTGCCGTACAGGTTTGTTATGATGGAACCGTTTATTTGTCCGACGTTTCGACTAAATCGTCGTCTTCAGGGACCTGAAAGTAGTTCGGAGCTCTTGATCTATGGCTTACCCGACCAAGCGCCCAAACACACTAGGCCAGTTGCAACAGCTCGAAGAAACTCCAACACCGAAACATCCCAGCCAAGAAACCAACCTTCTGCGGTTCCACCAGCGCCGTCGTCCCACTCTGATTCGTGAACAGCAAGGGAACAATGAGACACCATTGACGGTCGTGAGATAAGAATTACGCGGTGATCTCAAAGCCCACAAAAGGGTACGAATGGCAGAAGTTCACTCGTTATGGCAATGCACTCATTTCGGTTGTTCAGCTTAGGATTCCTCTCGCGGATGTACAACGCTTCCAACATCTTTCTGGCACCGATCTCATCCTCGTAGGCTAGGATTTTGCATTTGATATCAAAATCTTTGCCATGATGTCCTTCTAATCGATGCCTCCCAAGTGGCGTGAATGGGCTTCCTCGCCTTTTACCTGCTAGATGTTCTTTGACGCGTATGCCCAGCATCCTTCCCGTCTCACCAATATATATTTCGTCACAGGCTGAACACTGAAGTTGGTATACAGTCCCTCGCTGTGTGCAATCTCCATTCCTTCCGAACGGACAAACAACGCAGTTAATCGTCGTACATGCACGATCATAAAGTCTGTTGCGGATCAGAAGACGTTTGATATTGTCCGTTGGTACGTTTATCAAGACAACATCATTAGCTAGATCCGCTCGTGCAATGCACCGTCGTATTTCCGCGCTGATTTCGTCTGATATGAACGGAAGTTGCAGATGCACTACATTCTCATGATTTATCAGCGAGTACCCTTTCGAGCCTGACTTTCTTTGCTTTGTCCCATAGCCATTGAGGATTGCAATCTCAGATGCTAGCTTACGCGACTCCTCTCGTTCCACTTCGCCTGTACACACTCCTACAGCTGTTCTGTACATGTTACGAACTACTGCACGTTTTACAGCTTCGGGGTGAGCAGACATTGAGTGGAGCAAGATGTTCTTCGAGCTGCTCTTCCGATACCATCTCACATTGTACCTTCCACTTGAGATGTTTATCTGCGTGTTAAGATAAGGAAGCCAGCCTTCGTGCGGTACTTCTCTCGTGAACTTGATATACTGTGACTGCCGGTTAAGGATGTCAAATAGTTCATCCATCTCTTGCTGCGTTGATGTAATTACGCAGCAGTCATCGATGTAACGGCAGTACATAATGGGCATACGTGCTATAACTGGCCTTTCCACTCTGCTCATGAAGCAGATGGCTAAGACCGGTGCTAGACGTTGACCCATAGCAAGTCCGCGGTTTTGAGAGAAATATTGTCCGCTCCACTTGAAGATATTGCAGTTGAGGCATTCCTTTATCAAAGTCATAATGTGAACCTTGCTTAATCCGAACGTCACAATTTCCGTTTCATGCTCATCCAGCATTTCGGAAACCGCTTGGAGAGCTTCGTTGTTGTTTACGTTCGTATAAAGCGCGGTTACATCAAAGGACTCTACCACGCAGTTTTCTTGAAGCCTACACGAACGCAAGCGATCAAGAAACTCGTTAGTGTTTGGCAGATGTGAGGGTACGTATCGGAGTAGTTGGCCAACAATTTTATTGAGGAACCACGAAATACGATCCGTTGGTCCACCTACACAGCTGATGATGGGTCTTATTTTGTAATCGCTAGCATTAGCTGTAGTCTCACCTCCGTTGGACAACTTATGAGTCTTTATCAGGCTATAGTAAACAGGGCACAAGGGCGTATCCAACTTCAGTCTTCTAATCAGCCTTCTATCCAGTTTTGCCTCCTTTCCAATTGATACCCATAACGCATTCAGCCTGTGACATTGTGTGAGAAACGCCTTTTCCGTAGAGTGACTGTATATAGAAGCATCACTGAGGTGGAGTTCTGTGATTTCTCGATCTAGTGAACGAGGTAAAACCACAAACTCTCCTCCCTTATCACTCACGGAAAGACGGATTTCACCTTCTGCTACGCGTTTTCGTATCTCTCGCAGTCCTTCCCACTGTGCGTTCGTCATGTTTGAGAACCTCTCACGCGTATGTCTTCTGAAAATTTCAAGTACTCCTGATGTAAGTACTCGAAATTTCAGGTCTTGTAGGGGAGAAGGTTCTGGTTCTTTATAGAACGAACATGGGAATGGAATAGGCGGCAGCATAGATTCTGTGCTAGCGCGCTGAGGCTCTTTGCGCATTGCACTCCATCTAAGCTGATCTCTTAGTCGGTGAAGCCCTGTTACCGCCTGGCGATACGTGGAAGCTCCAATCCCTTGGGCAATCGAAAATGATGGCCCAAGGCTGAGGAAATCCTTAGCTTTCTCCGAGATAGATACGTTGCCAATAACAGTAACCCTTGCCTGATTTTGCGCATTGTTCACTCTTTGAGTGGGCATTGCTTCGTACTGGTTGTTCGCAGAAGATCCAGTCCTATTGCTGGAACTATTTCTGTGTTGCTCGCTCCTCAGGGTGTTGTACTTAGCGCATAGTGTTGCCTTTGCCCTAGATCGGATAGAGTCACAGACCTCCTTCGAACCACGTTCAATCTCGTTCCAACAACGTTCTGACAGAAGCCGTCTACAAGATTCTTCCTTCGCATTGCATTTCAGTAGATTAGAATACAATATGTACTGCTTTTGTTTTATAGCAGCGCCTAGGATGCTACGGTAGATGTTTACGATCCTAGGGTGATCTTCACTGAGGTTACATATTGATCCTATCTTCTTATTCGTGATGAATCTTGGGAAGACGGCGGTCGACTTGCATCGTTGAAGGAACTGCAGAGATTGACGGGTAAGTACGATCTTCTGTCGGAGGGCAAGAGCTTCTCGAACTAGACCAAACATAGGCGGCGGTACATCGCGTAGTAGTTTCCACGTTCGGTCTTCTTGAAACCTGGGCATGTTACATAATATTTCACAATTCTTTGCCGTACAGGTTTGTTATGATGGAACCGTTTATTTGGCCGACGTTTCGACTAACTCGTCGTCTTCAGGGACCTGAAAGTAGTTCGGAGCTCTTGATCTATGGCTTACCCGACCAAGCGCCCAAACACACTAGGCCAGTTGCAACAGCTCGAAGAAACTCCAACACCGAAACATCCCAGCCAAGAAACCAACCTTCTGCGGTTCCACCAGCGCCGTCGTCCCACTCTGATTCGTGAACAGCAAGGGAACAATGAGACACCATTGACGGTCGTGAGATAAGAATTACGCGGTGATCTCAAAGCCCACAAAAGGGTACGAATGGCAGAAGTTCACTCGTTATGGCAATGCACTCATTTCGGTTGTTCAGCTTAGGGTTCCTCTCGCGGATGTACAACGCTTCCAACATCTTTCTGGCACCGATCTCATTCTCGTAGGCTAGGATTTTGCATTTGATATCAAAATCTTTGCCATGATGTCCTTCTAATCGATGCCTCCCAAGTGGCGTGAATGGGCTTCCTCGCCTTTTACCTGCTAGATGTTCTTTGACGCGTATGCCCAGCATCCTTCCCGTCTCACCAATATATATTTCGTCACAGGCTGAACACTGAAGTTGGTATACAGTCCCTCGCTGTGTGCAATCTCCATTCCTTCCGAACGGACAAACAACGCAGTTAATCGTCGTACATGCACGATCATAGAGTCTGTTGCGGATTAGAAGACGTTTGATATTGTCCGTTGGTACGTTTATCAAGACAACATCATTAGCTAAATCCGCTCGTGCAATGCACCGTCGTATTTCCGCGCTGATTTCGTCTGATATGAACGGAAGTTGCAGATGCACTACATTCTCATGATTTATCAGCGAGTACCCTTTCGAGCCTGACTTTCTTTGCTTTGTCCCATAGCCATTGAGGATTGCAATCTCAGATGCTAGCTTACGCGACTCCTCTCGTTCCACTTCTCCTGTACACACTCCTACAGCTGTTCTGTACATGTTACGAACTACTGCACGTTTTACAGCTTCGGGGTGAGCAGACATTGAGTGGAGCAAGATGTTCTTCGAGCTGCTCTTCCGATACCATCTCACATTGTACCTTCCACTTGAGATGTTTATCTGCGTGTTAAGATAAGGAAGCCAGCCTTCGTGCGGTACTTCTCTCGTGAACTTGATATACTGTGACTGCCGGTTAAGGATGTCAAATAGTTCATCCATCTCTTGCTGCGTTGATGTAATTACGCAGCAGTCATCGATGTAACGGCAGTACATAATGGGCATACGTGCTATAACTGGCCTTTCCACTCTGCTCATGAAGCAGATGGCTAAGACCGGTGCTAGACGTTGACCCATAGCAAGTCCGCGGTTTTGAGAGAAATATTGTCCGCTCCACTTGAAGATATTGCAGTTGAGGCATTCCTTTATCAAAGCCATAATGTGAACCTTGCTTAATCCGAACGTCACAATTTCCGTTTCATGCTCATCCAGCATTTCGGAAACCGCTTGGAGAGCTTCGTTGTTGTTTACGTTCGTATAAAGCGCGGTTACATCGAAGGACTCTACCACGCAGTTTTCTTGAAGCCTACACGAACGCAAGCGATCAAGAAACTCGTTAGTGTTTGGCAGATGTGAGGGTACGTATCGGAGTAGTTGGCCAACAATTTTATTGAGGAACCACGAAATACGATCCGTTGGTCCACCTACACAGCTGATGATGGGTCTTACTTTGTAATCGCTAGCATTAACTGAGTTCTCATCTCCGTTGGACAACTTATGAGTCTTTATCAGGCTATAGTAAACAGGGCACAAGGGCGTATCCAACTTCAATCTTCTAATAAGCCTTCTATCTAACTTTGCCTCCTTTCCAATTGATACCCATAACGCATTCAGCCTGTGACATTGTGTGAGAAACGCCTTTTCCGTAGAGTGACTGTATAGAGAAGCATCACTGAGGTGGAGTTCTGTGATTTCTCGATCTAGTGAACGAGGTAAAACCACAAACTCTCCTCCTTCATCACTCACGGAAAGACGGATTTCACCTTCTGCTACGCGTTTTCGTATCTCTCGCAATCCTTCCCACTGTGCGTCCGTCATGTTTGAGAACCTCTCACGCGTATGTCTTCTGAAAATTTCAAGTACTCCTGATGTAAGTACTCGAAATTTCAGGTCTTGTAGGGGAGAAGGTTCCGGTTCTTTATAGAACGAACATGGGAATGGAATAGGCGGCAGCATAGATTCTGTGCTAGCGCGCTGAGGCTCTTTGCGCATTGCACTCCATCTAAGCTGATCTCTTAGTCGGTGAAGCCCTGTTACCGCCTGGCGATACGTGGAAGCTCCAATCCCTTGGGCAATCGAAAATGATGGCCCAAGGCTGAGGAAATCCTTAGCTTTCTCCGATATAGATACGTTGCCAATAACAGTAACCCTTGCCTGATTTTGCGCATTGTTCACTCTTTGAGTGGGCATTGCTTCGTACTGGTTGTTCGCAGAAGATCCAGTCCTATTGCTGGAACTATTTCTGTGTTGCTCGCTCCTCAGGGTGTTGTACTTAGCGCATAGTGTTGCCTTTGCCCTAGATCGGATAGAGTCACATCTGGGCGCTGGTGGAACCGCAGAAGGTTGGTTTCTTGGCTGGGATGTTTCGGTGTTGGAGTTTCTTCGAGCTGTTGCAACTGGCCTAGTGTGTTTGGGCGCTTGGTCGGGTAAGCCATAGATCAAGAGCTCCGAACTACTTTCAGGTCCCTGAAGACGACGATTTAGTCGAAACGTCGGACAAATAAACGGTTCCATCATAACAAACCTGTACGGCAAAGAATTGTGAAATATTATGTAACATGCCCAGGTTTCAAGAAGACCGAACGTGGAAACTACTACGCGATGTACCGCCGCCTATGTTTGGTCTAGTTCGAGAAGCTCTTGCCCTCCGACAGAAGATCGTACTTACCCGTCAATCTCTGCAGTTCCTTCAACGATGCAAGTCGACCGCCGTCTTCCCAAGATTCATCACGAATAAGAAGATAGGATCAATATGTAACCTCAGTGAAGATCACCCTAGGATCGTAAACATCTACCGTAGCATCCTAGGCGCTGCTATAAAACAAAAGCAGTACATATTGTATTCTAATCTACTGAAATGCAATGCGAAGGAAGAATCTTGTAGACGGCTTCTGTCAGAACGTTGTTGGAACGAGATTGAACGTGGTTCGAAGGAGGTCTGTGACTCTATCCGATCTAGGGCAAAGGCAACACTATGCGCTAAGTACAACACCCTGAGGAGCGAGCAACACAGAAATAGTTCCAGCAATAGGACTGGATCTTCTGCGAACAACCAGTACGAAGCAATGCCCACTCAAAGAGTGAACAATGCGCAAAATCAGGCAAGGGTTACTGTTATTGGCAACGTATCTATATCGGAGAAAGCTAAGGATTTCCTCAACCTTGGGCCATCATTTTCAATTGCCCAAGGGATTGAAGCTTCCACGTATCGCCAGGCGGTAACAGGGCTTCACCGACTAAGAGATCAGCTTAGATGGAGTGCAATGCGCAAAGAGCCTCAGCGCGCTAGCACAGAATCTATGCTGCCGCCTATTCCATTCCCATGTTCGTTCTATAAAGAACCGGAACCTTCTCCCCTACAAGACCTGAAATTTCGAGTACTTACCTCAGGAGTACTTGAAATTTTCAGAAGACATACGCGTGAGAGGTTCTCAAACATGACGGACGCACAGTGGGAAGGATTGCGAGAGATACGAAAACGCGTAGCAGAAGGTGAAATCCGTCTTTCCGTGAGTGATAAGGGAGGAGAGTTTGTGGTTTTACCTCGTTCACTAGATCGAGAAATCACAGAACTCCACCTCAGTGATGCTTCTCTATACAGTCACTCTACGGAAAAGGCGTTTCTCACACAATGTCACAGGCTGAATGCGTTATGGGTATCAATTGGAAAGGAGGCAAAGTTAGATAGAAGGCTGATTAGAAGACTGAAGTTGGATACGCCCTTGTGCCCTGTTTTCTATAGCCTGATAAAGACTCATAAGTTGTCCAACGGAGGTGAGAACTCAGCTAATGCTAGCGATTACAAAATAAGACCCATCATCAGCTGTGTAGGTGGACCAACGGATCGTATTTCGTGGTTCCTCAATAAAATTGTTGGCCAACTACTCCGATACGTACCCTCACATCTGCCAAACACTAACGAGTTTCTTGATCGCTTGCGTTCGTGTAGGCTTCAAGAAAACTGCGTGGTAGAGTCCTTTGATGTAACCGCGCTTTATACGAACGTAAACAACAACGAAGCTCTCCAAGCGGTTTCCGAAATGCTGGATGAGCATGAAACGGAAATTGTGACGTTCGGATTAAGCAAGGTTCACATTATGACTTTGATAAAGGAATGCCTCAACTGCAATATCTTCAAGTGGAGCGGACAATATTTCTCTCAAAACCGCGGACTTGCTATGGGTCAACGTCTAGCACCGGTCTTAGCCATCTGCTTCATGAGCAGAGTGGAAAGGCCAGTTATAGCACGTATGCCCATTATGTACTGCCGTTACATCGATGACTGCTGCGTAATTACATCAACGCAGCAAGAGATGGATGAACTATTTGACATCCTTAACCGGCAGTCACAGTATATCAAGTTCACGAGAGAAGTACCGCACGAAGGCTGGCTTCCTTATCTTAACACGCAGATAAACATCTCAAGTGGAAGGTACAATGTGAGATGGTATCGGAAGAGCAGCTCGAAGAACATCTTGCTCCACTCAATGTCTGCTCACCCCGAAGCTGTAAAACGTGCAGTAGTTCGTAACATGTACAGAACAGCTGTAGGAGTGTGTACAGGCGAAGTGGAACGAGAGGAGTCGCGTAAGCTAGCATCTGAGATTGCAATCCTCAATGGCTATGGGACAAAGCAAAGAAAGTCAGGCTCGAAAGGGTACTCGCTGATAAATCATGAGAATGTAGTGCATCTGCAACTTCCGTTCATATCAGACGAAATCAGCGCGGAAATACGACGGTGCATTGCACGAGCGGATTTAGCTAATGATGTTGTCTTGATAAACGTACCAACGGACAATATCAAACGTCTTCTGATCCGCAACAGACTTTATGATCGTGCATGTACGACGATTAACTGCGTTGTTTGTCCGTTCGGAAGGAATGGAGATTGCACACAGCGAGGGACTGTATACCAACTTCAGTGTTCAGCCTGTGACGAAATATATATTGGTGAGACGGGAAGGATGCTGGGCATACGCGTCAAAGAACATCTAGCAGGTAAAAGGCGAGGAAGCCCATTCACGCCACTTGGGAGGCATCGATTAGAAGGACATCACGGCAAAGATTTTGATATCAAATGCAAAATCCTAGCCTACGAGGATGAGATCGGTGCCAGAAAGATGTTGGAAGCGTTGTACATCCGCGAGAGGAATCCTAAGCTGAACAACCGAAATGAGTGCATTGCCATAACGAGTGAACTTCTGCCATTCGTACCCTTTTGTGGGCTTTGAGATCACCGCGTAATTCTTATCTCACGACCGTCAATGGTGTCTCATTGTTCCCTTGCTGTTCACGAATCAGAGTGGGACGACAGCGCTGGTGGAACCGCAGAAGGTTGGTTTCTTGGCTGGGATGTTTCGGTGTTGGAGTTTCTGCGAGCTGTTGCAACTGGCCTAGTGTGTTTGGGCGCTTGGTCGGGTAAGCCATAGATCAAGAGCTCCGAACTACTTTCAGGTCCCTGAAGACGACGATTTAGTCGAAACGTCGGACAAATAAACGGTTCCATCATAACAAACCTGTACGGCAAAGAATTGTGAAATATTATGTAACATGCCCAGGTTTCAAGAAGACCGAACGTGGAAACTACTAAGAGATGAGAGTAATTTTGAGTAATGACTGATTTTCAAACCTGTTTTGTTGCTCTGTTTCTTCTTGCAACTTTGATGATTCTCAATAGCTCTTGTCGGTCCTTAGATGAGCGCAAAAACCTGAAAACGGTACATATGTTTGAGACAAATCGAGTTCATTCTTTAGCTGAAGCTACTTCTTTGACGCTACTTTGTCGTCCTCAGTTCTATTCTCCTGCATTCACTGTTTGAAGTTCGTTCGAAAGAGGACAGTTCAGGTTGAGGGTGGTTTATAACACGTTAACGACAACGCGGGACACATACATATGTATTATATTTATGTACCGCGTTTTGCAGACCAACGCGGCAACGCGAGGCACTTGTGTCTCGCGCTCAGTTCGCAATTTTTTGCGCATGCGTGATTTATTAATATGTCTTTTGTGTTTACATTACAGATCAAACAGCAAGAAAGCTATAAGCAGAATGGTCAATAGAATGATTAGGTATGCTTCATCTTCACACGGAATTACTAAGTCTCACAAAAGTTTGGGTCTACTTTAAAATTCGGCATTTATATTGAGATCAAATAGCAAGTAAAATGAAAACATCGAGAGCAAGCTGTTGAATTCAAGTTTGAACGGCATCAAGAAGTTGTAGTTCTAGGCATGACATGACTTGTGATTTTTATTAAAGCAGGTAACACAGAAAAACTTGTATCTACTATAGGGTGCGGCAAAAGTTCTGGCAACGATAAACATGATCGTAAAAACGGTCAAATCAATCGATTCATGATACAACTCCAACAGCATTTACCAAAAAACAGACTAGATCTCAAAATAGCCCCCTTCTGCGCGAATACAACCTGAAAGTCCTCTAAGAAACGCGTCGACGGCGACACGGAGGTAGACTTCGTCCAAATCCTCCCATGCTTTAACGCATCTACGAGGGTTGCACGTAGAGCATCCAAACCTCTATGCCTAGTAGAGCAGGCTTTCCTCTCAAGAACTGACCACACAGAATAGTCCAATGGATTCAGGCCTGGTTTGTTTGGTGGCCAATCGTCCAACGAGATGAAGTCTGGGAAGTGCGTTGCGCACCAGCCCTGTACCACATTGTACTTATGTGGTGGAGGTGAGCCCTGTTGATAAGTCCATGTCCTGTTGCCGAAATGGGATTCAGCCCGAGGGAGTAACTGCTTTTCCAACATGCCTTTTAGGTGGGTCTTGCTATCCACCCTGACTCCTGTCTCCAAGAAAATCAGGGACATCTTGCCGTCCGATGTGATTGCCCCAGAAACCATCGACGGCTTGGGGTGTCCAGATCGCTGAGCAATCCCTCCATGTTGGCCGCCTTCTGCAGGGCTTCCCGCTATCATCCTATCGTTTTGGGTGTTCAGTAATTGATCTGTTGAAAACAGGCATTTGTCAGTGAAAAGGATGTCGCTGTGCCGTGCCTGGGAAAATCACTTCAAACGTTCCCCAAATCTTTTGAGCCTAGTTTTCTTCATTCGCTTAGTTAGCATGTGAGCTTTTCTGATCTTATAAGCGAAGTCGACTGATGACAATCCTTCCGACAGATCGAGCAGAAATTCCGACCTCATGAGCCGTTTATCTCTCGGACCTACGAGGGTGGCGGCGGGAATCTGGAGCTGTTTGAAGTTGGTCTTTGCCGTGCATTCAGCCAGATGGAGGTGCAGGATGGAGGGTCGTTGGTCTTTGCCTGTCACTGTTCTGTAGAATGGCATATTCAAGAACGGCCAGTTTATGGAATGTATAGAAGAGGACTTGCAGTAAATAGTGGCACAGATCCTGTCGAGATCGAAGGCCTCATTTTTTATAGAGAACCTGGAACGGGTCTTTGCCAGAGCTTTTGCCGCACCCTGTACAACAAGTGTTCACCCCTCTTGCTTTATTCGTGGCCGCCAATCATCCTTGTTCTTTCGACATTATTGCGTAGCATCCTGAACATATTCTTCTGCTGAGAGCTTCTGGAAACGGCACCTCCTCCAGTACATGCCTCGTTGATTGGAACTGACGAGCTCATTGTACTCTCGTACTTGACATAGTAATAAATCGATCACGTCCATTTTGAAGTCGCTTGGTCAAACACTATTGATTACGTCCCTGTACAGTTTCCATACATTCACAATTGCTGTTTGTCTCAACAAGTAGAAGAAAATTCTTTGCACCGTTTTGCTGTTTTACGCACAAATGGAGTATATGCCGGTTGGACACGTCAACAAAAAACGTCAGTTGTAGAGAATTGCAACAAAAAACTTCATTTTGTTGCAATTCTCTACAACTGTCGGCTTCTATGACGATCCGATCGCAGCGTCGCGTTTTGTAGAGGTTATATAAAAGTCCCTCCTGTTTCTCCATTTGAGTACCAAAATGCCATTTTGTCTCTGTTTGTCGAATATCTGACCTCTTTTCAATTTTTTATCTTTGATCGATTTCGGGATCCCTTTCCTGTTCATTCCCAAAGTGCCAACCAGATGGGTTCGTCTTGAAATCAGCTTCTCCGTAAGACCGTTACTAGAGTAGTAGTTGTCTGTGCATAGAACCTTACCATACCTTCATCAAGAAAACCTTCCATTAGTTGTATAACGACTTTGTCGGCGAGCGGTTCCTTTCCTGACGGGTCTATACCAGCGTAGATGCTTATCCTTACTGTGCATCCACTCTTGCTGCATAGCTTAGATATTTTTAGGCCATATCGATGCCTCGGCACAGGCGATCCATCGATGCAGGTGAATAGCATTCAGCAGCAGCTTTGTTGAACATTTCTACAAGCTTCCTGATTTTGTGTATTCGGTCGCCGTCGAAGGTATCGTTGTCTGCTAAAAGTATTATAGTTACTTCGACACCTCTTCGAACCTGGTTCTTCCTATAACCTTGCCAGCTTGGCCACCGAGACAAGGTCGTGAGCTTCATTTTGTCGAATCCCGTAGTGGTTTGTTTTTTCTACAATGGGGTCCAGAATCTATTGATTAGGAAACAGTTCGTAGAAGTCTACTGGTTCTTGACAGTCATAAACAGCATCATGTAAGCCGAAGACACCACTAAAAGTCCAAGCATCGTAGGGCACGATGAAATGCTCTCTGAAATCAGATAGTTCTTCTTCTGATTCAGATCCATATCCTCGTTCAAGTCACCTGCTTCTTCTTCAGTAGCTACGTGCTCTTCGTCGCCCAAAACTGTCAGAAGATGGTCGAGCTGTGAAGTGCCTTCTAAGTTTTCTTCTATTCCAGCCATTTGTATGTCTGCATAAGCGTTTGGTGAAGCGCAATATTTTATAGGACACTTATGTGCGTTTATCGTTTTATTATTCAGCTTAATAAGTAGCCGCCTTCGATAGTAGTCAGAAGTAGGTTCCACTCTCAAGCTTCGAAAAGCGCGTCTCAAGAAACAACGCATGTTCTCGCGGTCCACGCGGGTTCACACATACATTCACACGGAACTGGATGGACGCGGCAAACCGCGCGGCGAAATTCATGGTGATCAAAACAGCTTTGGCGCCTATGATTGGGGGACGGGTTCAGGTAGGTTGAATATGTAGGGCCAGCTGATGCTACTCTATCTATCCCACTTCAAATTTGTGCCCCAATGATAGGCGCCAGAATCGTTTTAATCACCACGAACTTCGCCGCGTGTTTTGCCGCGTCCATCCAGTTCTGGGCGAATGTTCCGTCCCCCGGTCCACGCGACCGCAAAATTACGTCGGTCCCACGCCGACAAAAATGTTAATCGATGGCGTGTTATTGTCAACGAGTTAAACACGACCAACAAGGAATGGGCCATGTTCCAAACCCTCTCCCGGTGGGCTGTTCATTATGGAAATCATATGTCAGCACAAAACAACAAACATGGGAATCACAAGTTCGCGATCGAAGACCACTTTTGTAGAAGAAGATCTTCATGTATGCTGACTAAGTTGGTAGTACTAGTTGGAAGTATACCAGGGTATGCAGAAGTCCCCGCTGAACCTGACCTCTTTAGAAGATCTAGTGAAGATTCCGAAAAACTTCTGACTATTTCCAACAAGTACTTCCAACTTGAGATAGCTTTGTTCTGTGTCATCCACAAAGATAAAAACTATGGACAAGAAATGCATGTTTCCTTCATAAGGTCGGGGCAAAAACTCACTTTGCGAATGGTGGTTGACTATTTTTAGAAGGTGGCCGTTTTCTGCCGGCATTGATGATCGTCTGGTTCTGCTAAAGCGTTTGTAATGAAAAAGAAAAGGCCACAAGCCAAATGAACGAGTAGAGACGTAAATATGGAAAACGTACTATTAAGGATCCATCGTACAACTCGGTAATACTGTCAGACGCCGCTGAGGGTATGTCAGCCATGAACAAAACAACACATAATATGGTCATTGTTTTCGTTGTAGTGACTGATAGCGAAGAATACATTTAACGTTGATAAAATCTGAAAATTCCGAGATGTGCGATTCTTCAAAAACCACGTAACAAGGGGATGCGATTATTCTGAACAGGTTCTGGATTGAAGAAGGGGACCATAAGGCTACGGCGGACAACACTCATTCACAATTATCTGACGGCCTTTTTTCATTGACTCAGCCTACAAGAGTACGCTGAACAATACTCCCTAAATTGAAACAATAGTCCGGTCTAGAAGTACGCAATTGGATTCAGGAAGCGTGTTACAAGAATACTTCCACCTCATTTCGTGCGTAACGAATTGCGAAATGCGTGCGAAACGAGTGCGAAGTTCATATTCTTAGCAATATCTATTCGAATAGCACTTACAGTAGCGGTGTCTTCGGTGAAATGCTTTTCCAATCGTAACTTTTTCAAAGGAATTCAAGAAAAATTTTGGTTTGTAAAACCTCACCTTGAACCGTACCAGTCCGCACTTTTTGGCTTCAGAACTGGGAGATCGGGTGACCACGCGCAAGGGTTCTACTACTGAAGCAATTTTTCTTGATTGCGAGGGTAACGAGAGTTGCATGTTTTGCATCCCAATTGTGCTTACCAGTACTTGTACATTCGAGGCATGCACAGCAGGACAGTAGTCGCTCAGGCACTTCGGCAAGCAGCAATAGGCATGAAGGAACCGGGCATGGAAGTCAGGTCATTTCAGAAATTTTGAAGGGCTCACAGCAGACGGTTTCTACGATTATCCAATGCTACCAGGTCACGAACTCTGTTTGCAATGCTGAGAGAGCGGGGAGCCCCGATGTACTCATCGGACCAGGACAGACGGATCACTCTTCGGTCGAGGGCTAGCAATGGCACCAGTCTAGTCGGCGGACTGAAGGAAGGAGACGCCTAAACAATGTTAGTATCTATGGGAGGTGTCCAGCAAAGAAGCCGTTCATTAGTCTAAAAAATGGGAGAGCTAGAGTGGAGTTTCCTCAACTGAACTTCGTTTGACTGCAGTAGAGTTCTTTTTACAGACGGAGTAAGTTTCAATAGTTTGGAAGCCATGGTGTACGGGGACGACGTTCATCTGAGAAAAGGTTCAATCAAAGTATAACCTTACTATATATAAAGCGCTGTCTGTCTGTCTGTCTGTCTGTCTGTCTGTCTGTCTGTCTGTCTGTCTGTCTGTCTGTCTGTCTGTCTGTCTGTCTGTCTGTCTGTCTGTCTGTCTGTCTGTCTGTCTGTCTGTCTGTCTGTCTGTCTGTCTGTCTGTCTGTCTGTCTGTCTGTCTGTCTGTCTGTCTGTCTGTCTGTCTGTCTGTCTGTCTGTCTGTCTGTCTGTCTGTCTGTCTGTCTGTCTGTCTGTCTGTCTGTCTGTCTGTCTGTCTGTCTGTCTGTCTGTCTGTCTGTCTGTCTGTCTGTCTGTCTGTCTGTCTGTCTGTCTGTCTGTCTGTCTGTCTGTCTGTCTGTCTGTCTGTCTGTCTGTCTGTCTGTCTGTCTGTCTGTCTGTCTGTCTGTCTGTCTGTCTGTCTGTCTGTCTGTCTGTCTGTCTGTCTGTCTGTCTGTCTGTCTGTCTGTCTGTCTGTCTGTCTGTCTGTCTGTCTGTCTGTCTGTCTGTCTGTCTGTCTGTCTGTCTGTCTGTCTGTCTGTCTGTCTGTCTGTCTGTCTGTCTGTCTGTCTGTCTGTCTGTCTGTCTGTCTGTCTGTCTGTCTGTCTGTCTGTCTGTCTGTCTGTCTGTCTGTCTGTCTGTCTGTCTGTCTGTCTGTCTGTCTGTCTGTCTGTCTGTCTGTCTGTCTGTCTGTCTGTCTGTCTGTCTGTCTGTCTGTCTGTCTGTCTGTCTGTCTGTCTGTCTGTCTGTCTGTCTGTCTGTCTGTCTGTCTGTCTGTCTGTCTGTCTGTCTGTCTGTCTGTCTGTCTGTCTGTCTGTCTGTCTGTCTGTCTGTCTGTCTGTCTGTCTGTCTGTCTGTCTGTCTGTCTGTCTGTCTGTCTGTCTGTCTGTCTGTCTGTCTGTCTGTCTGTCTGTCTGTCTGTCTGTCTGTCTGTCTGTCTGTCTGTCTGTCCTGGTCTGTCTGTCTGTCTGTCTTGTCTGTCTGTCTGTCTGTCTGTCCTGTCTGTCTGTCTGTCTGTCCCCTGTCTGTCCTGTCTGTCTGTCTTGTCTGTCTGTGCCTGTCTGTCTGTCTGTCTGTCTGTCTGTCTGTCTGTCTGTTCTGTCTTCTGGTCTGTCTGTCTGTCTGTCTGTCTGTCTGGTCTGTCTGTATCTGTCTGTCTGTCTGTCTGTCTGTCCTGTCTGTCTGTCTGTCTGTCTGTCTGTCTGTCCTGTCTGTCTGTCTGTCTGTCTGTCTGTCTGTCTGTCTGGTCTGTCTGTCTGTCTGTCCTGTCTGTCTGTCTGTCTGTCTGTCTGTCCTTCCTGTCTGTCTGTCTGTCTGTCTGTCTGTCTGTCTGTCTGTCTGTCTGTCTGTCTGTCTGTCTGTCTGTCTGTCTGTCTGTCCTGTCTGTCCTGTCTGTCTGTCTGTCTGTCTGTCTGTCTGTCTGTCTGTCTGTCGTCTGTCTGTCTGTCTGTCTGTCTGTCTGTCTGTCTGTCTGTCTGTCTGTCTGTCTGTCTGTCTGTCTGTCTGTCTGTCTGTCCCTGTCTGTCTGTCTGTCTGTCTGTCTGTCTGTCCTGTCTGTCTGTCTGTCTGTCTGTCTGTCTGTCTGTCTGTCTGTCTGTCTGTCTGTCTGTCTGTCTGTCTGTCTGTCTGTCTGTCTGTCTGTCTGTCTGTCTGTCTGTCTGTCTGTTTGTTTGTTTGTTTGTTTGTTTGTTTGTTTGTTTGTACGGAAATTCGATATAACGTGAGGAAACACCTGGAGAAGTCGGGTCAAGTTTGGAATGAGTTGAGCATAGGGTAAGAGCAACAGAGCACATGTGAGCCTAGCGGAGCCCCGCCCCCAAGGGGCGGGGCATGCGCCGGGATTGGGCGGGGTCATGGGCGAATTCTTCTAATTCGGTCTCATAGCATTCCAGACACCAGGAAAAAATGTGCAAAGGTGAGGGATGGGTCAACAATCAAAATAAAGGAAACTTACCGGCGATGGGCGGAGCGTTCTCGCAGTGGGCGGTACTTTCCACAGAGGTTCATAACTCGATTTAACGAAGGCGTCGAGGCCAGGGAAAAAATAAAAAAGAGTGACCAAGGCCTTATGCGTGCTGTGCATGCATAAGTATAGCGAAGCCCCGCCCACGAAGGGCGGGGCGTGCGTTGAGGTGAAAGCTACTTTTCAAAAATGAGTGTAACTTCGTTCGGAAAAGCTATAGAATGCGGAAAAAAAGTGGTTAGAGGTAATGGGACAAATGTGGTCAAATCCCGAAAGTGGGCGGGGCTGGCACCAAAGTGGGCGGGGCTTAGATCAAAAATTTATAACTCTATTCAGAAACGTTCTGGGATGTGGCAAAAAGGTATCAAGGTGTAAAAGAACAAATGTGGTCAAATCCCAAAAGTGGGCGGGATTGGCGCCAGAGTGGGCGGGGCTTAGATCAAAAATTTATAACCCTGTTCAGAAACGTTCTGGGATGTGGCAAAAAGGTATCAAGGTGTAAAAGAACAAATGTGGTCAAATCCCGAAAGTGGGCGGGGTTGGCACCAAAGTGGGTGGGGCTTAGATCAAAAATTTATAACTCTATTCAGAAACATTCTGGGATGCGGGAAAAAGGTGGTTAGAGGTAATGGAACAAGTGTGGCCGAATCTTCGAAGTGGGCGGGGCTGGCACCAAGTGGGCGGGGCTTAGATCAAAAATTTATAACTTTATTCAGAAACGTTCTGGGATGTGGCAAAAAGTTATCAAGGTGTAGAAGAACAGATGTGGTCAAATCCCGATAGTGGGCGGGGTTGGCACCAAAGTGGGTGGGGCTTAGATCAAAAATTTATAACTCTATTCGAAAACATTCTGGGATGCGGGAAAAAGGTGGTTAGAGGTAATGGAACAAGTGTGGCCGAATCTTCGAAGTGGGCGGGGCTGGCACCAAGTGGGCGGGGCTTAGATCAAAAATTTATAACTCTATTCAGAAACGTTCTGGGATGCGGCAAAAAGGTGTCAAGGTGTATAAGAACGAAGTGGGTGGGCACCAAAGTGGGCGGGGCCTAGATCAAAATTTCATAACTTTGCTCAGAAACGTTCAAGAACGCGGGAAAAAAGTGGTGAGAGGAATTGGAACAAATGTAGGTAAGTCCTCAAAGGGGGCGGAGCTGGCACGTGGAGGCGGGGCTAGGACCAAAAATTCATCTCTTCAAAAACTTTCTGGAATGCGGAAGAAATGATTTGGAGCAGTCAAAAAAGGGTGTTCAAGTTTATTGTGGAAAGGGTTTGCACTAAGGTGGACGGAGCTATGATCAACCACTAATAGCTGTGCTCAAATATATCGAGCGTGATGCTATCAGCAGTTCAGCGTTCGAATCTAGAGAAAACTATCTTATTCTGATTATCCAACATTCCGCTGAATGACTCCATCGTGGATAAGTGGCCGTCGACATATACTGCGCGCGTTAGCGTGCATAGCCAAACTGGTAACCAAACATGGTGGAGGAAATGTGACGGTATACGGTGCCTTCTCCTTGAACAGGATGGACCGTCATTCGAAAATTGACGGCACGATGACAGGGGAGTAGTACATACAAGAACGTGACGGTCGAAATCGTCTCAACGTGGGCACAGATCACATGCCAGCGGGATAGATCCTGCAGCAGAATAACGATCCCAAACACACTTCAATGATTGTTGAGACAGCTTTCAGCGAACAGCGAACCAGACTTCTGGAAAGACCGAGCCAGTAATCGGATCTGAATCTTATAGAGCACGTGAGGGGAAAGCTCAAAAGGCGTGTGCTCAAAAGGCGCTGTCCGAACAAACTTTGTAGAAATAGTGAAGAAAAAATTGTTAAATGAGCAAAGGGGGGAAGGTCCTGCCAGTGTCTACCATCCAATAACTAATCGTGCGTTCCCATTGAGATGCTGACATCAAACGTCGAGGAATTCCTACCAATTCGATGTTTTTGACGTTTACATGTTGTTATTCCAAAATAAAGCGACTGTTCTCGAATAGTGTAGAAACGTGGAGTGCGAAATGATCTTTGTTCAGCTCGGTACAACAAACCGGAAACCCCGCTCGAGTGAATGATTTTTTTGAAATTCGAAAAGACGCAGGAGTATGGCTGGCTTTTACAATTCTTCTCGAATTACGTACGTATACGGTGCAGTAGCTATTCCACGTACCTTATTGGCACTCTGCTTAGTAAGGGCATTTCTTTCAAACTTGTATGGACTCTTTCAAAAATAGTCATGATGCAGACCTTGGGTGTACCTACTCCATTCCACGTCCTCCTGCACTGCAAAGAAGCGGAGATCAGCTGAGAATGAGACGCCCACTCTCTTGAGCAACAACATAAGAATTCTGTTGAGCCCACAAACTCTGGTCGGAGTTTTATACAGCCAGATACCAAAAACACACCTATTTCAGAGACTATAGGGTAAACAAGAAGCAACACTCAAACATCTATGCTAGATTATCCATAACAACCCACAAAGCCTGGACGCCTCTGATCCTTTCACATAGCGTGCACGAGCAGATTTTGAATAATAACATATGATTTCAGTTAAATTCAGCTCAGCTACCTTGACTCGCTGGAGTTTCAAGACACTGTACCCAAAAAATTAAATATCGTTATATTAATGAAATCGATAGCAAAAGGGTACTTGCTGCAATTTGAGAAAATAAATAAAGGTTGCTAAAACATAAAATGAAAGGAAGGTTGGACTATGTAGTAGGGAGCACGCGGGTACACTTGAAAACTCGGACACGTTGACGAAAACACTTCACGACGATAGGGGTCGTTTGCCTCGATGTGATCGAGTATACGTCTTCGCAGAATCGATATTCCTCTTTGTATATACCGCAAACTGCGACAGATTGAAAACCACGACAAACGAAAATTCTTCGTGTTTCCTCTCTTCTGCATTTCAAGATCACAACTCATACTGCAAAATAATCGTTGACTACTTTGAGGGGAGTCAAATTTAACTTTGTTCACAGTTAGGATTAGTTTGATACATTCAAAATCGAGTATTCCTGCAAAATTAAAGTAACCAGGTAGGAAACCAGGTAGGTGTGGAAGGAAACTTCAAAGCCTTGTTAGTATCGAACTTATCTACAGTCCATTCGTAAGTGCCCAGATACGAGTGGGAGAGGAATCTCGTGGATCAAGTAGTGAAGCAAAAGCAAAGTGGCAGGCAGAGTTGATGTTGAAGGCAATCGACAGATTCATGACGCTCAAGTCTTGTCGGAACGGATTCGGACGTACGTTGGCAAGAAGCCCCCCCCCCCACACATGCTACGGAATTGATACACTATCGAACAGATCTGTGAGGCCAAGGGGCCAAAGCTTGAACCGATGTCTTGATCTTCCTGAGTCGCTAGACTTCTACCAGAGGATTGTGCCATTCCATGTAATGAGTGCTACTTTCTGAGTTCAAGCTCACACAGGAGCAAAACTACCTGAGGTGAGAATTTCGCGTTAGCTGTGATCACGCGTTCTCATGGAAATGATAGAAAAACATTATCTAATTCAATTTATTGGGCTAATTATGATGGGATACTTCGGGCTTTTTTCTTCTGGTCCGCAACATCGACTCGCACGTCGCTTGTCTGTGTGTGAGCAGGCTGGGTCTCTGAAAATGCGAGGTGTGGCCGCTACTGCCTCATTCTCTTTTTTCCGAGAATCAGCATCCAATTCTTGCCTCTTCAGCGATCAACCTTCTATTCTTAACATCTAATTAGCTTTAGAAAATAGGCGTGAGGTTGAGAGGCGTTGTTCAAAGAATCTGCAGAGTTTTCCTTACCCTCCGACACAGCAGACTTGGCCAATTCTACAGCGGTCTTATTCACTCGCCCTTTTTCTCGGTCTGGGAATAATATCGTGCTATTCAGCCCAAAGTAGGTGTCTGACTCTTCGTTCTCAGGGTTCTGAATTCTTAAAATAATTTGCACAGAGCAAAACAGCAAAGTTTTTAACCTGGCAAAATAGAACGTTTTATTGAAGCTTACCTCAAATTCATTAGTGGGCTCCGGTTTATTAATTTTCTTGGGTTTCTTCTGTTTACATATACTTAACGTTGAAAGGGATAACATAGCACTTGTAGACAATAGTATTACAGTCAACAAACTCATCTGAAATACGAAACACCTTTTTAAGAGGTCCTCCTCATCGGAGTCATGCATTTGCCTATTTTCTTGTCGCATGAACAAGAGAGAGTTGCTCATCCTGTAGTGAGCACCTTATACTTCGCTTGCGAGATGCTGGATAGAATCTGAAGCTGACAATGCTTTCAAAGCCGCTCTATTCCTTTTGGACAGCTTCGAAGCCAGGTCGTTCATCATGTTGACTTTTCGACTTACAATTAGAGACATGGTTCTGTAGGGTTCAGAGGTATTCATTCCGCTCAGCGTAAGGGTAGCATCCGCCACCACTCTGTTACTCATGAATATTGTTTCGGTTAGGTCCAGTCTTGCACTATCTTTCCACAAGCATTGTCGAACCTGGCCAGGATTCACTCCGGCTACATGGTACTTGATGCTATAAGTACGTCGTATACAAAGTGGATATGATGTATGTAGCGAATGTCGGAGTTGACTACCATGGCTTTGCGTTTCATGTGACGCATGACGTTCTCGAGAGCGGCAGTGATCAGTCTGAGCGAGATTGTTGTCCTGAGAAACCCTCTCTTCCCATAGACAGCCACTTCCCTGTGAAATGATCGAAACCTGGTTGTGAAATGTTGAGGTCAAGCAATATTAATAGGCACCATCCTAGAGACCGGTCGACTATGCACGTTACAACTCATTCCTTCGATTACCTACAGAAAAAACCTGAATTTCTTCTTATAAATGGAAAGGTGAGCAACTTGGCGCTACCTTGGCGCTACTTGCATTAGTTTTCCATTCTACTCTCTTTCAGCGCACTGTTGAGGAAATCTGAGCCGTCAGAGCTGCGGTATGTTCACATTCCCTTTGTTGGCTGCGGACTGGCTGTTAGGTTGCTGCTCCTTTTCAACAGTTCAAGCAGTTCATTAATGGAAAATTTGCAGGACTGCGGTCAGGCTTTTGTGAAGTCAGTGTCGAGAACATCCCAGTACAAAGTTATGTTCAGTAGGTTTTTTTAGTGTGCCCAAAATTAATGAGCTATTTTGCGATCGCATTGACTAGAAATTCAGGCGCGTCTGATAATTATTGAAAATCCTCATGGTGGCTGATTGGCTCACTTTGTACTTATTCTTGGAGAATTCTTCGTTTCCCTGGAATGTATTTATGTGAAAGTTCAGCACGCATTGATCTTGAAAGAATGGGTCGTAGAGATGAAGGCTTACCGTTTGTGTCGCCTGCTCGCTTCACCACCGCATACTAGAAATGAACTACACTGACAAAAAGCTACTTTTCTTGATAGCGACATATCTTTCATGGGCGAGGAACACCACAGACAGTCCAGTGATATAGATGCCTCTCTTGGTCAGCCCATACCATTAGCACATGCAATTTGGGAACATAATGTACCGTGGCTTCCACAGCTGTTTGATAATTAGCGCAGTGAAATTCGGAATGAGGGTGGAGGTGAGCCTGAAGCTAGGTTGGCTGTTTATATGTACTTTTGTTACATGGAATTGCGTGGATTGCTGGCGTGCATTCAATATTACACATGTCATCGCTTCAGAAATCTGCAACGAAGAGAGGGAACTCCTTTACAGCAACTTCATGTCGTTCGTGAGAGTAAGTTCAAAATCTTAGAGCCATGAAGGTCGTACAACCGTGTTGTAGGAATCAGGAGTCGTTGATACTGTTATTGATACATATCTCGTTTACTCATCACAACCTATCAGGGGGAAGACGTACTTAGGCATTGTCGCCGTCTCCCCGAAGTGGTCGGAAATTCTAGTGTTGTATATAACGAAAAGCTGCACGATCAGAGAGTTGCGCCGCCATTTTGCTCAACTCGGCAATTCGCAGGCAACAGTGACAGACAATGGAACTCAGACCACTTCTGCGATGTTCGATGACTTCTGCACTCAAAAGTGTACCAATCACATCGGGTTTCTCCCATTTTGCCTACACTCAAAGGAAACTGTGAAAAGATGAAGGAAATTTCATCGCCAACAGAAGCCGTACAAAAATTCCTACAAGTTATCGTCAAACGCCTTGCACTTCCTCATTGGGGGACAGTCGCCTGCAGAATTGTTTCTCGAGGGACAGATCGGCACGGAACTCGATCTTCTTGAAGCGCCACTAATTCCAATAAACGGAAGCAGAAAACAGCAGACGCCGAGTCATGTACTACAACGACAAGGACCACATCTGAATCCTGTTCTCTATGACATGGCAGTGGATGGGTAAATATGGAAGGGACATGCTATCAATTAAGTTCATGCGCAAACAGCGATGAATACATCACAGTGCCAACAAGAGAACTCATCGAGCTGCAGCTGTTGTCAACGTTAGCGTCAACCCATGCAACAGAAAAATCACGGGCATCGCAATCTACCGTTGCGGTCGGACCACAACTAACTCCAGCAATGACAGCTCCACAACAACGACTACTCTTTCTGGAACACAGGGAATTGGACGACACGTCTAACCAGATTAATGGCGATCCTAAGAAGAGGGCGCACGCGCACCTTCCTTCTTTTTTTGTGTTATAGGAATCAGGAGCCGTTCTGTTGTCGTTGATAGCAAAGAGGCTGTAAAGGAAAACTGATTAAACAAAATGTTTTGGTTTTACCTCATGCCCTTTCTGGAATGCGCTCCCACATTCAACTTCCATTAGGAAACGTATTGAGGTTCTGAATACAACTGTGCCTAGATAAGGGCTTGCCCTTTCAAGCCGATCTATAAGTTGGAACCGCCCAGACGTCTACTTCAAATTAACCGGGATGGAAAGGAGTGGAGGGGGGGGGGGGGGAGGTTGACCAACCAATCCAGAATTCATCATTCGATAAAAAAAGAATATTCTTCAAATCACGTCATTTTGATATGAGTGAGATCTTGGCAGAGGACTCTGCGTCACTTAGCAGTGTCGCCATATTCGCTCATTCTAGAAATTCTAGAAATTATGTGGCGATAGATCTCGTGAACAGTTTTTTGACTATTCTCAGCGTAGGAAACATTAAGGTAACGTCTATTGAAGAATTGTCTCCTCGTCACAATCATCTCCTAGAAGGAATCTATATACTCCAACAGAAGAACGGAGCAGAGAATTCTGCTGCAAAATCTGTACCGAATCAAAAGTCGAGACCTCGAACATAGGATACTGGAAGCTGTTCTCCCAGATTCCCAAGGATCAGTTCAGCATGCATAAGACAGCTTTGTAGAAACCGTCTTGTTGAGCAAGAGAAATGCTCAGGAAGTCCCTATGACAGTACCTCGGAAGCGGGACTGATATGAATGTTTGGAATAAGATCTGCTTTCTGTGCGTCCGTCACCAAACTTTTTGCATGCTTGTTTCAGAACACGAGTCGATGTCATCATCTACTTTTGCTTCTTGTAACTTTTACTCATACTGTTTTTTCAAACTTGCAGGGGTTTCGCTATAATCTTCCACTTTTGTTTCCAGTCATCACGTAAATTAATTCGCTTCATCGGTGAATCCTTACTTCCGCAAGCCCACATTATGAAGGCAGCTTTCACCCACATGGACACATTGATCGCTCTCATTCATGCTTACGGGAATCACCTGCGGATTGCTCCTGATGAAGCATACAATTGCGAAGATTACGTTGTGATTCAATCCTGATTACGGTAAGCACTCTCACGGTGACTGGCCGCGGGCATGATGATTAGTAAAGGAGAGCTATTTCGTCAGCATTTTCAAGGGTGAAGTCACCGTTCCAGTTCCAACTGCAAAACATGAGAGGAACTCAACTTATCTTCGTCTCAACAGGGCCAACGGAGACGTCAGAATTTCATGGCTAAGTTTATTTGAAAAAAAAAAACAATATAATGGCAGGTCTTGATTTGTCACATAAATCATTGGAAAATTCATGATTTGGAATAAAGCTTCAGAGGTTATAGTCTTTTGGCTCTAATCAATCCCGTTTCTGGATGCGCCCCTATTAGGCTTCCATTCAGGATCATCTCATTCATTGAATGGGTATGCGCCCTGTACAATGACTTGTGGTTGAATATCGGATGTAAAAATCAGGTCAAACTAGTCGATTCAAATTGTGTTGGCCGGGATATGAATTCGACTCTTGGAGCATGCGCATGATGATGTGTGCCTTTGGTCTTCAGCCTGTAGTGAAGAGAAACGGGCAAAAAATCGAGAAAAGCCAAATCAATAATTTTTCCATTCTCGGAGTTTACTTGTCTCCAAGATATTTGGCTCGGGGCTGGCCGACCGGCTCAACACGTTGTACGTGTGAGTGCTGATAAGCTATGGCATATAAGCCATTAAGAAGACAAGCGGGGTCTCGATAGTGTACGGGACAGAGCACGGTGCCCGGAAAGCACAAGCACGGGTCCGAGTCCCATCCTAGTCTGAAGTTTTGTCCACAAATCGCCAACCTTTGGACTTTCGCATCGCGTACTATGGCGATATAACAGCAGTTAATAGAACATCAAGCCTCACCACTCTTCTTGGTCGGCACCTGGCGCCTCGAATAGTACCTGGTACGATAGAACGCCGTACAAATTTGTTCCCTCAGCCTCAGTCAACAAAAACTCCGATTCTTCAATTTAAATGGATTTCGCCATTGCTAAACGGTCCAGTTCTTATGAGAATGAACCAAGCATGGCGACTCTGCCTATCTCAGATACTGCCAAGATTGTCGGTTGCACGATCACCTTTTGGAAGCCACACAGCCAACTCTTTGCATCCGACTGACATCCCAATGTTGAACCTTCGCAGAAGTTCCGAATAATGTCGTCAACTTGCTTTTGTCGCATGTCGCGGATCCTCCAATGCCTCGGCATACCCGGAATACTGCTTTAGTTGCATGACGTGACACAAATCAGCAAGAACGAACTCGAATTCACATTAAGACCTAGCAGTTATTAAACCTGAAATAGTACGTTGGTAGGCGATCCGGAAATGCACCTGCTTTGGTTGGAAGAGTGCTGCTTCACCGTTTTACAAGTATAATGTTTCCGGTTAATCAAATGACTATTGCATTAATTTGTTGCATAAAGGTTGAATTCTGTAAAAATTATACTTGAGGAAGCGAAAACTACTCTACAAGAAAAGCTACGTACTTCACTGCACTGTACTGTATATTGTGAAATATTGTACTTCCAGCCCATACTTCTTTTCTCACAGGAATATGTTCAAAAATACATTCTGGCCGTAAGGGAACTATACTCAACAAAGCGCTGTGGACCGTGAATGCAGTGCAGTGCTGCTAGTATTTTACATATTATTAGGTTGAGTCCTAAGTCCTCGGACAAAATGATAGCGATGACTTCTAGAGATCATAACTCGGGAAAGGGGCAACAAAAATGGACGCACTTGACATCGTTAGATAGACTATGAAAAGCTCTCTGATATACAGTAACTCTTTCTTTTTCTGCAATCATGCCCTATGATTTCAACCCGTCGCAACTCCACCTCCTCAACACCATCCTATTTCCTTTTTTATCTGGCCAAGAACCCGCGGAGATCGATAGACGTGTGAAGGCAGTTTACAAAAGGGTTGCTCCTGCTAGATGCACAATTTACAAGTGGCACCCCAAGTTCACGACTATTCCATCGACAATGAAGACCGCCCGGGACGCTCAGTGGAGTTGGATTTGGACGTGTTGTGGAGCCAGATGGAAGCCGATCCGTATCAAACTACTCGTGAACTGGCAGTCACTCTTGGGGAGTCAGCCCACAAATATTCGGAATTGAAGTCAATCGGCAAGGTACGAAAGCTCGGTCGATGTTTACCACATGCTTTGAAGCAGTATGACATGGACTGCGGCACTCCCTCTCCTCACGCTCAAGCGCAGGAACAAGCGAGAAAAAAAGAATAGCGCTGGTCAGGTGTACTCGTTAGAATGTATATGAAAGAGTTTTTATAGTCTATCTATCTAACGATGCCTCGCGCGTCCATTTTCGTCACCTCTTTCCGAGGTATGATCTCTAGAAGTCGTCACTATCACTTTGTCCGAGGACTTATGACTCAACCTGATAGAAAGGCACACAATCCGATGAACTTGCTATAAAATGGCTCATGTCTCGAGAAGTCCGATCTTAATCATAATGAACTTCCGAGCTCCAAAGTCAACCTACAACACCAAGTAAAAAAGTACCGTAGATGAAGGTATATCGTTTTTCTTTCCTTTTCCACTCCTTTTCTTGATCCTTCATTGAGAAGTGCAGAACTTCAGGGAAAACAGTAATGTTGTCCTCTATTTTTTCAAAAGTCCATCGCTCGCCTCAGACATCAAGACCAGGAATGAAATTAAATATAGTGGCGTATGGGAATGTGCTATTTCTATGGATACGAGTCGCTACATCACCATATTACCCTGTGGCGCGTGACTCCACTATGATGGAAAAAGTATTCTGTGTTTATTGTAATTCTGTTTAAATTTTCACATCGATTTGAGCGGACAAAATAGAAGGGTTGTCAGCTTGCTGTGTGGCTGGATGGTACCGGATACCAAAATAATTACTGTAAATAAAAAGCCTTTGATTAGGCAAGTGGATGAGATGCTTTTATTTGTTCTACTGGAATTTCCTCTCCTTTGACTTCAGTCCGATCGTAAATAGCTCCAGAAGACCATTCTGCCGATACGAACCCGTAAGGCCAATGCCTGATTCCACTCTCCGTACTTTGGGTTGTCTGAAGATAGTGTATATAATCTTAAAGCTGTAAATTTAGTTTTCGCAAATTAAACAAGTTCTGATAGAAATTCTGATGCAGTGGCAAACTGCCTTGAGCAGGTGACAAGAAGTGATGGGTTATGATCCATATGTAGGGGGTGTAAAATCACTTCATCAATGCTCCACACTTCATCAGGCGACAAAAAATAATTGCCCGTTGAATAAGTCTAACGAGTCAGATAAATAGCTTGTTCCAGTTAATTGCCATGGTTGCCGACTGAAAACCACCTTGATCGACGGGAAGAGAGCAGAGAGCTCATAAGATGTAGCTAATGTGACTAGATTTTAACTTTATCACGACCCACGAAATGTACTAGAGTTTTTGCCTGCATAGGAACAAAATGTTGGGATTAGTGCCAGTCGGGAAGTGTGTGTATTCGAAATGCTTTAACTCACGAGCAGCAGTTTGAGATGAATGCCAAAGAACGGCTACTGGACGATCAGAGGAGGCAGCTGCAGTACGCTCGGTACCACGTGGAAATGGGACAACTGACAACGAGTTTGGAAACCTTGCTTGAAGACCGGTGGAGGTGGAGCGCGCAAGTCGGTTGTCCTAATGGCTCCGAGGGAGGTGAAAGCGAAACCAAAACCGACCGAAACGTAAGGTTGCAAAAGCCGAATGAAGAATTGGTAGAATCGTGGTTCACACAGCTGAACAAGAATTCACAACCGGAAAGAAACATGCCGTGATTCATAGACAGTCCCACTTGGACTTATTGGGCTTCAATTGTGACAGATGCCCCATCGGACCGAGTAAATCTGCATCCCGCTTTTATACTTTTCTAATTTCGCTTTGCACCCATTACAACGTATGTGAACACAGTGTGACGGACGAATCTCAGAAAATCACTGCGAAAGCTATTCTTGGGAACATGCGGTAGTGACTATTCTTCTCAAAACTCTGCTCCGGAAAGTTTGAAATTCTCTGCAACCTGGAGAGCTTTCCAACATGGTTTCCCACACCGACGAGGTCTTATCTGCACTACGGTCTAGGACTCTCAGTTTTGTTCAACACGAGAAATACAAACATATGCGTAGGAAAAGCTTGAATTCAGGTGATTATATGTCTTATACCCAACACGCTAATGTTAATGTTATGTTTTTCGTCGACAAAATAATGTAACATTAGCAGCAGCACAAAGAAGGATGATATACTGAAGGGATCGGCACAGAACAGGCCAGAGCAGGATTAAGGACATCCATAAAATCATCAGTCAACAGTTCAAGGGAGATTGCATAAGATTACAATTTAGGATAAAATGAGTTGAAAAAGTAAACTCGAATAAAGCGATTTTGGTTTTTTTGTTCTGACCTTAAAAATCTCCAACGGGACCTTTTTGGTGGAGCGGATGTCGCTAGCAACAGAAACAGGCTTTCACAGAATTACAGGTAGCCTAGCGTAAAAAGTCGTGGTCCGATGTTCTTCAGGATTTTTGCTCAGGAAAAAACCAATGAGAAGACTATACAGTGGGTAAGAAGACGTCTGTTTTAGCCAGGGGTTGAAAAAGTCGTTAGCTGATGATGCAGTACTTTTGCAATATCGAGCTAAGCTTCATTTTTGGGTTAGGGTGGAGGAATGGTTAAGGAGATGTTGGCATACTATGGTTAGAGCGGCATTGTTTCACCATCAACGCTTATTTTCTTTAATTTGTAACGATAATGAGTTTGTGGGTAGACCAAAGTAGAAAAAGAGAACAAGCAAACCAGCGCGTTGTACATAGTAGGATTATGATACTGTCGACCAGGTGACTCCTATGTCCATCGTGAGAGGACTTCTGGAACTGTGACTTATCTTGGATAATGTGGGTCCACATGATCAACTCAGACAACCTTTCAACCTGCTCATTGCGAGAAGATAGTATGGAGTGATCATCACAACAACGAGCACGAGATTGATATATCGTCCCTACCCGACCTTTTCATCGCGGGTTTCCTCATGAAATGGCATACGCATGAAAAACGAAGCTCATGTGATATCGATGTAGCATAAAAGAAAGTACATAAGTGAAAGTGGCCACTATAGACATTAATACTACGACTTTGACCACATCCAACGAGCACCTTTTTCACTGAGCACTTAAGGCAGATATTTATTGGTACCATAAGGCTCAATTTTTTGTGTAGCAGGTGTGTAAGAAGTGGTTAACTACAGAAACGTTCTGAGTTCTTAGAAAAGACTGCCTTGGAGCGGCAAAGAAAGAAAGGCTCCACCAAATACATAAGATTCTTTTTCTACAAATTCATTTCTAATCTTGGTCATTGCTTACTTCAGAAAGAGCAAGTTCATATAGCATGCAATTGGTTTCTTGGGAATCACACGCTCTGTGACTTAATCTACTAACTTTTCTGCAAAAGATGTAGATGATTTTTCAAAAAGGCAGGTAGTCGCAAGAAGTCGCCTACTCTCTTTTGTTATGCTTCGCATAGAGTTACGTGTCCTACATAATTTCGCTGATTTTTTGCCGTTTATTTTCTCAGTGTTTTTGACAAGAAGTTTGATGAACTCGATAAGTTCTCCGAGTATGAGAGCCTTGCTCTTTCTTCCATTTTTCCTTCATTTCTTTTAATCACAATCGGTGGAGGTGACAGTTTGTTTACCTTCTTATTCTTGTCCTCCCTTCTTCCCTTTTTTCTGTCTCTTCTTTTCTTTTTTTTCGCTTCCTCAACCTACCATGTGAATTTGAGATAAAACAGCGGGTGGAGCTCGCCGTAGTAATCCCTCAAGAAGAGTAAGGTGGTGAAGTTGTAAGCGGAGTCTTTTATTCCGTGATTCCATGCTCGACTCGCCCGACACTGAATGAAATTGCCTCAAAGACTGTGAAAACCTCAATCCGCTACTGATTGAAAACGAAGAATAGAGCCAGCCAACATGGGTGTGCTGAGCATTCGGTTGTGATTTTAATCGCACAGTTTCTATGCCCGCTGAATGACTTGGGAGGCCAACTAGTCATGCCTCACCCCTGTTTTTATGACTCAAGTCAGTTTCGTCCAGGTACAGGTTGCCCAAAGTAGCACCCTCCCAATGAAGTTTGTATTACTTACTATTTGATTTCGTCACTAATTAAACACCATAGGTTTGATTTCCTCATCACTGCCACGCCCAGACTACGTCTGACGTCAGTGCTCTCCGCATTCGCCGTACCACCTCCCCCATCGTGACCATTCAGGAAACCTTTCACGAGGCTCCGCCCATCTCGTGATTATTTTCCATGTTTCAAAGTTAAGAAACAGTTGCAAACTTGTATACTGCCCCACGATTCTGACTACGGCTTCAATCAGTCATCTATGGCTGATCGCCATTTCTCATTACGTTTCTGCGGGTTCCATATTGCTTGTATAGTACTGGATTTGTGATTTATCGACACAACTTCTGGTTCCCTGTATGAAGGTGTTGGTATAGCCTCAGCCAAGATGGTACAACTCTTTATTAAATCAACGTTTCGGCGTTCTCGCCTTCGTCAGTACCTAGAAGCCAAAAAGTATTTGAGATTCATTCATCCATATTGAGCACCATTTCAGACTTCAGTTAGTTCAAGTATAACCTACAGATATCTAAAGGGATCTCGTAAACCTTAACTGGGAACCCACCTTGGAAATCGACAAGATGATATGGATGAATCTCAAATACTTTTTGACGTCCAGGTCCTGACAAAGGCGAGAACGCCGAAACGTTGACTGAAGAAAGAGTTGTACCATCTTGGCCGAGGCTATACCAACACCTTCATACTGAGACTCCAAGTTGCCAAGATGCCAAGATGCCAAGTTTCATTGAAAGTCGTTCATGGTCACTTCTGGTTCATTCGTCAAGGTGCTCATAACTAAATCAACTAAATTACTGATTTTCCCCTTTCAGTATCATGTCCGCATTCTCAGTTATCACTTTGCTTTCACTGCTGCCAGCATTGACGTCCGCTTTGAAATGCCATCAGATCGCCACCGCCAACCTCTCAAATCCACCGGAAACACAGGCTACGGTTTGTCATGATTTTTATCTCTTTTTAAAAGAGTTTAAAAAGAGAGGAAAATAATTAAGCGAGATATATTCGATTATTTTCCGCCTTGCGTCAGCAATCTTGTGAAAGGTGAAGGTTGTGTGGTCGTGACTGGTACGACCACAAATTCAGAGCAACTCAGAACTTTCATGAAGAGGCGATTTGTACGGGAAAGAATTGTATGATGCAAATTCGATAACATGGATTTAGTTTGGATTGAGATTTGGTTTGGTTTAGCGATTGTGAATTTATTTTGTAAGCACTCAGTTTGAGGGCGCAGCTATGATAAACTTGATTTCCCGGATTTATACCAATCTCTGATCCCCTAGAATGCTCCATGAGCGTTGTCAGGTCGAGATATGGTTTCGTTATAGCGCGATTGGGGCTCAAAGATTGTATGCATCAAAGACCACATTCATTGTCAGAAGTACCGGTGACTTGACAGCCTTGTGGAAACTGCACCACTCACGATGGAGCACGTATAGGGAAATGCAACTGCTGATGGTACCTAACCTTCTTCTTCTTCTTGGTATGGGACCTGCCTCATGGAAAGTGGTGGAAAGCGATGGTCGGCATCAGGGATACTGTCTTTAGCCCTTTACGCATTGCATAGAACTAGAGTGTCGTCCAAGCGCCTTTTCTCCCGTATAGCCTACCCGGAAAGTGATCAGTTTTGAGGACCTTTATACCTCGGAACAGTCACAAATTTTCTCCCTTTCCTTACCGCCAACACACGAATCATTCCTCTTACGGTGCTGCTCTCCGTGGTAGTCTTTAAAGAGGTTCCGCTTTTCACGTGTACAGTCTATATGGGCCTTTAGGGCTTTACGTGGCGAGACATACCAACTTAAAATCAGCGTCTAACAAGTTGCCTCTGGATTAGGATATATTAAGTTACCTAGGGTTAGGATGGGCTTCTAGAATTCCATCCTACACCATAATCAAAGAAGAGGAGCACCTCATGGATGCATATTGAGCCTCGAAACGCATCGGGTCCTCATCTTAATCCATCCACTGTTTCGTCTCTCTACGATTTCTGTAAAGGACCCTCTCCGCATCTGCAGTGATGAGGTCGCCTAAAAAGATAAGAATCCCCTGTCTTCCAGCCGCGAGATGACAGCTTACGGCGTATCCATCACCGAAGTCCTGAACTCTGCCAATTATCTTCACTCCTCGCACAATGGTGGAAAGATGAAAGCAGAGTGCTTGAAGGTTGTTTAGGTAGCTTCCCAGCTGCCACCCCAATAAAGAAGGAGTGGGTGTCGAAAGTTTGTCTGGTCCAGATAATACACACATCTGTGCATAACCACAAGTTTGGTACATAGGAGGAGCTTCAAATTTAACTCTGTTAGCGTTTTGAAACAACGTGGGCGGACTGAATGGGACTGTGCAAAAAGGATAAAAAAGATATGCATCAATCTAAATTGTAGATATATCGTGAAAAAAGAGTTCCCGTCATTCCGATTTTTCAGAATTAGAAAATAGTATTAATAGTAGCTATCTAATGGATTTGCTTTCAGTTTTTTCACAGATCTGGCAATAATAGTCATTACTATATAAATGTCAGGCTCCCTTTAACAGTTTCCTTCAAAAAGTATTAAAGTACATCCATTTGTGGCATTATGCTTAATAGAAAAGTTCTCGTTTCAGGAATGTATCGCTGGTAGCTTGGCCTGCACGAAACTCGTCGATTACTCCACAAAAACGTTCTCAAAATCATGCCAACAGTTCAACTGTACGGTGAGTCAAAAGAAACATTTTCTACCCTTCAACCGTTTGATGGACTGATTCACGACTTCACACAGTAAACACTTGAATATAACGGCTTCTTGTAAGGTTTAAAGTTCAGCGAAACAGGGTTCCACCTCCCGTACGAGTGAGTCGTGATAAAGGTCGGGAGTAACAACGGCCCCACCCGATGTGAATGTAATGAAGTATTTAGATTTCGAAGGTCGGTAGCAAACTGGGCATGTTCAACACCAAAAGGATTGAAGGATAACGTCTTGAGCCGTTAATCACCTCGTCAGAGGGATGCGCCCGTGTATCTGACTTCCATTCAGAATCGTAGCGGAGAAGTGAAAGCGTTTGGGACTTATACAGTGAATTGCGATGACCAGCCGATGTACAAGTCAATGCTTTTTAACTCCCAGACGAGTCCGGCACCAATTAGCCGACCCTGTAGGGATGGAAGGCTTGGTTGGCTTAGGTGGATAACGATCCGGGATTCGAACCCGGGACCATGCGTTCCCAAAGTCCTACAGTATTTTCAAAAAGTATGGGTTCAACTAATTTTTCTGTCACGTCTCCCAATAGATTAATAGATTAATGAATTCTCTAAGTCTTCACCAGCATTGTCACGTTGTTGCTGCGTTCAAATGAATTCAGGGATTCCGGGAACAATTTACCAAAGCTTTTTTCAATCTTCTTCGCCTACAATGGGATAGCCTAAGGCTTGATTGCAGTTTTGCTTAGGTCTTCAGACAGTTTTAATGATAGATTTGAACAAGTGAACTACAGCAGTGAAGCAGTCATAACAATAGCATTGAAATTTCCTTCACCGTTTTCAATTATTTCAACCATCCGCTTCGATATCCGATTATTGCTTTGTTGTTGTTATTGCTATGGTATGTTTTCAGCCTTAGCCGATTCCAAGTTCTCTAGACGAAACTTTTCGATGTTACTGAGTTATTTGAGGTAGACATAACATCTCAAACGAGGACAACCCATAAGCTTCCCGATTAAATTCAGGGCTTATGGGCCAGAAGATATGTTTCCCTTCATGGAGCTCCATTTTTGAGGCACCCACGGTATCCATTCGGAAATAGAAGCTAATTCGAGCTGCTTTTGTGACGCCGAATCGTTTATGGAAAGGCCGTCCTGTGCCCCTGGCATTTAGAACATCACTTCAAGTTTCTAGACGTACTTTGGTTCATTCACCCACGGAGCTTGTACTTTTCTCGGGAACCAACGAGCGGTGCTGGAGGGAATCAATGATTATTCAATTATTTCTCTACTTTTGCTAATCTGCGAAATATTTCTTCCACCTACCAGATGTTTTTCTCCTCAATAACAAGTATAGACACTCTGCTCACGTGCTTAAATTCATTTCTATTAGTAAGTGCATAGAAAGGTCTTTCTATTGAAAAATCGTATCCTGTTATGTACTCATTTACGCTGCCAACCTCTATGAATATTCGAGGCCTTCCTTGACATTACCCTTTCTACTAATCGTAGAAAGGTTATAGAGAGAAACGCAGGTGAAATTCCGTTGATCAAGCTACCGTATACTGGCGGGGCATGTGTGAGTGCGCTGCTATGACAACGCCGAACACAATCTGAGCCCTCTCAAGAAATCACCGTAAACATGGGGAAAAAACAGTTGATACACAAGGAACATGCCTGTTTTATGTCGATATTCATTTGACGGCTGAAAAGACGAGACAGTAGTAACCGGCGTAAATAACAAAACCGTACCATTTCGAAAGACATATTAGGGTAGAACGAACTTTTTCATAAGTCATGTAGTAGTTTCAAGTAGTTCCACCACCCGTTCTTGGGTTTTCTTCACATCAAAGACCCAGCAACAAGTTCGTATTCTTGATGACTCTTTGAGAAAACTACATTTTGTCCTGCTACTTCCTCACCATTATGATGAGGGTGCTTATTTTATGAAGCCCCTTATGACGATAATTTTGAGTTACCCTTTCTAGCTGAAAAGCGGAAGTGTTGTGTAGAGTAGTGCATCGGCTGAAAAAGCGAGAAAATTCGCCTACTCTGCGTAAACTAAGGCTTCCTGAAAGTATTGGAAATAGAGGTTGTTCGAGATTGCTATGAGAGAAACAGCATGGGAATGATATTGCCACTGCGCAAAGGGCTGACTATATAAAGCCAAATTGCGTAAGGCTTTCTACTATTGCCACAGGTAACAGCAAGTTGTTTGAACTTCCCAACATAGGAGTCCCTTGAGATAGTGGAACCTCTACAACGCCGTCGAGACTCGTCCGCTATTGGTGAGGCGTTCGACAGATACAATCTCTGAGCTTTTATAACGACCTATCTAAGCCGCTTACCGACAGCGAAACCTATGGTATACTGGACGGTCACAGATTCATGAGAGGAACGTTTCTCGGGAACGTTTTTTATAGTGAATTGAATATTTAAGTTGGTTTCTCGCTTGCTTGTCGACAAGACCCCTCCAGAAGAGTGTTTGTGGTAGACGCAGTTCCAACATTTGACTTCTTCCGCTCCTCAGTTGCCTTCTGCTATGGAGTTATGATGTAGGAATACTAAGCCAGAACTTAGCGGAACACCTCCTGGTGAAAATTTTCACAGGTGTGGATGTGAGGCCCCTGTCAAAATCAGAAAACTAAAGGCGACGAACCCGAAAGTCTCGACGGGGCCCTTTTTTATGTTTTTGGCACTTTGCATGCTATAAGTAAAGCGACCAGACGCTTCTATCGTCTTCCCTATCCTCATTTTTTAGTTGCGAGCTGAGACAAGCAAGATTAACCCATTGCGTACCGCGTGCTGCATATGGTGCAGCACGACCCCTCGCCTTAGTGTGGCCGCGTTTTGGTCCAGGTCAGGCTAGAGTTCGCATAAAGTTTGAACCAGCACATGCTTTGCGATCCTCTCAAAATACCACTATGTGTAGCCGCGTGTTGTACGCCGCCAGTTGCGTCGGTGTGTCGATTCTGAAGAAAACGATGGGCACAAGCGCAGGCCAGCGCGAAAGTCGACGAAGCGTTGGGTAAACTTATTCGCCGCTGAAGAAACGCAGAACTATGGGGTTGTATTTGGACCACCCTAAGCAACCCGCTCATGAGCTCTCTGCTCAGGATGTCCACGACAGACTCTGAAATTTTCTGGAGTTCTCTATGTAGTTGCAACCAAGCTGTTCAGGACAATACCTTGCGATGAGATGAGTCTGAGCAGCTCTAGACGATTCAGTTGCTATTTAGCGCCATTGGTGGTACATTATTTGCTATATCAGATGAAGAGCTGCCCGTCACTTGGGTTTCAAGTCGCTTCCCTTCCTTCACTTCTTTTCTGCAGTCCAAATTTTGATTTTGATCAGTGTTCAGCAAATTTCATTGTTATTCTAAACAAACCAAATCACATGACAGGTGAGAGTCAGTGTAGTCATCGTTACCTATAGAAACGCCTCGCCGTCCTAATCAAACTCATTTCGTTTGCGCTGACAACTGCAAACACTTGAGGGGTTTATTAGGAGATGAACAAGACTTCCAATCGAATAGAACGAGAAAGAATCATGGGGGAACCGATGATAGGGGCCCTGCACGGTAGGGACGTGATCAGTGTTCAGGCTCTATTTAACTGCTAGTTTAGATTCCTTTCTTGACCTTCATTACTGCCATCATTAGGGTCCGCTCACCTATTATGAATGCAAAGTTTAAAAGCTGGCTTCGTGAGGATTCAAGACACATCCTCTCCCGGAGCCAGCTTTCAAATATTAGGCCTAATGTGTAATGGGGTATGTTGTTGTTATTGTGTATTAGAATTGCTGATCAGAGATTGTGGGTGAAAGGAATCAGAGCACCTCCAATGGAAAGTCGAATGTTCAATTTGGGTCGGCGAAAGCTCCGGATGTAAAGAGCACTTTCACAATGATTTGCAAAGGCATCTCGGTGTTCATCCTGGCGCACCTTCTCCTGATACTTGGCCCACAAGGACCTCAAAAATAGTTTGTAGTCCATAGTGCACTCAGTGAATCTTAATGTGTTCCCTGTAGTCACTATTCCATTCAGTACGGAAAAGCACGACTTTTCTAAAAATATTTTTCCCTCATCAAAGCACGAGCTAAAGTTCCTTGAATTACCTGCTGTGCCGTCATCGGCAAAAGGCTTGTGCACTGGAATTTAATACATACAAAAGTATGACTTTTCTTGGAATATTTTTTCCTCTCCAGAGCACAAGTTAGAGTTTCATAAATCACCTGCTCTGCTGTCATCGACAAAACGCGTTTCCAATCAGCAGACTTCATTATGATTGGCGGAATTCACATCGGCATACACAGAGGGTGGCCATAGTAACGAAGGTTGCTTGATTACAGCTCGTTTCACCATAGCCTTATCAAACATAGTCAACTTTCAGCATGAGGGATCGCAAACACATATGTTCATAGCCTAGTACCTCTTATGTAGGGACCATTCTTTCCTTACTTCAGGAAAGTCTCGGAAAAGTCATCTGCAAAGAGTCAGTCTGAACTAGGAGACTCGCCAAATTTAACACATCCTTCACGGTTACTTGTTGGGAGTGATAGCTTGAAATTGGCCCGAATCGTAGCGATAGGGCGTCTCTTCCTAGCACCACGGTGTTGGCAGAACTGACTTTTTGAAAACGTTCTGTTGGATGGCTTATTCAATTTCGATGGCTATATGGCTTCACAAGCTATAGCAGCAATTGCAAATGCATTATAGGATGCACATCATGAGCATCCCCGTGTATTTCTTCATTGGCAATGTGGGGGGAAGGGGATCAGCGCGGAGGTGTGAATGACTACGCTACCTCAGAAAGGGTCTCATTTTGTTTTTTTCTACTAACTACTCGCCCGCAGCCCCACTTAAGCAGTTACCGTGACTTCATTCTGAGATTTACCGACACGCGACCAACAGCTAGCATACGCATCTTCCGTCAGTACAAATCCATTGTAACTAGATGATCCTGACGTTAATGGTTTCAAAACTCCATGGGTAGAGAACTGAATGGGTGAGCATCGCAACTACATCTGCATGCCTTCTCACGGCTGGCTTTATAACAGTAATGTAAATATCAAAAACGATGAATTCCAAACTTCTGACGATTCAACATTGAGATTAACGGCAAGGAGAAGAAGCTCGCTTTTCTTGGCTTCACTCGATTCTTAAGTAGCGAAAAATGCTTTCACAACCTGCGAACCAGTCCAAGTACTTTTTTTTGCAGGCGGGTTCGTTGATGAACGCACCGGCTCAGTGTACGAACACATCACAACTTGGACGAGAATCCGTTAGTTGCTGTTGTTATGGAGACGGGTAAGCTATATTATTTAGAACTGGTTACAATACTTTGCAATGTCGGCTGAGAACAGCATCCCAACTAATTGAACTAGCCTTGACGATTTGTCAGACGTGGTTATTACGCTTGTCGTAACACAACAACCTTGCTTATCTTACGGAAATGTTCATGCGCTACATGGATTCCAATACGTTTTCAGTTGGGAATAGTGGATTTACCGAGATATATTGAACTGCTCATTTTCAGATGTAACTCAGCTCCAGTAAGTTCGGTCTTGCTGACTTTCACAACAGTCGCCATGTCAGCCTTTGGAGCTTCGTTGTTCGCGTGAAGAAAAAACTGATCAACAATATTTTCATCATTCAACCCCTCAACCTAGAACCCACCTTAATAGAAGAAATTTTTAAATGATTCTTTTTATAGCTTCACTCAAATCGAGATAATCTTTCGCAAAAGAGAATTATTATAACAACTAGGCCTTGAAGAAACGTAACGCATTAATATGAGTTACCTCTGTGAACTTGACTACTTATCAATTGGAAAATCAACATTACTGTTAAGGAAGTATTGAATAACAGTCCATTTCGAAAAATTTTTTGTTGTCGAAACCACAGCGATTGGGCGAGATACGACGAGCGGCTAAGTAGAGGGGAAGATTTATAGAACACTGGAAAACAAGCAATATGAGGAAGAAATGGCTGCTCGAAATGGACTTTACCTGTTACGCTCATTTACTTTTTTGTCTTTTGCATATTAATCCATATCATATGTTATTCGGTGTGATTATGTCCGTTGTAAATCATTTATCATTACACTGCTCCAAGTCCGACCTCCGAGCAGTAGTAGATTTTGTAGACAACTTCAATATTCGGTGTCAATTGTCCTTGTGAAATGTGACTAATCAAATTTTTCATAAACATTTTATTGTTGCTGAGCTATGAATATCACTTTACGTACACAGAGAGGCTGCAAAATAAGATGCCACATTTGTAAGCGTAGCTTCATAGATAAAGGCTCAAATCAACTTTAGTGAGTAATATAATAGAGCTACCTGATCACTTAATGCAGGGAGTCGAAGTTCGACTCATTGTTCTTACACAGGGCTCTAGATATTTTTTAACTGAATAAGCAGTGCACCGCAAAAGTCGACAGTACCAGATGAAGTGCACATCCAACACGGCTTATACATCCGTCACTACTGTATAAATTGCTTTTCGACAACGGAGAAGAGCATTTCGGTGGAGAAGGTTTATTGTCTCATATTATGCGGCTTAGGTATAATTAATAGATACATATACGTACATATCAGCACTACAAAGTTGTGCGAACGTGATACAACAATTGTGCTACGTCTCATTTGATGACGGAACTGCATGGATACGATATATACAGGGTGTCCCAAAATTACTGGCGCCGATTTATAGCAGTATCTCTCAAACTTTTCAGCTGCGAAAGACTATGGAATCTCTATGCACGTTAGCCAACAATATGTGCTACAACCTGCTACAGTCGCCTTCAAAAATATCTCCCATGAGCGCGGACAGAAGTCAAAGTTTGCTCTCAACTTGATCCCATGTGACACGCAGGTATTCTCCTCCATTTCTTCCCAGCCATTCTTCAGCCTTTGCATTCTAGGACTCCTAACTGGGACTGCAAACTCTTCTTCTAATCAGGGACCAGTCATGGGGTCAAGCGAGATAAGTTCTGGAAAATAGGATGACCATTCCTCTTCACCAATGAGGTCGGGCAGCTGTCGTCGGCACCACTTGCGGGCAAGCTTGGCTCTGTGGGCTGGAGAAGCGTCCCGCTGTAAGAACTACAGATGTTCCACAAAACGTAGTCGGATCAATGTTTCATTTACTCCCATCAGTACGCCGTTGGAGTTCTGGTCTTGGTCAATTTCCATGCCTGCACCGAAGAAACCACGAGCGGCTTACCCTTGCCAGTGTTTTCCTCGGAAAACATCATTTTACTATTCTGATAGCAACCATTTTGTGAGATGTTACGCGCCAGGCGTTCCTTTCCAGAACGCGAACGTTTTGGTTGTAGAGGAATGACTTCATCTCAAAAAATTTCTTGGCCAGAGAAAACGACGAAGGGTTGCGTGTCATCACTTTCGACTTACTGCATTTTTGGCTCGGCAGTATCTGTTGAAATCGAATTTGAAGCGAAATTTCTGCATACGATAGGAACGGCAGTGGAGCTCGTGCATGACATTCCTCCATCGCGATAACTCCTGTAGGTCGTGCCCGTTGACTTCCTTTTGATGGATCACCCAGAATCCCGACCGATTGGCAGACGGACCATTTTAATAGTCCTATCTTCGGAAACATTCTACCTTTCTACCTTTCCTGGTTTGTCTCTGATTCAAGCTCTTTTTCTGTATCGCTTAATAGCCTCCAATACGGTTATTACAAAATCCCAAGGAAATTCATAATGCCCTTCCACCTCTCGCGTGTCAATGATTGCAAGTGGCATTGAACGAGCCTCCTTCATCTGAAAGATATTGGGAGTCCCACATCAATAGTCATGCATATTGCAAGAAAACCTTCTTATGCAACTAATTAATAACAGGTTATGTGAATTTGATATATTATTTCTACCTTAAAAATTCCTGAATTTAGGTGCCTCTAATTTTGGGACACCCTGTACATCTTGTAGATTACACTTTAAACAATGAATCTGAACATATGTGTGCAGAAAGGACAACTCAACAGGGTTTTACGTGAAAACTTATGAAGTTGCGATGATATGGCAGTAGTTATTTGTGGAGATCCAGTTCAACATAGTACGGATATAGGCCTGAAATGATTTGTGAGACCTCTATCTTCCCATTTGCATTACCTGGGCACTGTCGAACCCCTGCTCTAATGCTGCGGAAGCTGCCCCTCCCCTAAAACTATGGGTAGTGTAATTCTTGTGTCCTATACCTGCAATAATAAACAATTGTTGTAATCTTTTGGAAATAGTAGATTGGTTGAGGGGCAGGGTTGTTGACTTTGATGGAAAAAGATGGGTGCTGTTAATTTCTGTCGCGTATGCCATTTGTTTTTGCATCACTGTATGTTCCTCTGAATCTCCTCTTATCTTGAACAATCCGTGCTCCCCCCCCCCTTGCCTGGTCTGTCTTAGATTTCCGAATAAACACTGAATATGTATTATTGTCCACGGAGAGATCAACTACTCCGAGGTTTCTAGCCTCGCTAAGTCTAAGGAAACCCCTGAAGAGCAGTATAGCCAGGGCCACCGTAGAAAATGCTTTGGGATCTGAAGATAATGCTCCTAAATGTACTAAAGTATTAATCTGTCGTACTAATTTTGGTCCGGTGGTGGACTGGTACTCTGCTCCTCACTGCACTCTCTAATGAAGACTTTTCTGATTCTTTATCCATATCTTTCTGTTTGCCCAAGAAGAAACTCAAAGCTGAAGAGACCATCGGTAAAGAGCTATGTTAGTCTTTTTCAATACAGCAAGCCAAGTATAGGCTCCACGCGTTCGAAATAGGTATGTCCTTGACTCTTTCCGCTCCCCACCATTGTACGAACTTCTTACAGTATTGCGAATACGCCTTGAACATCGCATTAGATCGGTGGTTATTGAGCGAATATCTGATGGTATCTGCTAGATGGGGAAGTTTGCACTGGATAGCAGTCTCACACAGTGTACCTGCTTCCTTCCACAGTGGTCCTGCAAAAAAGATGAGGGTGGGTGGGTGGGGCTCAAGAGAATTAAAACCTGGACTGATGGTTCTCTCACGAGGTCATCTTATATGGCGTTGTCCTCGTAACCTCGTAGTCATCGCCGCTACCTGAGGACATGACGAAATATGGTGGTCCTCAGGAGATAATGCATCGAGGCGATATCTGCGATGACGAAATGCCCTCCCTATATCGAAAAACAGCACTTTCATCGAATTTGAAGCATGCGAAGGGACCCAGTCCTGATGAAGGGTGAATGAGCATACCAAAGTGCTTAGTGGCACAGGAAACATGATGACCACGGAAACTACCTTTGGTAGTCCTTGAAGTTGATTTTCACACTTCCTTCTACCAGGAGCAATAGTGTCTTGCTCTCTGATGTCACCCTGGCCTAAACTATCACACTCTTGGAAGATAGTCTGTTATACACAAGACGACATTTCGGGGACTTGCCGTCAGCTTTTGGCAACAATTATCTCCGGCTTTGAGGCTTAACTAAAGTCCTACCGTGACAATTTTACAACCAGATCACATTAGAGATGCCGCGCGATCAGGGCTCCCATAGAGATTTTCTTGCATCTCATAAGTTGCCGTTGTTAGATGCTCCGAAAGAAACTCTCCTCTACAGAACCGGCAACTCAGCTTAAAGGCACGGTTCACGATACGAATGGTTACTTAGTTCTTCTCTTAAGAATACTCAATGGCCCCCATGGGTGGCAGAAGGGTCCCTCCCAAAATCTCGAGGGTCAGAGCATGGTGAAAGCCCTCTTGCTGTCTTGAGTCGCTTTTCCGCCTCTCGATCGATGTTACGTCAGACGAGTGTCAAGGCATTACAGATGGCGAAAATTCGTTCTAGGACCCACACACAATCAGCTGATCGCCGAGTGATGAGGCGATGTTTTTCTCTCATTCTTTTTCCCTCTGTTATTCTTTTTGCTGCCGCGATCCCTTTTTTAATTTCCTACCCCAAAAGGCTGGAGAAGAGCTATCTTCGCTGTAACTAGGGTTTTTTGTTTGCTTATGCTTATAAGCGGATGAATTTTTGCCTACCGTATTCAGGTATTTGCACCACGACACACACGTACGCAGTGAGGCACATTGTATAGCTCGTCCAAACGCCCCACTCTCTTCATTTTTCATTTTTCTGGTTTCATTCTCGTCCAGCCCCCTTTCCAACGGTTTTTTGGAACAATTTTCACTTGGGAAACACCGCTTTGCGCAGTTTCTTCACGTTCATCGCACTATTTTCGATCTTGTCTTCCATTTTTCATCATAATCTGGACTAAACGAAATTATCGTGAACTGTGCTCTTTGGGATACGCCTCGCATTCGATTTACGTCCAGAATCCCAGTGGATTTTTTGATGCGTATGTATAATATGCGTATGTGGCCACTTACATAAGCCCCTTTTCGAATTACTACGGGGCCGGAAATTCCTCTATTTTCGTATGAATCGTCACTGATGAAAGTGCACTTATGCCTCATCCCCTCCTCTAATCCTCTCCTCCTCCCACGCACTACAAATATGTAATTAACAGGGTTGTTGAGAATGAATGACTTAAGTCCGAATGGATTTCTGCAGGCGATAAAAAATGACGATAGCGGAGCATTTGCCATTCATGCTGTACGGGAAAACGTTCCAGAATGACATTCAGAAGCTTCACTCTCGTGACATTAGCGTGACCTTTTTTGCACTTTCCTGTACTCGAGTGTTCTTGAGGCCTTCTCGCAATGATGCTTTCCCTGGGCGAGGCAACACAGCCCTCATCCAGCGAATACCAATGGAATGTGCCATGTTGAAGTATGCCATTCCGTAGGGGATCTGCTGAGGGGGTACGGCTCCTACCCAGTGATTGTATCAATTGTTTCGGGACATGAAATGTATACTATTTGCAATTATGCGAATTCCTCTCAGCACATTCCTCTTCGAGTGCTGGTTAGCTTATGGACTGATTCACAGGAAGGTGCAATTTTCAGGAGCTACCTGATAGGGAGTTTGAGGATTTGGCATTGTTTATGCTATCCTGGTCAGCTATCCCGAGCGATGAAAATATGAAAAAGACATTATTGTCACCCACACGACACTGACTTTGCATTGCATCATTTGTTGTCGGTACTCGACAAAGCAACACGCCCAGCTCCTGACAAGGATCGAAGAGTTCGAGGAATAGCCTTCTGAAATCAAAGGCACAGTTTGGTATCAATTTTGAGTTACCTTTTCAAGTCGAAGTCAGAAAGCAGAGGCTTTGGTTGTTAATAGTGCACTAGTGGTGAAGGGAGCGAGAAGGTCAGACGATAATGTAACAATTTTCCCATACAAAATCAACGTAAAAACATTCGATTTCTCTGTATAAGAGCTGTCACCAATATGCAGTACCACTTTTAACAAATATTTGAGGCAGCTGTCATTGACTGTTGATTTGCTGATGCAAGGACTAGGAATGGAAAGTATTGAGAGGCGGTTCTGAATCTCTTTTTGAAAGATAAGCACCTCCTACACTTAAATATGACCCGGCTACCTGAAGTCAATGCGGGAATCGTAGCACGCTCGATTCTTCCAAGCCTTTCCCTTCGTAGCGTACATGCAGATGCGCGCTTACGTGGAACTACTTCCGGTTACCGTGAGAATTCAGAGAAAAATACCACCGCCTGAGTCGACCCAGTCCACATCAAAAAGTCGCAAAATGCGTGAATCTAAAAATCGCTATTGCTCAGAATCCGTAAATGTCCATCTTGTCCATTGCGGCCAAAATGGTGCCCAAAATGAAGCACAAAGAGGAGCGTCAAGATGTCGATTGGCATAAACAAACTCAAGAGGAACTTGACTACCTCCCCTTAAAACCCACATAGAAGTCAGTAAATCAGGGTAATGGAATTGATTATATAGCAAATATCGGAATTTTTGCAGCGACTGCTTTGTTTAATTTCTTATGTTCTGTCGCACAAGCAGCTGTGCAGACGGCAATACCCCTTTAAATAGCTGAGATGCTTTAAATAGCTGGGGTGACCGGAAAATCCAATCACATCAAAAATGCGTCTTATCTTCCTTGTGCTATGCTTCTTCCTGGTAAACGCCGAATTGGACGGTGAGTTTCTTTGTGAATCAGCGGCAAAGCGACGTATCTCACAATCTCAATATCTTATGACCACATTAGTCAACGCTACCTACTAACGCTCAAGAACTAATCTTTCAGAAATTGAGAAAAAAGTTTTCAAGAAGGTCCACAGATGGTACAACCCAAAAATAGTGAGTCACTCGGTAGGTTCAGCTGAATAGAGCAAAGGTTGTAAAGTTCCTTCTCAGAGGTGGAGTAAGCAATTGGAAGGAAAAGCACTAGAATACTTGAACTCGAAAGATAGCTTGGAGGAGGGCATTATGGTGATCGATGGAGAAAAGTTTGCTTTTCTTGATTAGAATAATCCTTTTATCTATCTAAGTATGTGTTGTCATATGTTCAGTACTTACCGAAAAGATAACTCTCTTACGCTAGGAGCAAAGCTGCTTGACACATTCAATGGTCCCAGGTGGAACGAAACAGAGAAGGTGAGTTATATTGGCGTAAATGAGGCTAATAAAATATTGTAAAAAATGTTAATTAGTGGGTTTAAGGAAAGATAATCGATAAATTGTTACATAGAAATCTACACCCGCTCTCCGTGTACCGTTGCTCCTATAAAAGTATGTGAGATAGAGCCATTGGAATTCCCGGGCCTAGGATGGACCCTCACATTCGACTTCCAACTTCAAAGTCGTAACGGCTTTTTGCAATCGTGTATGACCTATACAATGCCTTGAGATGGCCAGCCGATGAACAAGCCAGTACCTTTATCCTGCCAAACGAATTTTACCATTTGACCGAACCCGAAGAAATTGAACACTTGATGGTCTTGGTGGGTATGGATGGGTCCGACTGTACATGCATGATAATGCACCACTTGCAACTTCACCGTCACCGCTCCCTTAGTCACATTAGAACAGGGTCAATACGCTACCTTCCGATTTCCATTCAAATGATCCTCTTTTCTTTAGCTTCACATATCACTTCTTTTTTTGCCGAGTACATAGCATTTCTTAGTATCTTGAAAGCGGCATACTGAAGTGTAGATAGGGATATACTGGGTGGTGAATATTAGGGTTAGCAAATAACATACAGTAGCGCTCAGAAGTATTCGGCCAACTTTAACTTGCCGTAACTTTTTTCTCAGCGGAGCAAATCGCACTGAATTTTGATATGTTGTACTGAAGCATATTCCACACTACCCAATACTATTTGACTGCAAAACAGCCATACCCACATACTAATGGGGAGGCGTTTGTAGACTGTGCTGAAAGCAAGTTTGTGACTTCTGCAGCTATTCCGACCTTATGGACGTTTTTCTTCTCTTTTGGATTCGACATTAGTGCTCGTAGACTTAAAACATGGCAAAAAGGAATAGACTCCTAGAAGGACCATCATTCGTATCTCCAGTTGATTTTTTGTTCAAGCTCTTTTGGATATCTGGAACATGATCAGATTGCAGGTTAATAGTGGTAAATATTCACACTACACTAGTGCTACATGTATTGAAATTTCGCTTGATTAGATCCAGTAGGAAAGGAGTTATGACTGAAAAGTACGAGCGAAGAAGCATTTCGCCGAATACTTTTGAGCGCTACTGTATAGTAGTGACTGTTGTTTCTGAATGATATTTTTTGATTTTTTTCAATTTCTAAAATCTCGCTGAATTTTTGTTCCCAGATTAAGGCTAATATTGTTTCACATTCAGCTTACTGACCTACCAGAAGGTTCGCGATACGGATGCAACCTCATTTACCAAGAAGAGTCGACGAGAGATGTTCTAAGATACGCCTGTCTCTACAAGAAAATTTAACTGAGCTGCTCACACGCTCACTAGGCTTTCTAATGAATCGGTCTTTTTACTGAAAAACAGCAGACAACAAAAGAAGAAGTGTACTGTAATTCTGCATTGATCCAGACGTGTTGTGCCCTCCAATACTATTCCCATTGTTAGTAAGGGTTCAATGAAGAGCGTAGATCAAAGGCACAGTACGCGATAATTTCTGGGTACCCGGTTTTTTGAAGGATAAAGAAAGATACAGTCTCGAATAGTACAAAAATGACGAACAAAGCACAGAAAAGGCGTATAAAACGAAATGTGAGGGCACAGAAAGCCAGTAAAATGAAGGGTTGCACGACTTTCCGGTAAAAATGGCGTGAAAGGAATGTTTGGGTAGGATGACGCTCTGCTCTGCGTCTCTGACCCCAAGCGGCAGAGTGCACAGAGGCCGCGTCAGGACGCAGACATAGTTTGATGCCCAACTTCTCGCAAGAGATAACTATGCCACTCAACTCCGGATCTCCTCCCGTAGCTCGGTCTCTATGCCCTCGGGTCCGGAATCATCTCCCCGAAAACGGCGTGGCGCAGCCGCGTATCGCAGGATTGCGATGGAAGATTGGAGCGTGCAATTTGTGAGGTAGGGACTCCGTTCATTGTTTGAATTGGCTGGCCGCTCTCTTCGAATTCAATGCGGTCTTGATCTTCGCTATTACAGGAGGAGTCATTCCAGTCAATTAAGCCTAATAAACATAAAAACGAAAAAGAAAAAGGAAGAAAGATCAAACCTAATAAAAAGAAAGGCAATCAACGAAAAATATTGCGTCCTATCAATTGGCGAAGAGGCGGGGTGAGTACGGTAATTGCAGTGACATTTGCCGCATGCCGCAAGGGAGAATGCCGCAATCGATGGGGAGAAGTTTCGTTACCCCTATGCCCTCTACTGTCTGGTGTCAGAGGCGCAGCACACAGAATGGCGCTGGCACCCTTAGTCTGACGTGACATCGGTAGACGGGCAGGGAATTCAGACGATCCGTTAATGGGGCTCCCATCATGCATTAACTGTTGAGTTTTTGGGCCCGACAGCGTCGTTCCTCTTACCCCTGGAGACCGCTGAGTATTCCTAGAGGGAGAACGCATGCACCATTTTTATCGTGAATTGTGCCTTCAACGGGGGTGACAGAACTTATCCCCGAATTCCAACGCTCTGCGGCGGTGGCTCCGCTGCGACTCTGTGTGTTGTCAAATTTGAAATTCAAATCTCTTCCTTCAAAGCGCGCGCGGCGAGCGCGACGCGCCGTTCGGGAGAAAATACCAGACCCCTCTGACGGCAGCTCAGTTTTTTTTCCTGTGAACGAGCTAGTATCTAGGTGGGTTGAATGGAAGATGTAAATCTTTCTATGAGAGCTAAAGCTCTCTAAAACCTCTCCTAAACCATGCTGTACGAGCATTGCACATGACACTTTTCCGCACTCCAACAGAAATAAGGTCGAATTTGAAACATTCGCTCAATCAGGTCGCCGAGCAAGTACTCGACATTATCCCAGTTGAAGCAGCAATCCCATGCTAGAAACAAAGACACTTCCGGGTGATTTTGGGGAGAAGTGCCCACACCTAGACGACGGGTGGCGATAACTTTTCAGAAATATAGGTGGCAACTTTTCAGAAATATAGGTGGCAGCAAGAAGGAGCGTAGTGTCGAAAACAAGGATGCGAGCATCCTCTCTATTCTCTTCTCCCTAAAAATGTGTCAATAAAGGGATTGAGTGAGTTCGAAAAATTTTTCAACTACACAGGAATGACATAAATATGGTAATGGCTATATTGTAAACAATATCTGGACACTGTGCAAGCAGGACGAGCATGCAGTCAGTGTCATTGGACTCACGCTGTAGACCAGTGGAAGATCTATTCTCAGAGTTTCTCTGTTTCACGCAAGCGCAAAAAGAACTTGGAGTTCCGAGCTCCGTCAACGAACAAGAACTATTATATAGCTTTACTATTATTTACGCGAAGAAACGGAAAATAGGGTGGGCACAAGGCATAGGCACGTCATACAATACTGTGATAGTTGCTGGGTTAACGTCTTATCAGTTTTCTTTATCAGTTCAACTCAATTTAATTGTTTTCTTGGAAGTTCTCCACAGTCATCCTAAACTTTGATTTCTAATAAGTAATAATCGCTTTTTGCGGAGGTTCTTAACATGTGATATAATATATCTGGAGAAACGAAACAAGCGCCACAGCAAACTCCTTTCATTCGGTCGTGATTCCTGTCTTCACACTCTTCGGGTACTTCGTATACCCTAATGCTTTTTTCCCTTTTATCATTACAATCCTGGTTTACAACTTTGTAATGATACGATCTCTATGTAGCTGAGTTCGTTCGGGCCTGAAAATTTCTCTATGTAAATGACGTCGAGTTGTGAAAAGCTGATTTAGTCTGTCTATTTGGAACCACTAAAAATGTGTTTTTAAAGAGATTTGAGGTAGTGCACAATAAATTGGTCACGAAACATTCTAGGACTACAAGATACGTGCGCTTTGTCTCTATTTAACAAAATTTTCCGTAACAGGCAAAATTTGGCAGGAAGAACGCCAGCAGTGCGAAGATGAAGAGCACACGGATGTCATTGAATTCCCTGATCACCTCAACTATTCGTAGAAAGTGGCAAGGCCCACTAGTGACAGCACCTTTTACCAGAACATGCAGCATTTTCACCTGGAATTTGTCCAGAAGAAAAAATAGCTACGGAGGATGAGGTATTCGTGGTTGACATATTTACGCGACATTCTGAGTACACTAAACATGTGCGAGATACTTGATGATGCTTGTGCGAGATATGACGCGCTGTGCGTACCTCGTCCAAACGCCCCACTCTTCTTCATTCTTCTGGTTCATTCTCGTCCAGCCCCCTTTCTTACAATTTTTCGAAGCCCTTTTCACTTTGAAAAGACCGATCCACGCAGTTTCTTCAACTTCATCGCACTATTTTCGATCTTGTCTTTCATTTTTCGTCATAATCTGGGTTACCCAAAATTGTCATGAACTGTGTCTTTGAGATCTCCTTTCACAATCTTCTGCGGCTGATGTTGAGGTTAGAAGCGATCCGATTAATGCTGACTCCATCGTTGCGGTGATCCTCTTCCTGATGATGGTCTTTCACCTTTTTGCATTTCAGAGCTCTGTCGTCGAGTCCTGAGAGACGAGCGAAAGCCAATTGCTTCGCGATGCTCCAAATCTTGCATCCACCTTCGAGCAACTTCTCGATGGTAGATCGGCGCGCGTAAACTTGCATAGCGATTGTTCAGTAGAACGGTAAACCAAATGACTCTCAGCTAAAACCGGATTTGGTGACACACATACACACGATAGTACTGTAGAACACTTTTGGTTACAAGGTTATACGTGTTCATCAATGATATTGAGGCTATATACAGGTATGGACCGGTGAGATTGAGGATATCGATTATTCAGTCGTGTTGACGCCGATTTGTGAAACCGCGACGAATACGGAAAGCTTAATAAGGGCGTCAATGAAGCTCTCTTGCCTCAAATGAGATATCCAAAATTGACAGCATCTCTTTGGAACCGTAGGTGCGGAAGTGACGGGGAGGTATGATAGGCTAAGCATTTGTTGTTAAGGCAGATAACCCCCTAGGTTCTAGACAAATAGTGCCGCAACGCAATAAGCGATAGGCCTCCTCGATGAGGCACTGTTTTCTGGACTCTCCGGGCTCATTCTATCCCCATCTGGTATAACATGCACTTCCTGACTTCCTGGTTTCATTATTTTCAATTTGCGCCTTCTGAGTCACAAAGCCCAGTTTAACATTCATTCTGTCTCTGGTACACTTCGCTTCATCGAGAAGTGCCACTAACATGAAGCAAAGGTATTCAGATTCGGCCCTTACAATGCTCAAGTCGGACTCGTTTTCTATCTGCTCTATTTCTGTCGCTAACTCTTTTCTTTCTGGCTTTGATTTACAGTTCCTGTACTCTTCTTTGATTTCTGTGGGACCTTTTTCTAATTTTTCTTGGCCACATCTAAGTTGCTGTAGGACACTCTGCAACAATGCTATTGTGGACCTACATTTCCCATAGTTTTCCTCATCTATTACAGTAAAATTTCATCCTGAGGTGTACTCCTTCTTACGGAGCACTAGAATTTTGAGCGTCTGAGCACTCAGGACGATGGACATTCTATGGAATAAAAGAACCATTTTTTATTTTACTTGCTATAGTATTTCTTCTTTAAAATACCTACTTTATTAATAATTCTCAAACTAACTCCAAGTACTGTGTACGGAAGATTTTGTCTGTTTAGTTTGCAGAAAAGTTGCTCCAGGTACTTGACAGGGAACTTGTGAATCAGTTGATTCAAGGTCTTGAATTCGACCTTATATGACCGTGCATAAAGGGCTAGTCTCGACTCTAGGCCTCAAAGTTGTGACGCTTTGACACGAGAGTATAATGGCTACTTTAGGTCGATGCACCAAGCTGTAGCGGACGCTGAGACTGAGGGTTTCGATAAACGCTTTTATGAAGAACACGCGGTGGCTCAGTGGAATTATAAAGGTTATACTATGTAGGCGAATATTTATTAAGAGTGCACATAACGAGAGCAGGTATCAACAGAACAATGAGCTTGTCTCCCAGGTGCCAAGGTGGTCCGCCCCACCAGATGTGAGGTCGTTAGGGAATGAAATGATTCCCTCACGGCCTCACAGACGATGATACCTTATGTCTTTTCTCACTTTGAACAAAAGGCATGAAATATAATACTATGTCTTCGTCGAAGAAAAGGCGGGAAGCAGAGGGAAAATGGGTATGGGTACATATGTACGTGCGTCCGAGAATGCGCGCGGCAAATTGTGCAGCGAACGACAACTCTGACGTCTATTATTGGAGCTCAAACTTGAAGTTGAATAGTTCAGTAGGGTCAGCCGATCCTACTAATCTACCCTATTCCAAATTTAGGCCCAAATCATAGATGCTGAAGTCGTTCAGATCGCCACGAACTTCGCCGCGCAGTTTGTTTCGCGCATCCTCGGACGCAAGTAAGTTCCATCCCCCAGGGAAGATTGGTCAATAAGTGTTTGGTAATTCTTCGCCATCCATTGCACCGAATGCCACACAAGGGAAAGATCTAGAGCCGAAGTGACCACTCGAAGCGAGACTTATACTGCTATGCCCATTAAATTGTATAGCGATAGGTATTGCTTGAGCAGTACATTTGTAAGGAAAGCGCGAAATCGAGATAAAGATAGAGAGTAATATTACGAAATATCCGTGCGTAGACAGAGCTGCCTATAAAAGGGCATGGATCTTATCCGGTGATGTGATTCATTCTTGCCTGGAGTCAGTCTCGGATTACCCTAGAACAGGAATATCTTTCCGACACGCGCGTTAGCCTCATCCCCAAGAAGAAGGGGAGAAACTTTTGGTAAATTGGTGCCCTCAGAAGTAGGGCCAGCACTCTTCCCTCATTTAGTGCGATTGTATTTTAACCTTGGTATTGTACAATAATTGTATCATAACCTTTGTATTATACACTATTGCATTGTATACCATTTGTATAATCTACTATCACTTACAGATATCACTGTGAAGATCTCCTGCCTTAGCTGTATTGGGTGCCTTAAGGATAAAGCTGTTATTTTGCTGCTCTGTTCGAGTCAAGCAAGGTAATCATCAAATTACCGCCAAACCTTACGCATTAATACGTGCATATATACGCATTACTACTCACATGTTATTACATGGTGTATTGGAAATGAAAAAGGAGACCCAAACATGCTGATTTTCGTCTTCAGAAGATGGGGAGTTAGGTTGCATATGAAGGCATACATGGCTTAATAAAGGCTGAAATAAAATGTTCAACAACATTACTCCATTTTATAACTGTGTCTTCGCCGCAACGGGCTATTGAATGTGGCCCAGAATCGAGAAACTAATCTTCAAAATAGTGTCATCAGGCAAGTCATAATGGAGTTGTATGCTGCTCACAGAACAGCCGCTATTTAACGTTTGCCTATAGCTTGTTAACTATTATGCAGGCTTAAGATGGCAAAGGAGAAAGCAAAGGTCACCATCTTAGTCCTATTCACCAGAATTTTTTTGCTATCACGATCTTGGGGCTTCGTTTCCTGGACTTCGCAACCCTCCCCTCGAAAAATAGAATCTAGTAGGAAGGAGACGATGGTCCGACCCCATGAACAACTTTGGAACAACAGCGTCGTCGGTCAGGTAAAAGTTCGACTGATTCTCAGGTGACTCCCATGCACATCGCGAAGGGGAGAGCTCTGCGCATTACCATGGATGGTGTGGACTGTCATAGTGTACTCGAGATATTCCACCCTGCTCATATTCTTCCATTCCGTGTTTCATGTATGAAGCTCTACAGCGGTTCATCTAGGGTCAATCTTGGCGTTGGAATCACCGGGAACGATCTTGAAAAGTCCGCTCCTTTCTGAAGAGCCATCCCAGGTCTACAATAAAAGCTTCCAGCTTTTTTTTCGCTGTATTTTGATGTTGGCGCGTATGTAACGAGAACTGGTAGAGCTGGGACTGAGCCGCATTTCCCTAATCGCAAATGTCCGATACGAGTTGTTGAACTTTTATGCGAATCGATGTTCATGGTCACGCACATATCGACGATAACACCTACTCCGGCGACCCCTCTGTCGTCGCATGTTCCAGGGAACAGTTCTTCTTTGCAGTAGGCGATACCTTCTCGTCTCGGTTGATCTGATGACGTCGCACCTGACCCCTTAGTTTACATCATCAGGTCTCCGAGATACACACTTCCGATTGAGAAGTTTTTGCATTGAAAGTAGAGTTTGCTATCGTAGTCCTTCTCTTTTTAGGCGGCCTGTATTGACCCTAGAATTTTGGGAGCGTTCTTGCTAAACACTGCCGTATTGGGGCTCCCTCAGAGGAACCAGCAGTAAACATTACTATTTTTGGCATATGGATACCCACGAATAGCGCGCAAGGCTCTGACATAGGTGATGGATATACTCAGAGTAGGTAGCCAGACTGTTCCAGCGTGAAAAAGGGGCGTCAATAGTGGAGGCGGCCCTTTTATATGAGCATATGCTGGTTTTTGGGGCTCGTAGGAGAAAACGGATTCATTTCGTCGTCGTCCTTACTAGTGCCAATTCCATCTCAATTATCAGAAAAGGGGCGAGCGTCCAGTTGTAAATATTCTCCGGAAGCCGGGAACAAACATTGTTCATGCAAGGATGCTGCTCTCGATGTAATTTCTTCGATGTCGATCAGGAGCTAATTTTCCAGACAGCACATGCTTATTTTTATCACAGACTACTCATAAAGGCGTTATCACCTGACGGGCGGCCTTATCAGGGAAAGTAGCTCTGCGGCACATGGATATCTCCCACCTCAATGCATCGAACCAGTTTTTACTTGCTTTTCTCTATTTATTGTCTTTGTACTGCTGACATCACCGGACCACTCAGTTATGATTTTCAGCAATGGCTGACGAGGTAAGTGCTATTAGGTTTGCGCCAAGATTTCCCTTGATAGTAAAAATCACCTCTCTTCAGCAATGGTTACCAGTCTGATGACTTCGTGAGAGCTGACTATGGCACTCAGGGTAGCTACGGTGGGCGAACTGCAAGCGCATCGACGGTTCGAAGCTTTGACATCACTTTTTGTACATATTTATATATAACTTATTCCGAAGCGGCTTGATAGTGCCATTCAATTTGAGGTATCCCATACACCTGTAGTGTTTATTCATGGAAATTCCGATGCCGCTTTGCACTTATCCAAGTCAGCTACCGGATGGTCAAACACCATTGAGGTTTGTTTTCTTGTGTTAGCTTTGACTGATTGTTTCAGAGATGGATTCAGTCATTTTAGTACTTTTTGGACAAAGGATACACACAGGCTGAACTATACGCCACGTCATGGGGTGACACAAACACTTTGAATGCCGCCAAGAGGTATAAAAGCTTACACTTTGTGCGCTCGGAAAATATTCCCCAAAAGGGGCCTGGGTCCCTGTTGTAGTTCAACAACTAAACGACCAAATTGCGTTTGGATTTCTTAGTTTTTGCAAGGGTTTGGCTTTTTTGGCCAGCCTACCTAAATGGTTACTCATGAATTCGGAAAAACACACGGCTGTTAATTTTGGGACGTTCTGCGAAGCAGAGATCGAGTTGACAGATATAGCTAACCGCTCACATTCACCAACTCTACGAGCTCTGTTCCACAAACCGTAGCAGATAGCACTTTTTAAAGTTTCACGTTTTTTCTGAAGATCGAAAAAAAAAACAACCGTCAAGAAGGCATTCAAGTGAAAAGAGAGAATGTAAAGTGGTTCCCAGCCTACACTCGAGTCAAAAATCAGAGTATTTCACAGAACCCACAACTGCCGTGATCTGGTCCGTCTGCGTCGTTTTGTGCAAGCTGTACTGGCATATACAGGAGCTCCAAAGGTGTCACTGATCACACACAGTATGGGCGTAACGTTAGGACGGAAGCTCATCAAAGGAGGAGCGGTGGACGGACCAGATGGTAAGAATCAACGCTCTGATTTCTTTGTCTAATGAAGCGCTTTGAAATTGCTACCATCAACCAGCGCTATGTCGATATCGTCTGCAACAATTTAATACGGCTCAACATGCCATCGCCTTCGGCTAGACCGAACTAGCTCGGCATTTTGTGCAGGGCCCTTTGCAACTCTGAAAAAAAAATGAAAGACGCTAGCACCTTAGCCGACCTAGTTTCGGTACACTGACCCCGATGGAATTTGCTGGCATATGGCTTCAACAATTGAGCGTGCTGCGGAGGTGGAAGAAGAAATTCTAGTTCAGCGACCGCGTGAAAGATCTCAACGCAAATCGATCTGCAAAAGCTGAAAGTAGAGTTACTTTTTCAAAATTTAAGGTACATGCAACCTTGGCACGCCACTCACATCGAATGTGGACGTGTTTCTCGGACTGGCTGGTGGAAATTTCGGCCTCTGCGCATGCGAAGGAACAGGGACACTTGAGCCAACGTGCAATAAGAAAGTATGTCGCTAAATTTTGGCTCAGCTCAAATGTACCGCAATACTTTGAACACATTTTTGGAACACATGCCACCTACTAAGCGGAACACTTATTAAGAAGATAATCATATTTGCCTCAATCTAGGACAATTCTCTATATCATTTTCCGAAACTAAGCGGATGCAGTGACAAAAAAAGCCGATCTACTCCTCGAGTTCGAGTTTCTTTGATCACTTTCTGGACTGCGTTTAAGCACCCTGAAATTACTAACATTCAGTATGTTGAGTTCGCTGGAGACGCCAAATCATTGATCACATACCTTTGTGGATCTCTGTAGAGAAGGCGTGTCGTGGTCATGCGGGTCGTATTGGGAGGATTAGACCCTTTTCATATAAACTTCATCATTGACCACGACCAATCCTTTGTCAATCTTGTCAACAAAACTGTTTTCCCAAAAGTGCTGTTTCTCCACTCAACCAGCTTTGCTTCCGTGAAATCCAATAGCGCCTACGTGTGTAGTTCACATGAGAAGCCTTTTTATTCTATTTATGTTTTTTCCCAAGAAGTGTGAAATGCCAAGAGTGCTGAAGAGCGAAGCGGAAGAGGCTCAGTACCCGAATTATGAGGTTGAATGAGAGAGTTTATGTGTATAAATTTTCCCGATTTCGGATGACGTCACTTAGCGTCATATGGATGGTCCGAACCTGCAAAAGCTGTCATCGACCATTGCAATTGCCATTGCATGGTTGACGGAACTTCGAATAAAGCACCGATTTTAACTGTAGCAGCACTAGCAAAGTGAGGCCGTAGGAAGTCATTATACACAATGGGCGGCATGACCGTTTGTTCAAGAGAAACGTTACATGCTGTAGAACTTCGAGTAAAGCTCTCATATATCATAAGCATCGACTCCTTGACTAACACTTTTGAGAGCCCTTCACAGTAATCAGGCACCGGCAACTTCGAAAAAAGATGGTGCCTTTCCAAAAAAATCGCTGTGAGAAAATGATTTTCTATAGAACTTCACACTATGTTTGTCTGAAGGCTAATTGTCAGCTTCTTCAGAAGAACTTCTAAGGATTTCTTCAGAGTACCTAAAAAAGGTTCCAGTCACTTTTAGATCTGGCTTTACTGGTGTGACCAAACCTCTAGAGCTGAGGGATTATTCAACAGACTAATCGTGAACCTTATAGAATGGATTCTGGCCGGGAGACAGCTGCGGCCTCAATACCCTCACCTGTGGACTATCACCGCTGCCCTTCCCATGCAATGGTCCGACCTATTCCTCGCTGTTGATGAGCATGAACACCGACAACGTACGAGAAGCGTCTACTGTGTTTTCGGCTTGGAGCTTAGGTTTCCATTTTGATTATTTCTCTTGCTTTCGAGTAGATCATCGATATACCCACACGTTTAACTTCCAGCTGACGACCTAATCCTCTATGCTGACGAGGTCTGGGGCCGACCAACTTCACTGATCCCGACTTCAAGTGGAAAGGTGAGCCTTAATCGTTGGATTGAAGCAGATATTTATTTTTCAAATGTGACCAATAAAGTGAGTATCACATTTAAACTTCAACTATTTCATTGACGGAGGGATATTATAGTACTCAGAGACGCCGCTACCTTAAACAACGTCGCGGGACCATATCAGGACCAACCAAATGTTTAGATTCTCCAGCCGGCTGGGTACGACCGGAATCTGTCTAGGAATGCGGGCGTCTAGGAGTACGATACTCTAAGTGGTTCTTGCAAGCTATTGTTGACCTCAGAAACCCTTGCAAAGCTCCTATGAAGTCAAAAGAAAGCCCTATGCGTAACCCCTTACAAGCCTAGATTGGCCAACGCTTTCGCCGAATTTTTCATTTTTGCAGGTGGTGTACAAGCTCTATACTCACATGCAAACAAAGGAAAATACTGCAGCAGATCAATACACGATGGTTGCACTGAAGACTTTGCCGAGTGCAACTGACAAGAAAATCTCAGCTTTCATCACTACTGACGGTGGAAGTAAATGAAACGAAGTAAACTCAGCACCATTGCACTGGAAAAAAATTCGAAGCTTGAACCTATTGTGAAGATTTGCTTTAGAATGCCATAAATTTTGAAATCAACGAAGAAGTATAAAAATGGTATGTAGCGAGATTGTGCAGAAGCTATTCACCATGTGCAGCATGAAGGGCTCAGCACCCAAACTATGCATAACGCTGGAACGCTTAAGTTAATTCACCCTCGCTTACTATCAAAGAATCACAGCATACCATATATTAGCTATCTGGTACCACCTTTGAGAGTAGCTTGAAACGTAGTGACACCTCGAAGGCATTTCATAGGCATACATAGATCCCGGGAGACGGGCAGTAGGAACGGTTTTGTGTAACCGATCCGCCGCGCGCGGCTGTCGCGGACCATTTGCCTCGTTTTAACAGTTCTAGCGTTCTTCATACAGCTCAATCGATATGCAATTAGTACTTTTGGCATGATTCTATTGCTAGTTCTTTTGTTCCTGAATTTCTCTCTTGCTGTTGCATTCTGCGAAATTCTTCGCGCGCGACGTCTATCTTGCCGCGACGCGACAATTTCGGTCCTACCCCGCCACACCCAGAGATCCCATTCATTTCGGCTGGGAATCATAATCGCCGCTGTTCCTAGAAAGTCTGAGCGAAGATGGCAGGGCATTCGTATGTTTCAAACAATATTTTGTTTTAAAATTTAACAATGATAAACACCTACCATTTGATATTAGAGGCATAATTATCACCAGTCTGCTGTCTCTGAAAGGTTATGCCTAAACTTAGGAAATCTTGACTGCCACATGTTGTTTAATCTTGGAACTAGAACAACATAGGCAGGACTTGGGTCTCAGCTAGCCATCTTGAGAAATGCTATGAAATTAAAAACAATTATCGAGGTTATCAGTTCTCTGTACCCTGTATAGCTCTTTAGAGAATTTGAGGGCGCTCTCCAAGATATGTGCAGCACTCATCAACAAAGACAAACTGGTGCTTCGATGTGGAACCATTCGCCTGTACAGCCATTTCCTCACACAGAATCGAGTCGGCTGACAAGACTCGAACAATATTGTGTTGGATAGGGGCAGCAAAAGCTTCCTAGCCTTATGGAAAGCCCAGGATGACATATAATTAATCCGTTTGCTTTAGTATTATATATTCTACCCCGATGCGCAAATTTTTGATACATTTTCTTGATCAAGGAATGCCTTCAGTCAACGCAACGAATGTGGATGCGTGGCTCACTCCCAAAGGATCGATTTATGCTGAGGTCTTTTTTGTTGGCGCTACGCTCAGCAGCATGTTTCGCATAACAGTCTGCTTGCGTTTGCCGGAAATCACTTGAGAAGTCAAGTACGACAAACAGTAAGAAACTTTATGACAAATATTTACAGACCTTCTAGGCACTCCATGACTCACCTTTTCCAGCTTGTGAACACATTTACCATTCTGTCCTGATAACCTCACCGATGCTCTCCAGACATTACCTTCAAATTTATTCGGACATTACCTATCTCATAAAGTCCGCACAAATAACCAAAACTACAAACAAAAACATCACTTTTCAATTTTTCATGAAACGGGCATTTGCAATAGACGTAATACTCATGGAATCTTAAATTCGATTATATTATACTTATTCGATTTCGGAGAGGCAGAATCAAATGTTGCCATTCTCCAATAAAATCCTTAACTTGTCGAGATTTTGTTTTTCTGGATACGTTGAATTCACGAGGCGTATCTGGCCGAACCCAACCGAGCTAATTCTTCCGATGACAAGATCGGATGGGATTAGATCGAGAGCCTTTGGTCACTACAATTTCGCGCTTGATTTGCAGCGGAGTAGTATCAACCATCGAGGAGCCAGCTTCTGATGTGTTTGTATTGAAGGCTTACGAGAGTCGGTACCTCAGAAACGGCATCACGAATTACGTGCAGTAATCCTAGTACCCAGTGCTGCGGTTAGATGGATAAATTCTCAAATTTCATGGCTCCTTTTACTATTTGCTCCTTTTACTTCTTGACATTTCAACACTCGAAGTTTCAGAAGCTGTTTTCTACAAACTTTTGCTGATCTACTAATTTACAGTGAATCCGCTCCGATCCCTCCTCAGACCGTTCCTTTTAGCTGAAAGCTTCGGAGGTCCTTAAAGAATGACTGCTCCAGAAACATTTGAACAAAGCATTTTATGAACATTCATATGTAACAGTGACAAGTCTCTTTCCATTATACTCACTCCAAAAATAGTTCTCCATTTCCTTGCAATTGAAAAATGATTTCTTACTTGAGTTCCAGTTCATAATACGGTGTCGCTTTCGAATCTGGTTGGATTTTTTTTCGACCTCACCAACCTTGAAGGGTCTCAGGTAACGTTTGTTTGCTGAGTTGAAGAAACAGCTGTAAAAACTATTGGAAATCCACTTTTTGAATTACTCTACATTTTCAGTCGTCAAGATCATGATCATTTTAACCGTACAATCGATTCTTCAAGCTCATTCCGTGCTATTTTTCTCTTTGGCCCCTTTTCTTATTGCCTTGAATTTATTGAAAATAGTATAAGCATGAACTGAACTGCTTTCTTTACTGGGAGATAAAGTTTTTTTTAGAACTTCTGATGTATAAAATATATAGAATGTCGTTGCTATGAATGCCGCTTGTGGTAATCTTAGGGCGCAGCTTGCTTTCGATTTCAAGCTACCGTGATCACAGTCTCTAAAGTATACCTGATGCAAAGATCGATTTGAACTGCCTTTAGTTGTTATTGCTTCGTGAAAAACTCGAGCAGCTTTCATCAAATAGCAGACTTCATTCATTTCAGACACATTATCTACGGCAATGACTCTGTTCCTCTCTGTATGTACAATTCTCTCTTTCTGCCAACTATCGTTGGCATTACATTGCATTCAGTCGATACCAGGTCAAACAGAAGTGCAAGCTACACTATGCGATGGTTCATGCATGAGACAGGTTGTTCTGGTGGATGTGGGTGGACCTGAAGGTGTGTCAGAAGAAGCTTTTACCGAAAAGTTTCAGTACAAGGAATGATGAAAATATCAAACAGGCAACGTTGATCCTTCGTTCCCATCAACCTCATACCCATTGTAAGAAGATCTATATTCATTTCAATTGGCTTCTGCAAATTTACAGAAGCACCCAAATTCGATCATGGCTTTAGAAATGGATCAGAATGATGCCCTTTCAGTACCCTCGCTATACAAGAGACAGCGGCTCCCTGGGGATCAAGAAAACGATTGACTGAGTTATAATCCAATGTCACTGTTCGTACAGTAATCCCAGGACATCGACAATACTTTTCTTAAACAATGTGCCCTATTTTCCTAGAATTAAATATTCTCTACATTTACAGGAACTTTCTCACCAACGAGGTTTGTCGCAACTGCCAGAGATTGCTCCCACTCCACCACAGTTGCGAACTGCTCCGATTCGAAGACGTACAGTAGACAGAGTACCTCAGGGCCACGTGTAATCACATGCTTTTGTAATGAAGATTTTTGCAACTTTTGATAATATCGTGTATAAAGTCATTTCTCTACAGCTTCTCTTGAAATCCACCTCCTTTTCGAGACTTTCTGAAAAGAGGTCTCCCCTACACAAAACCGGACAACCTCTGAGGGGTCATTGTGTTGGCTGAGGTGTCGGTTTTCAGTGCGCGAATGTTAAAGTGTTCATACATAAAGCCGGTCAGATCGCACTGTCGAGCTAACATGAACTATTTCCATACTTCGAAAGCAGTTCTCGTTATACTCGCTTTTACTAAGTTGACATCTCAGCATGATTATGAAGAGGTGAGTATACTCTCAACTATACTTCTGGTTTGATATTCAGCCCTCGAAAATTCGAAAACAACTTCTTTGTCGTAAGTAAGGGAAACCGCCAATCTCTCACGGCCTCCATATTGTGGTTTCGTTCTCCTTCAAATAGATATGGAGATGAGTACACCAGTAAAGAACCTGTAGGGCACTGTCCAGTTCTAGACAAGCATGTCGAGAGATAGCCTACTCTTTTGATCTGAAGCCTCGTATTAGGAAGTATAAACTCTATATAGTCTCAGTTGCGCACCTCTATCACTAATCATAGTTCTTACCTATCAACTACCTACTTGCTCATCCTGCTACCTCGACAAGAGACTATATCCGCGACTATAAACGCGAGAGACTTCTTGAAAGGAGACGATTTTTTCAATAATAAATATAACCCAAATTCTCTGATACGCCCTTGTTTCGAAAGCAGAACGCATAGGTGAAAGAAAATTTGGAATTCTTGAGGAACTTTCTGTGTAGAGGACACTTTGAAGCTCCTGCTCACTGCCCTGGTTGGACTCAGGAATTGTTAATCTTGTTATACGGCTGTTCGTGTACATCTTTTTGTGTCCTTTGGAAGCTCATGTATTTCTTGCTATAGTATCGAGTTGCTTTGAAGCCCAAATTTATGTTTACACATTGATTAGTCTATGTATAACTTGCTAGTTTTTTACTGATTACTAGACTGGTGTTTTAGGAATGGCAGCACGACGGCCTTCTATAAAGCCTAAGATTTGTATTTTTTAAATTCACAAAATACAATTCTACAAGGTTTAAACTCATTTTGTTATACATGACGGAAGTACGTCAAAATCATTTTAGGTTGACGATTCCACTTCAACACCGACGACAATCACTACAGTAGACCCGATAGCACAATGGGTGATCGATCAACAGAAGGCAGAAAAGGAACGAACGCGGGAAATTCTCATGAGCATAGCGGAACGGGAAGGACCGGAACATCCACTCTGTGACTTCTATTGTAACTTGTTCAGTTTGTGCATTCAAAATGAGGAATTACAACCGCTCTGTGGAAAGCCAATCGGATGTACTTGCCCGGGCGAAGAAGACCTTCGAATATGATTTATACATTCTGTACTTCTTAGTACTGTAATAAATGTTTTGTACAGGAATGTAGAACCTGTAACGACGTTGAAGTGGGTAGAAGATTTAACCAAGTTATTTGGAAAAGGCTACTGATGAATAATGATATCTTAGCACTGATCACCGACTTTATCAGAGCTTGTCTACAATTCAGTCTAGTAATATTACCTCGCCTTTTGCACCTTTTTCATGGCTTGATCACTGCATAATCCATGGACAATAACTATAATTCGTTTGCTTAGTATAATCTGTTTCTAACACTCAAGTAATGTTCGATACATTTTCTGAGAGTGCTGTAAACGGCCTTTCGAACATTGTTAGGTTAAAGAACGCGATGATAGCTAAATAAACATGACGCTGTTCTTTCCGATGGACTTTTAGTACTCCAAATAAACAGCAATTATAAGCGCTGAGACAAAAGCACTAGAAGGGGTGTGTAGAGGGGAGTATGGTATATAGCATGAGCAACGCAAAGACTCAAAGGCATAGTCATGATATGTCATGACGTCTGGAGAATTTCGATTGGGACAGATCTTTGACCCCCAAGGATAGCGCACAGGTCATTATCGGGTTGAAATATAGTCTAGATAGGGAGTAATAAGAGCTCAAACATTGTCTTCACTGTAAACCATTCCCAGGAGCAGCCGTCTTTTAATAGCCCTGTACTGGTCGCGCCACTCATACATATAACAGCATATAAGTTGAAAATCCAAGCAGCTGAGCGTACAATGATCCCATTCGGTGATGTCTTGATAATCCGTTCTACCGGGATTTCAGATTGGCTACGGATCTCCTTCACTGAGGGCTATTTCTTGCTGAATGACGCCAGTCGGTTGGCAACGAGACTACGTAGAGCGCCTGAGGCGGCGGATACGGGAGTAAATCGCCGACCACGGTACTTGCCCAAATACAGGTGGATTCGAGGGATGGACTCTGAGTTTCTGCTGTGCTGGGTCGATATATCTTCTGTATTCGCAGGTGCATCCACGTATACGTGCGGTGGCAGTTTTTATCCTATCCATCGGCTCCAGCAAAAGCTTGCATCCGAGTGACTAGGAAGAATATATGAGGCGATTTGGCGTTACCTCCAAAAACAAAGCCCCTCGTCTGCTCCAGGATAGCCTGGCCAGCACTCAGGGTCAACCCAGTCTTCACTTTAGAACGAAATCATACACGATGTTCATGAGAAGCGGACTCGTATCTGATGCTCCTGTTACGCTGATTAGACCGAATATCTCTGAATGCTCTAGCCACATGTAGCTAAAGCATGGAACATTTAAAAATATCGAGGGAGTAGTGAAGAACACAAAGAACGTCCGGTTCCGTGATCATATTTTACTCACTGCTATCCTTCCTGGTTTGACGTGCAGACATAGACTCTACGAAAGGAGGATCAACATGCTGTCAGCTTTACTCATCGCGATTTGGAAAGGACGATGCTTGAAATCTCCCGATGCACTCAAATCAGAACATCAGCAACGGCATCCCTGTTCTTCGTTCTTTGTCTCGGAACTTCGAAGCTTTGACCACGACCAGGGCAGGGAAGCCGTTGCTCAGGACAAACTGGTGCTTACCAAATTCCTATGCTGATGTTCAACGAACACCAGGACGGTCTTCATAGCGATGGTCAAAATTCTTTACGAAACTTCGAGTGTAAGGAATGCTGTGCCTCACGCCCCTTGTTGTGCCGTTCGGACGACTTAAAAGACGGCCTGGCCGTGGCGCGCCCGTAGTCCCGCCGAGAAGGCGCCATAAGCTGCAGAGAGCTAGAGTTTGCCATGTGGCGGCGGACTCTAGCCACTATCGGCGATTGCATCATTCATTCGTCATCGTTTCAAAGCCGTAGCCGCCTGCTTTCGACAGCTCCTGTGCAATTCAACGTCAGTAACAGCCCGATGGGCTCATAGTACCACATCCTTGCCATCTTCAAGTGGCGCCAAGCTGCGTAGTATAAAGTTGGATGGAAACAGCCTGAAAGATGGTCCGCAGCAATCGAGGACTTGGAAGCAGCATAGCTGAAAGGAGGTGGGACCGTGTGCCCAGCGTCGCAACCCCCGTATCGTACTGCGGAGGCAGTAACATCCAGTAGGAGTTCGCAAGGGAGGCTGGGCAGCTTCAGGCCTACCACAAGTCCGTGTGGCAGTTAAATACGAGCATGGCGAGCGGGCACAAGACCCAGGTCACCTAGCTTACGCAGCCGGGAACACCCTGCCGAGCAACCACCGATGCGGATAGGCCTCGGCGGGACGTCACCGACGGCGCGACACTCCTGAACGGGGATGATCCACTGGATCACTCTGGTTCGCGACGATGACGAATGAAGACATTACTGGTCTCCGCTCGAGAAAGTCGATGAACAAAGGGACGAAGGGTGAGAGGCAGTCCTGGAATTACCAAATGCCACTGATTGTGTATTGAAAGAGATGGATAACGGATGGAAAAGGTGATAGCATATGCGTCAACACACTTCGATGATAAAATATGTTGAGCGACTGGTTACATATAGAAAAAACACTATGTATGGTTTCGAGAGGGTACATTTTTTGGTGGCAGCAGTTTCTATTGTATCAACCCCTGAGAAGATATTGGAGATATTCGCGATCTGACAATGGGAAGGCCGAGGGAGCCAGTCAACCTGACTCTTCCTCGGTTGCCGTTTCTGCAACAGAATATATCAGCAGCAAACTCGACCATGACTGTAATCGTGATGATCGAGTGATGGTTCCAAGTGGTTTTTAGAAAAGCCGCGACGCATATCGGTTGGAAGGGACGGCCCGTTGCAGTGATGGGGCGATACGACCAAAACAAAAGATGTGAGGAGCGCGTCATAAATCCTTTACTTAGGATTTCCACGGGCTTATAGACTTTTATCATTGCATATGATATCAATTATGAGATGGAGCTCCTCGTCCCACTTTGATATTTATGGGATACTTTCACAGAGCAGAACAGAATTATAAAGTTGCCGTTCTAATGGTTAACGAACATCAAAGTACGAAAAGCACCTGTCTGTTAATTTGGTTGTCGTTCTTGCTGTTGAGTGCATTATGTACGGGAATTCTGGCAGTATCGATATATTTACAATGCAAAAAAATTGTGAAAAGCGCTACCCACTTATTACACAAACTACAACTCTATCACTTCAGAATAAAAAAGAGCAGTGAATGTCCAGGTGGGCCCTTCAGGGTTGGAAGATGCACATTAAGTTGGCCCTACCCTGACATCATACCTAAAAGCATTCGCGACAAACGCAAATTTTGCGGTTGCGTCCCCACCTACGGAAACTCCTATGCTGCGCCGTGACAGCCGATATGAGCTGCCATTGCCCAGAAAACGGGCAAACTATGGAGGACGACAAACTCAATCAGAGTTCCTTGACGATATTTCCGTCTCGTGAGCCAGTATCGTACACCTGATGTTGAAATCATTGCCATAATGCTGCTCCACTCTGTGTTCCCCAACGGAGTTAGCAGATTACTGCGCCGTTTACCAGCAAGATGTTCATTGATTCCTACTGATGAAACTCTTCCAGTCTCCCCTATGTAGCGTAAATGACATGCCTCACGTTGAATCTGATAAATTACGCCTGCAGAAGGGCAATCTGTACTTTTCCCGTTTGGACATGTTACGCAACAATCTGTCACGCACTGCCTATCATAGAGTCTGTTCCTCACAAGTTGGCGCTTGATGTTATCAGGCGAAATGTTAGAATGTTAACTAGAATAACATCATCGCTCAATTGTGCTCAAACAATACACCGTTGTATTGCAGCAGATACCTTGTCAGAGATGAACGGCGAACACAGAGGCGATAGCGGAGCATTTGCCGTTCATGCTGTACGGGAAAACGTTCCAATGACATTCAGAAGCTTCACTCTCGTGACATTAGCGTGAACTTTTTTGCACTTTCCTGTACTCGAGTGTTCTTGAGGCCTTCTCGCAATGGTGCTTTCCCAGGGCGAGGCAACACAGCTCTCATCCAGCAAATACCAATGGAATGTGCCATGTTGAAGTATGCCATTCCGTGGGGGATCTGCTGAGGGGGTACGGCTCCTACCCAGTGGTTGTATCAATTGTTTCGGGATTCCTCTCAGCACATTCCTCTTCGAGTGCTGGTTAGCTTATGGACTGGTTCACAGGAAGGTGAGATTTTCAGGAGCTACCTGATAGGGAGTTTGAGGATTTGGCATTGTTTATGCTATCCTGGTCAGCCATCCCGAGCGATGAAAATATGAAAAAGACATTATTGTCACCTACACGACTCTGACTTTGCATTACATCATTTGTTGTCGGTATTCGACAAAGCAACACGTCCAGATCCTGACAAGGATCGAAGATTCCGAGGAATAGCCTTCTGAAATCAAAGGCACAGTTTGGTATGAATTTTGAGTTACCTTTTTCAAGTCGAAGTCAGAAAGCAGAGGTTTTGGTTGTTAATAGTGCACTAGTGGTGAAGGGAGCGAGAAGGTCAGACGTTAATGTAACAATTTTCCCATACAAAATCAACGTAAAAACATTCGATTTCTCTGTATAAGCAGCTGCCACCAATATGCAGTACCACTTTTAACAAATATTTGGGGCGGCTGTCATTGACTGCTGATGCAAGGACTAGGAATGGAAAGTATTGAGAGGCGGTTCTGGATCTCTTTTTGACAGATAGGCAACTCATACACTTTAATATGACCCGGCTACCTGAAGTCAATGCGGAAATCGTAGCGCGCTCGATTCTTCCAAGCCATTCCCTTCATAGCGTGCATGCAGATGCGCGCTTCCGTGGAACTACTGCCGGTTACCGTGAGAATTCAGAGAAGAATACCACCGCCCGAGTCGACCCAGCTCCACATCAAAACCTCGCAAAATGCGCGAATCTGAAAATCGCTAGTGCTCAGAATCCGTAAATGTTCATCTTATCCATTGCGGCCAAAATGGTGCCCAAAATGAAGCATAAAGATTAGCGTCAAGATGTCGATTGGCATAAACAAACTCATGAGGAACTTGACTACCTCCCTTTAAAGCCACATAGAAGTCAGTAAATCAGGGTAGTGGAATTGATTATATAGCAAATATCGGAATTTTTTTTCAGCGACCGCTTTGTTTAATTTCTTATGTTCTGTCGTACAAGCAGCTGTGCAGACGGCAATACCCCTTTAAATAGCTGAGATGCTTTAAATAGCTGGGGTGACCGGAAAATCCAGTCACATCAAAAATGCGTCTTATCTTCCTTGTGCTATGCTTCTTCCTGGTAAGCGCCGAATTGGACGGTGAGTTCCTTTTTGAATTAGCGGCGAAGCGACATATCTCACAATCTCGATATATTATGACCTCATTAGTCAACGCTACCTACTAACGCTCAAAAACTAATTTTTCAGAAATTGGGAGAAAAGTTTTCAAGAAGGTCCACAGATGGTACAACCCAAAAATAGTGAGTCACTCGGTAGGTTCAGCTGAATAGAGCAAAGGTTGTAAAGTTCGTTCTCAGAGGTGGAGTAAGCAATTGGAAGGAAAGGCACTAGAATATTTGAACTCGAAAGATAATTTGGAGGAGGGCATTATGGTGATCGATGGAGAAAAGTTTGCTCTTCTTGATTAGAATAATCCTTTTATCTATCTAAGTATGTGTTGTCATATGTTCAGTACTTACCAAAAAGATAACTCTCTTACGCTAGGAGCAAAGCTGCTTGACACATTCAATGGTCCCAAGTGGGACGAAACAGAGAAGGTGAGTTATATTGGCGTAAATGAGGCTAATAAAATATTGTAAAAAATGTTAATTAGTGGGTTTAAGGAAAGATAATCGATAAATTGTTACATAGAAATCTACACCCACTCTCCGTGTACCGTTAGTCCTATAAAAATATGTGGGATAGAGCCATTGGAATTAATCAATCCCGGGCCTGGGATGGACCCTAACATTCGACTTATAACTTCAAAATCGTAACGGCTTATTGCAATCGTATATGACCTATACAATGCCTTGAGATGGCCAGCTGATGTACAAGTCAGTGCCTTTATCCTGCCAAACGAAGTTCACCATTTGACCGAACCCGAAGAAATTGAACACTTGATGGTCTTGGTGGGTGTGGATGGGTCCGACTATACATGCATGATAATGCACCACTTGCAACTTCACCGCCACCGCTCCCTTAGTCGCATTAGAACAGGGTCAATACGCTACCTTCCGATTTTCATTCAAATGATCCTCTTTTCTTTAGCTTCACATATCACTTCTTTTTTTTGCAGAGTTCATAGCATTTCTCAGTACCTTGAAAGCAGCGTACTGAAGGGTGGATAGGGATATATTGGGTGGTGAATATTACGGTTAGCAAATAGCATATAGTAGTGACTGTTGTTTCTGAATGATATTTTTTAAATGTTTTTCAATTTCTAAAATCCTACTGAATTTTTGTTTTCAGATTAAGGCTAATATTGTTTCACATTCAGCTTACTGACCTACCAGAAGGTTCGCGATACGGATGCAACTTCATTTACCAAGAAGGGTCGACGGAAGATGTTCTAAGATACGCCTGTCTCTACGAGAAAATTTAACTGAGCTGCTCACACGCTCATTAGGCTTTCTAATGAATCGGTCTTTTTACTGAAAAACAGCAGACAACAAAAGTAGAAGTGTACTGTAATTCTGCATTGATCTAGACGTGTTGTGCCCTCCAATACTATTCTCATTCTCAATAAGGGTTCAATGAATAGCGTAGATCAAAGGCACAGTACGCGATAATTTCTGGGTACCCGGTTTTTGAAGGATGAAGAAAGATACAGTCTCGAATAGTACAAAAATAACGAACAAAGCACAGAAAAGGCGTATAAAAAGAAATGTGAGGGCACAGAAAGCCAGTAAAATGAAGGGTTGGACGATTTCCAGGTAAAAATGGCGTGAAAATAATGTTTGGGTAAGATGACGCTCTGCGTCTCTGACACCAAACGGCAGTGTGCACAGAGGCCGCGTCAGGGCGCAGACATAGTTTGATGCCCAACTTCTTGCAAGAGATAACTATGCCACTCAACTCCGGATCTCCTCCCCTAGCTCGATCTTTATGCCCTCGGGTACGAAATCATCTCTCCGAAAACGGCGTGGCGCCGCCGCGTATTGCAGGATTGCGATGGAAGATTGGAGCGTGCGGGCAATTCCTTCTTCTTCTTGATTCCTTCACAACCAGTGCACCATTTACAACCAACCTTCTTGATTCCTTTACAACCAGTGCACCATTTACAAACAAAGCCTTTGCTTTCTGACTTCGACTTTATAAAGGGATCTCAAAATTGATGCCAAACTGTGCCTTTGATTTCAAAAGGCCATTCCTCGAATTCTTCGATTCTTGTCAGGAGCCAGACGTGTTACTTTGTCGAATCCCGACAACATGATGTCGTGCAAAGACAGAGTCGTGTGGGTAACAATAATGTCCTTTTCATCGCTCGTGATGGCTGACCAGGATAGCATAGACAATGCCAAATCCTCAAACTCCCTATCAGGTAGCTCCTGAAAATCTCACCTTCCTGTGAATCAGTCCATAAGCTAACCAGCACTCGAAGAGGAACGTGCTGAGAGGAATTCGCATAATTGCAAATAGTATGCATTTCATGTCCCGAAACAATTGATACAATCTTTGGGTAGGAGCCGTACCCCCTCAGCAGATCCCCCACGGAATGGCATACTCCAACATGACACATTCCATTGGTATTTGCTGGATGAGAGCTGTGTTGCCTCGCCCTGGGAAAGCATCATTGCGAAAATGCCTCAAGAACTCTTGCGTAAAGACAGTGTAAAAAGATCACGCTAATGTCTTGAGGGTGAAGCTTCTGAATGTCATTCTAGAACTTTTCCCGTACAGCATGAATGGCAAATGCTCCGCTATCGTCATTTTTTTTATCGCCTAGAAGAAATCCATTCGTCCTTGTTTAGTCATTCTTAAGAACCCTGTTAATTACATATTCGTAGGGTGTGGGATGAGGCATAAGTGCACTTTCATCAGTGACGATTCATAGGAAAACGAGAGGAATTTCAGACCTCGTAGTAATTCGAAGGGTGGCTTATGTAAAAAGTATGTTCCTAGTGAAGTATACGGCATAATTAAATGCAGGCCCCTATTACGTCAAAAACAATCCTGAAGGAAAAATGATTGAAATGATTTCCTTTGAATCGAATGTGCTCATGAGAAGCAGGAACAACACTCTCTCTAAGCAACACGGCTTCCTTCTTCTTGTATGCTCATGAAGTTTTCGGCTGTTTAATTGTAAGGGGAGGGGAGGAGGGGGTGTAGGGTTGAAAGCATCACACATCATCACAGCATTAAGGCCTTTAGGCATCAGTCCATCCGGTGGTAAGGATATACCCCCACATTCCACTTCCATTCAGAATCGGCGAACATGAATAGCTTCTTGAATGCGAATGTACATAGAGGGTGTCCCAAAATTATTGACGCCGATTGATAGCAATATATTCGAAAATTATAAACTGCGAAAGACAATGGATTTTCCACGCACGCTAGCTAACACTATGTGCTACAATATGCTACAGTGGCCCTCCAAACATCCTATATGAGCGAAAATAAAAGTCAAAGTTTGCTTTCGACCTGATCGCATGTGGCACGCAAGTATCCTTCTCCATTTCTTCCCAGCCGTTTTCAGCCTTTGCATTCGAGGGCTCTAAACTGGGACTGCAAACTGGACAGGTCCTCTTACAAACAGGGAACATTCGTGGGAGTCATGTGGGTCAAGCTCTGGAAAATAGGATGACCATTCCCCTTCACCAATGAAGTCGGGCAGCTGTCGTGTGCACCCCTGGTCAGGCAATCTTGGCTCTGTGGGCTGAAGCTTCCTGCTGGAAGGAATACGAGATGTTTCAGAAAGTAGTCGGATTAGTGCTTCATTACCTCCATTAGTACGCTGTTTGAGTACTGGTTTTGGCCAACTTTCACGCCTGCACCGAAGAAACCAGGAGCAGCCTACACTTGCCAGTGATTTCCTCGAAACATAACGTTTCAGTGTTCTTATAGCAACCTTTTTGTGAGATAATACAAATAGATGTTCCTTTACAGGATGCGAACGTTTTGGTTGTTGAAGGATGGTTTGATCGTAAAAATTATTTTAGCCAGAGAAGACGACGGAGGGTTGCGTGTCATCACTCGAACGGGTGTGCATCTTTCTGCATTTTTTGGCCCTGCGGTGTCTGTTGAGATCGGAATTGAAGTGAAATTTCTGCACATGACAGGAATGAGGGTGAAGCTTCTGCGTGACATTCTTCCATGGCGAAAACTACTGTAAGCCGTGCCCGTTAACTCCCCTTTGATGGGTCACCCAGGTTTCCGACCGATTGGCAGAGGGACATTTCAATAGTTCTATCTTCAGAAACATTCTACCTTTCTACCTTTTCTGGTTTGCCTCTAATTTAACCCTTTGACGACCATGGCACCCGCCGGCGGGTGCCACTATGACTGGCGCATGGGACCATGGCACCCAATGTTGGGTGCCACCATGTTTTTTTCTTTATTTGCACATTTGAAACTTATTTGATATTTTCATTTTTAATAACCAGCTTCATGTTACTTATATTCAACATGGTCCACATTACTGTTTTATTAAAGCTTATTTATTACAAACCTATATATACAATGGGGTATCACTGAGGAAAAACCTAGGTACTTCCGCAGAATTTATGTTCATCCTGGAAACATTGCAGACAGTAAAAGCCGTAACAACTGTTGCACTGTGTTTTCACCTTCTTAGCAGGCGCACTAGCAAAGCATAATTTGATAGTAAAGAATCTTAAAGAATACGCATTTTTACTGTAAACATTATTTTTAAAAAATTTGTCCCACATTGCTTCCAAACTCCATTTTCAAGCCTCACTTAATTATAATGGATGAAATAATATTGCGATACTTCCATTCCAAGCGAAATACTGCTAAACTTATTGAGTCAGAGAAAGGAGTTCCTCCTGGGACCATGGCACCCACCGGTGGGTGCCAGTCGCGCACGAAAGGAAAGGGGCGTGGTCCCATGGGCGCGCCACGTCGAAATCGGCATTGTCGTCAAAGGGTTAATCTTTTTTTATATCGTTTGATAGCCTCCTATACGGCTATTATAAAAGTCCCCAGGTATATCATAAAGCCCATCCACCACTCGCGTGTCAATGATTGCAAGTGGCATTGATTGAGCCTCTCCCACTTGAGAGATATTGGAAGATCCACATCAGTAACCATGCATATTGCAATGAAATCTTCTTATGCAACTAATTAATAACAGCTAATGTGAATTTGACAGATTATTTCTACCCCAAAAACTTCTGGATTTTGGCGCCTATAATTTTGGGACACCCTGTATGTGGCCTATACTATGTAGCGCTGGTCATCTGGTGAATAAATTTGAGCTTTTATCCCTTGAAGCGGGCCAGATTTCAATTTTCAGAATCTAAACGGATGGAAACTCGGTTGGCCTTAGCGGATATCGACAAGGGACCGAACCCGACCATACGTGTGTGATAGTGCACCACTTGCAGCTACACCATCCCCGCCCTATCACATTTATAGCCTGATTTGCATAATATAATAATACAATTGTAATAGAGCTTTCCTTCCGCGGCAGCAATTCATCAGCAAGCGCTGTGATCACTAGGTTGTCCCATACATAGTGAATGCCTTGCCTTGTCATCAAACCATCGGAAAAATGTACCCGAGTATCTGTATTTATTCTCGACATGCCCCCCCCCCCCAGTTAAAGGCACGGTCCGCGATGAAAAAGATTACCGAGTTCATCCTTTAGGAATACTCAGCCCCCCCCACAACCCGTGAGTGCTGGAAGTTACTCTCTCTCTCCCATAATCTCAGCGCCTAGGGCATAGTGGAAGCGCTGTCGCTGCCGCAATTGGCTTCAACACGCCTCGATCGATATCACGTTAGACGAGTTCCGAGACAATACAGATTGCAACTATTCGTTCTAGGACCCACACACTATCAGCTGGTCGCCGAGTGATGAGGCGATGTTTTACTCTCATTCTTTTTTCCTCTGCTATTCTTTTTGCTGCCACGATCCCATATTTGATTCCCAAGAATCCCAGTGGATTTTTTGATGCGTATGTACAATATGCGTATGTGGCCACTTACATAAACCCCTCTTCGAATTACTACGGGGTCGGAAATTCCTCTATTTTCCTATGAATCGTCACTGATGAAAGTGCACTTATGCCTCATCCCTTCCTCTCCTCCTCTCCTCCTCTCACGCGCTACAGATCCTACTTTATATAATTCGCTAAGTGTGTCTGTTGGTGTGTCGGTGTGTTTGTGTGTTTGTGTGTGTGTGTGTCGGTGTGTGTGTTTGACCGGAAATTCATAACTCCTGTTCCCGTGGACCTAGGAAGCTCAAATTTGGTAGGAGTACACGGGGCAGGATGGGAACACCTACGGTAAGTGGCAGGACCGGAATCCGTGCACAGGGAGCGCGGCGTGCGCGTTTGAAACTTTGGGCCGCAAATTCATAACTCATGTTTACGTGGTCCTATTGCATTGAAACTTGGTAGGAGTACAGGAAGCAGGATAGGAACACTGATGGTAGGTGATAAGATAACAATTGAGAGGAGTTGATCAAGAACCTAGAAAGGCGAGCACAGGAACCGTTACTTACTTCCTGTTAACGGCAGAGCTTTGGCACTTCGCAAAACTGTTAGAGACTGATAGAAACTGATAGGAGGCGAGAGCAAGTAAATCTACAACGTCTTTAATACTAACTACTGAGCATTCCAGCAAATAGTGCAGGAGGTGAAGGGACCGAAGTTAATCAGTGATAAGGACAGATAATAACAAGCGAGCAAGCCCCTTCGTGTCAACAGTGGAACCTTTTCAATGACGGTAATGTAGGATGTGACGTGGTCGTAGGTACTCTGGGACAGGAACTGATAACAACTGATAAGAACTGATAAAGGGTCTCAGAGAGCAAAAGGGTATTTATGATCAAACACTGCCTCTTTAATGCTGTAAATGCTATAATAGCGACTGATCAATGACATTTCTCCATTACGAAATGAGAATTTGTTCATTTCTTGCTATTGAAGTACGACCGTTACGCAGTAAGCTTTCTGACACAATGAAGTAACACGATTCCTTTTTGTTCTGTGGCATATCGTTTGAAAACTAAACTCATCTGACCGCTAAGGATTTGGGATTCCCAATTAATGAAAAATCCGTGGAGAAAATGTTCCGTTGATAACGACATCTGTGATAGGCGTGATTATCCATTTCTGGGTACCATTCAAAAAATTGGTTGTCAATCAGTTAAGCCATCAATCCGACACAGTTTCAAGAGCAAGAGCAATGAATCGAAACTTCTAATTAGTACATAAATAATTGTAATACAGAAAAAATCGCTTCCAATTTAAAGCTAATACTGAGGGTGTAGAGCTTTCGAAGAAAAAGGAGAATTCGAAGTGTTATTTACGCATAGCAAATTTCTTACAAGAAGGAAAAGCGCCCGGCGAAGCCGGGCGATCCTTCAAGAAGGAGGGAAGCCTGGCGTTAGCCGGGCGGCCCGACTGGTATGTAAATAACAGGGTTGTTGAGAATGGCTTAACAAGTCCGAATGGATTTCTGCAGGCGATAAAAAAATGACGATAGCGGAGCATTTGCCGTTCATGCTGTACGGGAAAACGTTCCAGAATGACATTCAGAAGCTTCACTCTCGTGACATTAGCGTGAACTTTTTTGCACTTTCCTGTACTCGAGTGTTCTTGAGGCCTTCTCGCAATGGTGCTTTCCCAGGGCGAGGCAACACAGCTCTCATCCAGCAAATACCAATGGAATGTGCCATGTTGAAGTATGCCATTCCGTGGGGGATCTGCTGAGGGGGTACGGCTCCTACCCAGTGGTTGTATCAATTGTTTCGGGATTCCTCTCAGCACATTCCTCTTCGAGTGCTGGTTAGCTTATGGACTGGTTCACAGGAAGGTGAGATTTTCAGGAGCTACCTGATAGGGAGTTTGAGGATTTGGCATTGTTTATGCTATCCTGGTCAGCCATCCCGAGCGATGAAAATATGAAAAAGACATTATTGTCACCTACACGACTCTGACTTTGCATTACATCATTTGTTGTCGGTATTCGACAAAGCAACACGTCCAGATCCTGACAAGGATCGAAGATTCCGAGGAATAGCCTTCTGAAATCAAAGGCACAGTTTGGTATGAATTTTGAGTTACCTTTTTCAAGTCGAAGTCAGAAAGCAGAGGTTTTGGTTGTTAATAGTGCACTAGTGGTGAAGGGAGCGAGAAGGTCAGACGTTAATGTAACAATTTTCCCATACAAAATCAACGTAAAAACATTCGATTTCTCTGTATAAGCAGCTGCCACCAATATGCAGTACCACTTTTAACAAATATTTGGGGCGGCTGTCATTGACTGCTGATGCAAGGACTAGGAATGGAAAGTATTGAGAGGCGGTTCTGGATCTCTTTTTGACAGATAGGCAACTCATACACTTTAATATGACCCGGCTACCTGAAGTCAATGCGGAAATCGTAGCGCGCTCGATTCTTCCAAGCCATTCCCTTCATAGCGTGCATGCAGATGCGCGCTTCCGTGGAACTACTGCCGGTTACCGTGAGAATTCAGAGAAGAATACCACCGCCCGAGTCGACCCAGCTCCACATCAAAACCTCGCAAAATGCGCGAATCTGAAAATCGCTAGTGCTCAGAATCCGTAAATGTTCATCTTATCCATTGCGGCCAAAATGGTGCCCAAAATGAAGCATAAAGATTAGCGTCAAGATGTCGATTGGCATAAACAAACTCATGAGGAACTTGACTACCTCCCTTTAAAGCCACATAGAAGTCAGTAAATCAGGGTAGTGGAATTGATTATATAGCAAATATCGGAATTTTTTTTCAGCGACCGCTTTGTTTAATTTCTTATGTTCTGTCGTACAAGCAGCTGTGCAGACGGCAATACCCCTTTAAATAGCTGAGATGCTTTAAATAGCTGGGGTGACCGGAAAATCCAGTCACATCAAAAATGCGTCTTATCTTCCTTGTGCTATGCTTCTTCCTGGTAAGCGCCGAATTGGACGGTGAGTTCCTTTTTGAATTAGCGGCGAAGCGACATATCTCACAATCTCGATATATTATGACCTCATTAGTCAACGCTACCTACTAACGCTCAAAAACTAATTTTTCAGAAATTGGGAGAAAAGTTTTCAAGAAGGTCCACAGATGGTACAACCCAAAAATAGTGAGTCACTCGGTAGGTTCAGCTGAATAGAGCAAAGGTTGTAAAGTTCGTTCTCAGAGGTGGAGTAAGCAATTGGAAGGAAAGGCACTAGAATATTTGAACTCGAAAGATAATTTGGAGGAGGGCATTATGGTGATTGATGGAGAAAAGTTTGCTCTTCTTGATTAGAATAATCCTTTTATCTATCTAAGTATGTGTTGTCATATGTTCAGTACTTACCAAAAAGATAACTCTCTTACGCTAGGAGCAAAGCTGCTTGACACATTCAATGGTCCCAAGTGGGACGAAACAGAGAAGGTGAGTTATATTGGCGTAAATGAGGCTAATAAAATATTGTAAAAAATGTTAATTAGTGGGTTTAAGGAAAGATAATCGATAAATTGTTACATAGAAATCTACACCCACTCTCCGTGTACCGTTAGTCCTATAAAAATATGTGGGATAGAGCCATTGGAATTAATCAATCCCGGGCCTGGGATGGACCCTAACATTCGACTTATAACTTCAAAATCGTAACGGCTTATTGCAATCGTATATGACCTATACAATGCCTTGAGATGGCCAGCTGATGTACAAGTCAGTGCCTTTATCCTGCCAAACGAAGTTCACCATTTGACCGAACCCGAAGAAATTGAACACTTGATGGTCTTGGTGGGTGTGGATGGGTCCGACTATACATGCATGATAATGCACCACTTGCAACTTCACCGCCACCGCTCCCTTAGTCGCATTAGAACAGGGTCAATACGCTACCTTCCGATTTTCATTCAAATGATCCTCTTTTCTTTAGCTTCACATATCACTTCTTTTTTTTGCAGAGTTCATAGCATTTCTCAGTACCTTGAAAGCAGCGTACTGAAGGGTGGATAGGGATATATTGGGTGGTGAATATTACGGTTAGCAAATAGCATATAGTAGTGACTGTTGTTTCTGAATGATATTTTTTAAATGTTTTTCAATTTCTAAAATCCTACTGAATTTTTGTTTTCAGATTAAGGCTAATATTGTTTCACATTCAGCTTACTGACCTACCAGAAGGTTCGCGATACGGATGCAACTTCATTTACCAAGAAGGGTCGACGGAAGATGTTCTAAGATACGCCTGTCTCTACGAGAAAATTTAACTGAGCTGCTCACACGCTCATTAGGCTTTCTAATGAATCGGTCTTTTTACTGAAAAACAGCAGACAACAAAAGTAGAAGTGTACTGTAATTCTGCATTGATCTAGACGTGTTGTGCCCTCCAATACTATTCTCATTCTCAATAAGGGTTCAATGAATAGCGTAGATCAAAGGCACAGTACGCGATAATTTCTGGGTACCCGGTTTTTGAAGGATGAAGAAAGATACAGTCTCGAATAGTACAAAAATAACGAACAAAGCACAGAAAAGGCGTATAAAAAGAAATGTGAGGGCACAGAAAGCCAGTAAAATGAAGGGTTGGACGATTTCCAGGTAAAAATGGCGTGAAAATAATGTTTGGGTAAGATGACGCTCTGCGTCTCTGACACCAAACGGCAGTGTGCACAGAGGCCGCGTCAGGGCGCAGACATAGTTTGATGCCCAACTTCTTGCAAGAGATAACTATGCCACTCAACTCCGGATCTCCCCCCCTAGCTCGATCTTTATGCGTATTGCAGGATTGCGATGGAAGATTGGAGCGCGCGGGCAATTTGTGAGGAAGGGACTCCGTTCATTGTTTGAATTGGCTGGCCGCTCTCTTTGAATTCAATGCGGTCTTGATCTTCGCTAATATAGGAGGAGTCATTCCAGTCAGTTAACCTAATTAACATAAAAACGAAAAAAAAACAGGAAAAGAGATCAAACCTAATAAAAAGGAAATTCAATCAACGAAAAATATTGCGTCCTATCGAATGGTGAAGAGGCGGGGTGAGTACGGTAATTGCAGTGAGATTTGCGCATGCCGCAAGGGAGAATGCCGCAATCGATGGGGAGAAGTTCCGATACCCCTATGCCCTCTACTGTCTGGTGTCAGAGGCGCAGCGCACAGAATGGCGCTGGCACCCCTTAGTCTGACGTGACATCGGTAGAGGGGCAGGGAATCCAGACGATCCAGTAACGGGGCTCCCATCGTGCATTAGCCGTTGAGTTTTTGGGCCCGACAGCGTCCTTCCTGTTATCCCTGTAGACCACTGAGTATTCCTAGAGGGAGAACGCAGGCTCCATTTTTATCATGAATTATGCTTTCAACGGGAGTGACAGAACTTATCCCCGAATTCCAACGCTCCGCGGCGGTGGCTCCGCTGCGACTCTGTGTGTTGTCAAATTCAAAATTCAAATCTCTCCCTTCAGAGCGCGTGCGGGGAGCGCGACGCGCCGTTCGAGAGAAAATGCCAGACCCCCTCTGACGGCAGCCCAGTTTTTTTCCTATGGACGAGCTAGTATCTAGGTGGGTTGAATGGAAGATGTAAATCTTTCTATGAGAGCTAAAGCTCTCTAAAACCTCTCCTAAACCATGCTGTACGAGCACTGCACATGACACTTTTCCGCACTCCAACAGAAATAAGGCCGAATTTGAAACATTCGCTCAATCAGGTCGCCGAACAAGTACACGGCATTATCCCAGCTGAAACAGCAATCCCATGCTAGAAACAAAGACACATCCGGGTGATTTTGGGGAGAAGTGCCCACACCTAGACGACGGGTGGCGATACCTTTTCAGAAATATAGGTGGCAACTTTTCAGAAGTATAGGTGGCAGCAAGAAGGAGCGCAGTGTCGAAAACAGGGATGCGGACATCCTCTCTATTCTCTTCTCCACAAAAATGTGTCAAGAAAGGGATTGAGTGAGTTCGAAAGATTCTTCAACTACACAGGAATGACACAAATACGGTAATGGCTATATTGTAAACAATATCTGGACACTATGCAAGCAGGACGAGTATGCAGTCAGCGTCATTGGACTCCGGCTGTAGACCAGTAGAAGATCTATTCATAGAGTTTCTCTGTTTCACGCAAGCGCAAAGAAGATTTGGAGTTCCGAGCTCCGTCAACGAACAAGAGCTATTATATAGCTTTACTATTATTTACGCGAAGAAATGGAAAATAGGGGGGGGGGGGGCACAAGGCATAGGCAGAATTGAAAGCAGTTCGGGGCTCCTGACATGTGGCTTTTCCCAACAAGCGCTCAAACTGCCGACCCAGTTGCAACAGTTCCCGGAAATTGAACACCAAAAGATCCCAAACAAGGAACCAACCTTCTGCTGCTCACGAACATTGCAACCGATCAAGATTTCCGCGTAACTCTTATCCAGCTACCGTCAACGGTGTCTCGTTGGGCCCTTGCTGTTCACAATATCAAGTGGGACGGCAACGTTGCGCGCAATTTGAGGGTGTGATACATTTCGGAATGGTTGATCAGTGGGAGACAATGCACTTCCTTCTTGATTCATGACGCCTTTACTCATTCTACTCGAATGATCATTCCACTGAGAGCCCCAACAACTAAGTGAACAGTTTTCTTCAGTTTTTGATATAGATACAAGCGAATCTCGAAACCAGTTCCTCCTCTACATTCGTTTTGGGAATGATGTTGCATCCGTATTGCGAAGCATCATTGAACCTAGAAACCTAAAAAGATCGAATACTACTTCTTTCTACAAAACGTAAACGTTAGAATTTATCCGCTATCTGCAACGTTCAGTAAACAACTGCTTGCTAGTTTCCAACTGTTCGTAGTTTCGAAAGTTGAAAATCCAGTGTGTGCAGTGTAGTGTAAATGTAGTAAACCAAAGAGAGAAGGTTTGGAGAGTTGAAGAGAATGGGTTCATATGAGCTGTAATGCGAAAACGATTTGCACGATACATCCGATAACCTAGTATGACCACAGTTAGTTAATTCCTCGAACTTATCTTACTTTTGGCAAAGGCAAGCTTTTGTACACCGATCACCATCACTTTCTCGTTCGAGTCCAAATATTCCATTATCCTTTGCTCCATCTCTTTACTCCACTTCTGCGAACAAAGTTCGCTACTTTGATCCTTCTCAGCTGATCCCATCAAGAGAACTCACTATATTTGGATTGTGTTGTCGGTTAAGCCGTTTATCGAGAGCGCATATTTCTAGCAAAAAACATTTGGCAACCATTAACATTCGTTCATCCATAAACTAAATGAGACGATCCAAGAAGTCATGGAAGGACATCAAAATCATTAACTTCTTGTTTATCCCTAACCATTGTGGAATGCCTGTATTTCACTGGAGATTAGAAGGAAATTTATTTACCCTCTGACATTTATCCGCACCCGTCGCAGTAGGCATTTGTTACCTACGCATCGACGATCTCGTTGGCCAATATATTGTTTGATGAAATTGATGCCGGGACAGGCAGGTCCATAATTGCTGTTTTCGCGCAAACCCGGCCCCGGTAGGTGGAGTTACCTGCCGTTAGCTTTCCCATCTTGCCGCCTACATCTCTAAGAAATTTTAACGCCTCTGATCCAAATTTACTATTTTTGAGGAAGCCCCGCCACCCAGTGAGCGGAGTCTACATCTGTCACATACCATTAATTTTCCTATCTTGCCACCTACACCCCTGCCAAATTTGAATACTCTAGGCTCAGGAGAACGGAGTTACAGATTTCCAGTGAGCGACAACTTTCGCGCAAGCCCCGCCCCTAGTGGGCGGAGCTAACTTGAGTCAGGTGTACCCAAGGAGTTTGGGAATTCCCCACCTTCTCCTACCTGTCTGAGCTGTGCTAGTTGATTTCCAAACGGCGCCCCATAAGATACTTACAGAAAAACAGTCAAAAAGACAAACAGACAAACATAAAGAGAAACGGACATTCAGGTGTACGATACTGGCTCACGAGACGGAAATAAACGCTTTATTGCCCGATAATGACGGGGAGTTGGAAGAGTCTGCAGCTGATTACCGTGATGCCCTCGTTGTCAACGATGATAAAGAAATCGGACAATAACGCGCCAGAAGGACATGTTTCGATAAGGACTGCAGGTCGTCTGCTGTAAAGAAGTTTTCTTCATTCTCATTTGAACATGAATCTGCTATTGAAGGAACCGATGACGCTACTTGCGGCGAACCTCTCGACTTCTTCGGTGTTTTTTTGAAGGACGAGCTGCTCACTTTTACTGTAAAGAAATCAATCGGTACGGAATCATCAAGTCGACGAAGTTCAGAGAAACCTATGAGTAATAAGTGATGCAATTTTCAGGGCTGTGAAAATGCTAACGTTGTTCCACTACTGGTCTGCAAAGAAACAGTACGTAGGAAACGTTTGTTCGTCGTAGGAGAAATGACGGGCACGGCTGCCACCAACGCATAAGTTCTGACAACTCCTAACTATTTCATTGATGTCGAGAATATTTGAAATTCTTGTCAGAATATGTGGGCTGCCACCGCCCCTAGGCACATGCTGTTAGTAGCCCATATAAGCTGTCGTCTCATGGATGTGCTAAAGGCACGGTTCACGATAGAAAAGGTTACCGAGTTCTTCCTTCAGGAATACTCAGCGCCCCCCCCCCCATGGGTGGTAGAAGGGACCCTCTCGCTCCCATAATCTCGGCGCTTAAGGCATAGTGGAAGCCCCGTTGCCGCAGTAGTTCGCTTTCCCGCCCCTCGATCGGTGTCACGTTAGACGAGTGTCGAGGCAATACAGATTGCTATTATTCGTTCTAGAACCCACGCACAATCAGCTAATCGCCGAGTGATGAGGCGATGTTTTTCTCCCATTCCTTTTTTCCCTGTTTTTCTTTTTGCTGCCGCGATCCCTTATTTAATTTCCTACTCCTAGAGGCTGAAAAAGGTGAGCTACTTTTGCTGCTACTGAGGTTTTCTTGTTTATTTATGCTTATAAGTGAATGAATGTTCGCTTACCATTGTCTGTTATTCGTACCAGGACCCACGAGCGTGCAGTGAAACACACTGTTTAGCTCGTCCGGACGCCCCACTCTTTCATTTTTCTGCTTTCCTTCTCGTCCAGCCCCCCTTTTTAACGGTTTCTCGAAGCCCTTTTTCACTTTGGAAACACCGATGCACGCAGTTTCTTCACCTCAGTCGCACTAGTTTCGATCTTGTCTTCCATTTTTCATTATAATTTGGATTACCCAAAATTATCGTGAATTGTGCCTTTAAAGACAGACCTTATAGAGAGGAGAACAGGACTTCTTGTCACGGGTATTTCGAAAGACAACGCGCGCTTACTGATATCATCGTGTACTGCAGTTTACTGTCACGATCCTACTGATTGTACTGTTGCAAAGCTAATACAGAGTATAAATCACAGTAGCCATACTCCATTTCCAAAGCAGTCCACTAGATATGGCTTTGATCTACTCCTTACGATAATTCCACTTCTCACAAGGTTCAGCCTGTAAGGATGTTTTGTTATAATTTGGGAAACATTGGTGCTAGGTGCAGCGCCGAATTACTTTGAACTTGACAGATTGTTCGCAAAAGCTACATCTTTGTTGAAAATCCCACAGGACCATAAAAGGAGAACTCTTACACTGGCTATTTCACTCCCACTTGGCAATGCATTTTCTTGAGAAGATCTCCTGCAGTCCTCCAGAAAGATCTAGTGATAACAGCAAAAGAATCAGGTGTCGCGCACAAGATCATACGGCACTATTTACCCTTAACTGCCCCACCTTGTCGAGAATGGGCTGGATTTCTACCGAATTTTTTCAAAGAAGATGAAACCGGCTAGAAACTTGCCTACAGGGGTAATTCGACCCGTAGAACACGAATATTGCATCCATTTGTTATAAAGATGCCTCGCGCTTGCGCTACAGGCGCCTGCGCCAAATCGCTGGGTCACCGATCCTGCTGAAAACTTGCCCCTAACTAGTGTCCCAGGCGTTTTCATGATGAGTGGATGCAATACTCGTGTTCTACGGGTCAAATTACCCCTCTAGGCAAGTTTCTATCCGGTTTCATCTTCCTTGAAAAAATTCGATAGAAATCCAGCCCTTTCTCGACAGACTGGGGCAGTAAAGGGTAAATAGTGCCGATCATACTTATTACAAAATACTCCTGAACTACTTGTGGATCTCTAATTGTAAGATGCGCCCAGCAATCCCATCACGGCTGAGACAGATTGACCAAGATTCAAATCGGTTGCTTTCTTTGCTTCCTTCAATGTGTAGACAGAGACCTTTGGTAAAAAGTCTAAATAAAGAAGAGATTATAAATCCGAGGAGGTAAGCCCTTAGCTTCTTACTCTTTGAGAAAAAATAAAGGGAAACCATGCAAATGGAAAACAAGTGAGCGACTTGAGAGAATCCTAAGGTCGGATCCACGATGATCTTAAAAAAGACTTAGATTTCAATCATTCAGAAAATACAAGAACTTTTTGTGTTACTTTCCTTTCCTCTTAGCTATTTCGCTTCAATAGTCTTTGGTGATCTCCTGCAGGTCTTGAGAATTTGTAATATGTACACTCCCTTTGGACAGCTCGACGTTCTAGCTATTGGTGAACGAACTACAATTCATGGAATAGGAGAATCCAGAAAAGCGATGCTAAAACATCCATATTCAAGGGGCCGAAGTGCTAACGTAAGATCTCTGTGGAAATTTGTTTTCGGCGGTGATCTGATATGGGAACGGGTCACTTCTTCATTGCTCTTATCAAACCGTACCTGACCGTCAATCTCCCTGATAAAGTCGTCTCGTATAAAATAGCCGACAACAAAGTGGTCTTCAGTTGGACACGATGGTGAGTTTTATCTCTTTGTACATTGCTTAGTCTCTTTCTAGAAGATGTCATTTTTCTCGTTGTGAGCAAAGTTCGCTAATGGGTGCTGGCAGAGTAAAACGATCATTTTTACGTTGACGTTATTTGTGACGTTTTTAGCACTCATAATTTACACACAGAAACCAAATAGTGACGATTCAGATGGCTCCCAGCAAAGTTCAACTCAGCCCTGCCGAAATCTGAGTACTTCAGTATGCGCAGGAAATATGTATGTTCATGGATGATCGCGAAAGTGCCATGACATCCAATCCATGGCACTTTTGCGATCATTCATGAACATATATCCAATAGAAAACTGCATGTAACCGAATGACATAGCGTTCTTTTAGCACTGCCATTTGATCACCTCCCTCCCTGTCCAAATCCAGCTGAAAACTATAGAATCCTTTCGAGTGTAAACGAGTTTCGCTGAAATATAATCACGCTGTCGTCTGAATAGATGTAAGTAGCGGCAATCTAACTTCTTTGAGACTTGTGACAGTGTGGAGCTGATCGATTGTACTGAACCATCTCCAAAACCCTGCTTGCTCATATGGCTGTCCTTCGTCTAATGCTCTGCCGATCCCATTGAGGATAACTCCTGCGAACAGTTCGCATATGAGAACAGGAGGCAAATTGAGCGACAGGTGCCAATATCGTCAGACGCGTTTTGCGTTCCTAGAGGTCTGCGTGACGAGCCCGCCGCTATGGTTTGGACGATGAATGGTGGGAAGCACCCCATCTATTCTGGTTCGGTCCTATGGGGAGCGGGAGCGGTGCAACTCTTTAACGACGTGAATGATGGCATGTCGAATTAGTGAATGGAGGACGATGGAACGACACGTCCATCCTGCACAGCATGGTAGGTAGACATTAGACGTGGCTGTCGAAGCCATCCGAGTAGAAGTCATAACGACCTTCTCCATTTGCCTTCGATACGCAGTAACTGTTCCGTCAAGACGACGAATGGAAGTCATTTTGATCGACAGGGCTTCTGCAGCAGTAAACTATCATGGACGGTGTCGGCATTATAAACAGACAGCCTTTCACACGGGTCAGTCCCTTTCCCCAGTCACTCCCGATATGTAACTCTTTAAAGCTCTTTTAGGACAATACTTCCTTCGTCGGTGATAAAATCACCGAGGACGACTTTGGAAGAAAGAGTAGCTCCTTTTCCCCGTAGTTTGATGCTGCTGCGTAGGCAAGGAAGTTTGATTGAGCTGAAGCTGAGCCTCATTCTCGATCGCAAACGTCAGACTGAGCTGTCAAGCTTTCATACGGATCGATGTTTATGGCTGAAAGCGTTGACTAGGAGACATACACCGCCGACTCCTCTGCTACCGCAAGTTCAAATGACCACTCTCGGCACCAGCCATGCCTTCTAGTGCAATGATTATCTACTTGGTCGTCACCGAATGATCCATACGCGCTTCCGATGCTAGGCACAGATCACCGTCTTACAATCTTATTTGTCCTTCTTCTTACAAGCGACCTGTAGTGGGCCTGAGACTTCGGCAGGTCTCAAGTGGTCTCACCTAATGCTATCCTCCCTACCCTACTACTTGCTCCTTACTTCCCTATATGCCGCCAGTAGCCTGGTCACCAACCGGTTTGAGATCCTTCAGTGAAAGAGAATGCTCAGTAAGGGGCATCCGTGAACCACTTCCATATGAGTCGTCGAAAACGTCAGGGTTCAATGACTCGAACCTTGGTGAGAAAACGAACTTAAGCATGAGTCAATCCTCAAAACTGCATGTAACAAATATTAATATACGCTACCAACTTTCCAGAGCTGCGCCTATCACACATCATTGGCAGTTCTAACCAGTCACCTGGGTTGTCGGCTCCGTCCAACATACATGCCCACTCCTGGTGAAAGATCCGTTGAGCTAAATTTAAAGCGAAGAGTGAAGGCTAAACGCGTTTTTGCTCCATGTAGGGCCCACAGAATGGTTTTATACGAAAATTAGACAAGAAAGTGGTTAGCATACACTGTCCACAGGAAAAGCCAAGCAGCCCCTCTCCATCGCAGCGATATGAGATGCCGAGTCGTTTTTACTTTACTCCGATGGGAGTTTGAAATTATTATGTGTCTTGATTATTTACGGAGGGATATTTATTTTATTTACTTACTACGCAACTCATTTACTTTGAAATTAGTTTACTCTAATTTTCTGGATTCAGAAGGGACTTCTGGTGTGTCTCTTCTTCGTATTGGCCGATTGCCATATTAAACTCGATTCGTCATCAGAAGAGTATGAAAAGGAAGGGAGAGACTTCCAGAACAGGCGGTCTACACTAGGTATGTGAGAACAATGTGAAAGCAAAAATATTCGTTTGGAAGTTATGTTGAAAACATGATAACTAAGGAGATTTGTTGGTATATGTAGGTGCTATACTGAAAAAAACATTATCATATCTAAAAAATTTAGGCGAACAGTTGATATGTATGTTTAGAACCTAACTAATGGTCTATAAAACTCTTTGTATTCGAAAAGAACTTGGACTTGTTTAATTAGGAGTTTTACTCTTTTTTCTAACGGCGCAGTTAATGTCAGTGCGGCAAAAATAAGCAAAAGTTTGCTCCAACATACATTTTTTTCTTCTTGGTTCAACATAGAATACAACAATCAACATTTTCAGAATCGTTCCGCAATCGCAGAATTCCAACAGAAGCAGAGGAATTAACAGGACGAGAACTGATCGACTATGTGAACAGCCACCAGTCATTGTGGAGGGTTGGTCGGGAATTTCTTCATCTATTACTAAAGATTAAAACCTTTGGCATCCGTCAGCCTCATTTTTGGAAAGCGTCTACGCCTTCGACTTCCTTCGCGAATCGTAGCCCCAGACTTTTCGCCTTTACAATGACTAGCCGATATACAAGTTAATGCTTTATCCTCCCAGACGAGTATCCTCTTCGATGCGAACCATGCAAAACCTACCTTTCCTAAACTCTCTTACGACGCTGCACTCGATAGAATACGAACACGACTGGGAAAACCTTCAACGTCACCAGCTGCTCATAACAAATTTCCGTATTTTATGCCGCTTTGGTTTCGATGGAAGGCCTCCAAAACGATGAAGTTTGCCTTCCACAGTAACTGAAGTTCCCCGTTCTTGTTCCTGCACGAGCTCTCGCTGCTCGACTTCTTGGGCCCCACTCTTGAGTTTGGGGTTTAGTCTCCCACTTAAATATATTCCCTTCAGTGGGGCGAAGTTGGACAAAAAAACTAGAACTGCCAAAATGTTCATTTTCCCAGTCAACAAGCAAAGTAACCTCGATAAATCTCAAATATTCAGGCAAAGGAGAATCGTCGCTTCGCTCGCTATCCAGATCGTACAAAATGGGGTCTGATGGGTGTGAATAATGTGCGCCTGAGTGTGAGGGTACGTTTCCAGTCGTTCTTCTCTTATCATTGCCCTATTTCGAGCAGATGTCTGTAGCGCCTCCTGTCACCGCGTGACTCTTATCATCTGGTTTACACAGGCAAAACAGCATCTGTCCACCACCAAGGACTTAGACATCGACATTCCGGAGTCGTTCGATGCACGAGAAGAATGGCCCGATTGCGATTCTATCAAGGTCATTCGGGATCAATCCAGCTGTGGTAAGTAAATAGCGAATTGAAAGGTAAACGATAAAAGGACGAAGTGCAGTGACGGGACAATTGATACGGTTTAATACACTTTGCAATTCAAAAGAGATAACATCCCTTCCACAGTTCCACTTTTCAAACAATTCGACATAAAGAATCATAACTTGAATCGGATGAAAAAGCGTGTTGATGTTATAATAAAATAAATCCTAATAAATCCCTAAAAGTAGGGAGAATGGAGGTTAGACGAGATCGCCATGACGGAAATAACATGGAAGGTATTCGGACGAGATTCCAGTTGTCGCAATAGCGCAAAGAGCCGACTAGATCGGGCCAGAGCTGTACAGAACTGCCCTTCACTGTCGCTATGGGTCATAAGATATTGTTTGAAGTTCCTACATGAGTTCCCTTGTAATCGGTACAGCCTTTACAGTGCCGATGAAATTTGTCCGAGGATACACCCGGGACATTGTTTGAGCCTTTACAACTCCCCATCTAGGCCGTGTTCCGAACCAGTAGAGCCAGATATGGTATACGAGAGGGCCTCGAATTACTCCTGAGGGGAAATCTCAGAAAACATTTTTATCGTGATCCGTGCCTTTAAATGAAAGCCAAGAAGTTGTTAGCCCATGGGCACCGTTGGGAAGTTCCATTCACCTACGATGACACTTCGTTGCAAGAAAAATGTAAAATCGGGCCTGACTGCAACAATTGTGCTTTTCATATCACCTGGCCGACCCTCTCAAACTACCTAGACGGTGAGAAAGTCATGACAATGTGTTGCTAGAACAATCGAGAATGTTGAGGTGTAGGGATTACACTGAAAAATGGTTTTTGAAATACAATTAGGAAAATTTTGCATTATGTTAACGTTAAGGACTTACTGAAACATATCCCTCTTATAGATGCTCAGAAGAATCCCTAAATTTTGTGGTTTTAAGGGTCATGCTGGGCATTTGGAGCTGTCGAAGCAATGTCGGATCGTATATGCATAGCCTCAAAAGGAGAAATCCAGGTAAGACATTTTCACCTCTCTGTTGCGGACAGGCCAACGTAGCCTTTTGAAAGAGAAGAGCCCTTACACGACCAGCTGATGTCTCAGCCTGAGCAGTTCCCATCCCAGCCCATTTCAGATCACCGCAGAGGCATTGTTGTTTGAATCTAGCTACTGCCAGCCTGTCACCATATCACGACCCCGGAAATGTGTTATTAAGAACTGTGGTCACGGTTTTTTTCACATGTGATTGATCCAGTTCTCCGAAAAGAGCGAAAAAATCGAACTGATTAAATTATCGCCTTCATAAAAACTATGTTAATACCTTCAGTGGCATTCCGTGCAATCAAAAACAATGACCACCCATACATATTCGGATAGGGTTGCCTGAAAATGTACTACAAATGAACGACAGTGATTCTTTTCAGGTTTCGCTTTCAGCTGATGATCTTCTAAGTTGCTGCAAGTCATGCGGTTTTGGGTAAGTCTTTCCATGAAACTCCTTGAGCTGTTTATGAGATATTTGTTTTTTTGGACGCCACCCCTTACCATTTCCTCTTCACCATCTTCGATTCCATTTCTTTTACAGCTGCAACGGTGGCGACCCACTGGCGGCATGGAAGTACTGGGTCAAGGATGGAATCGTAACCGGATCGAATTTCACAGCTAATCAGGGATGCAAGGTAGGCCATACACGTGGTCAGCCTTTAATTTTGCCTTGATGACTATTTGAGAGTGTGATTTAGCCGTATCCATTCCCACCTTGTGAACATCACTCAAACAAAACCCATTACGATCCTTGTCGTCATGATCTGTTCCCGACACCAAAGTGTGAAAGAAAATGTGTACCGACTTACAATGAGAAGACCTACAACGATGACAAATATTACGGTATGTTTCGATATGTACGTTCAGAAGTAGTACCATCGAATGCTTCTTAGACTCGAGTAGTCTACAGAGCGTGCCATTCGGCAACACTGAAGGCAAGCCTGCAATGTACTTCGGCCGGGGGAGTACGGTTATTGACCTAAGCCTCAGCTGGGGAGGAGCACCTGGGTGGGTGAGATAGGTTACCTCGTGCGAAAAGCTGGGATGCGTTAAGAACTGAATATTGCGTGGCCACTATATACAAAAGTGTGAGCGCTAGTGCATGATGCTTCTGCTTAGTCATCCCTCACCCATCCTGGTGTTCCTACCCGCCTAAGGCTTGGGGAAAACCATGTTTTTTCTGGATAAGAAACGTTTCCAAGCGCTGGTACGAGTCCGCAAAGCCGGCTACATCTTCTCTGCCTTCTAGCGCTCAGTGTTAGAGACCAGGGATGCCCCACACCCAACGAGAACTGCCTCGATTATTCAATAGACAAAAAATCATGCCCAGAGTAGTGTAAATGGTCACACATTGGCGAAGGAGTGCTGATCCATAGCTTTCGTTAAAATATTGAAATCAAATCATCCAATCGCTGTTTAAGAAATACCTCGAATGAACCCATCTCGTTCATAATTCAGAAAAAATACCACTTTCAGGAAGAAACGCCTACGGAGTCAAAGATGATGTCACTGCAATCCAAAAGGAGGTTCTGACACATGGTCCTGTTGAAGTGGCTTTTGAAGTGTACGAGGATTTCCTAAACTATGCTGGAGGCATATATGTGGTTTGTACTTTTGCTTTGAGTCAATCTCATCAACGCTAGGGTAAGGCTGATTTGCCATGGTCCACAGAGTCGGCAAAGGATGTCTTTGGCTTTGCTTTAAATGTAAATAATATTCGATAATTCAAGAACGAAACCCAGTCACTACGGTAGTCCAGCTATGCGCCCTGGCTCTAACGCGTAGTCGTGGAAGTTTTGCGTCCACTGCGTTATAGTCCACCGTAAGATTACTGTAGAAATTGGGGTGTGTGTACGAACGTGCGTCCGAGGATGCGCGCGGCAAATTGCGCGGCGAAGTTCGTAACTATTTGAACGACTTTAGCGCCTATCATTGGGGCCCAAATTCGAAGTAGAATAGATTAGAAGGATCATCTGACCCTAATAAACTACTCTACTTAGAGTTTGTGCCCCAAAAATTGGCGTCAGAGTCATACAAATCGTCACGACCTTCGCCGCGCAAGTTGCCGCGCGCGTCCTCGGACGCACGTTCGTACCGTCCCCCTAGAAATTGTATTCCGAAGTGGATTTCGCCCTTGTCACATTGTTCAGGCATTGTGATGGTATAAAATCGATTTGATTCCGTTAACTGACGCTCATGTTGGAGTCGACTATGCGCTGCGATCGCAAAGTATGAACGCTCTTTTGAACCGATTCACTTTGGTTATTATTAGGATCGGATTTATTCTACGGGACGGCGTTAATGACCCGCGTTGATTATTTCGCGATATCGATCGATCGATAGTACCCTAGTATGAACATTCTTTTGGAGACATTATGGATCATAATACCTAGCGAATATTATTGATGAATGTCGTTCGCTCAATGATGTTGTCGAAGCCCTTTTTGCTTGGACGGTCAATCCAAAAAATTCTTAATAACAGACGGGCAGGGGCGCCATGGCCACTGCCAAAAATTACACTTCACAAATAATAAAAATAATTCAACTTCAAAATCTCCTTGTTTTTTTCCTGCAGCATACCGGAGGAAGACTGGGAGGAGGACATGCAGTGAAATTGATCGGATGGGGTGTCGAACAAGGAATGCCATACTGGTTAATCGCTAACAGCTGGAACACTGATTGGGGAGAGGACGGTAAGGATTCACATCAAAAGAAGTTCCATCCGATTGATTGTGTACATATATTATTAAGGTTACTTCCGTATTCTGAGGGGAGTGGACGAATGTGGCATCGAGTCTGGAGTCGTTGGTGGTGTGCCAAAGCTAAATTCGATTCATCGCAGGTAATCTCGTCCACTGTTATTGAACTGCACACCGTTGCATTCCAGAACTACCCCATCTTGTCCTTATCTGATGGAATGGAATAAGACGTTTCACGGCCTTGCGCTCCACTTCTATTGAAAGCCCAGTTCACGATAGAAATTGTTTCTGACATTGCCCCTAGAACGAACGTGATCGCCAGGGATAGCCCATCTCAGGTTGAAAAACGACATCGATAGGGCGTTATAAGGGCTTCAAAACCGGCTCGGCCGACGGACAAACCCAAAAGTGGTCGTGAGGCTGCACCATTTACAATGGAGCATTAGGACGCCGACGAGTAGTACGCCTGTGTGGGAGACACCCGGACGATTACAGACTCATGATCTCGTACAACCCTTCCATTCAGGAAAACAGGGATTTGTGCGAGATCGTCAAACTGAAAGGGCACTATCTATGTTCACTACTTAGTCCACAGCATCCTCCTTACGGGGTAGTCCTTTTTACTAAATTGACAGTGGTTCGAAGCATCTTTGCCTAACTTCTGGGAATGGCGCTTTCTGTGGGATTCCCTTTAGGGAACCATCTATAAGATCATGCTGGGTACTGAATTGCAGCTTACGTCCCTACCACAGGAACACTCCTTCTAAATTGAACTGATTCCAGACGTCACGTGGCGGCATCATCGTATATGGACGACTTCTTCTGAACGCGTCATCTACATCTCTAATAATCACTACATGTCTGTTCATAGTTCTTGCCAGCAAAATATTCTTCCCTTACGAAATAATCAATGCTCATCTTACAATGAATAATTGCCAGAGTTGTGAGACATTCCAGAGTTTTCCTCTTGTGTTACAAAGCAATCGCAAAGATGAAGGCTCTTGCTCCTAAAAAACTTTGAGGCAATGTCCAACCACCATTGAAAGCTAGACCCCCATACTTGATGTGAATGACTGTTCACTCACTAAGAAAGGGACGTCTTTTGGGCAAAGCAAAAAACCGGGTCCACGAAAGTGCTCGGAATGGATCCTTCCTGTCAAACCCATTGAAGAGAGAGAAGAAGTACTGAAATCGAATGTCATACGGAAGTCTGGATGGTCCACAGTCTTTTTGGTGTCAATCAATCCCGTCTGAGGGATGAGCCCCGCATTCGACTTCCATTCAGAATCATAAGGGTATATTGAATGCCTATGTGGCTTATAAATGACTTTCGGTGGCCAGCCGACGTACAAATCGGTGATTTCTGTTGCCTCTGTTGCCAATAAAACGACCCCGGAAGGATGGGAGGTCTGGGCCTAGGCTGATATCGATCCGGAAATCGAACCCGTGAAAATGCGTGTGGGATGACGATTCTTGCTCTTTCACCACCTCCGCCCACAAAATCTCGACTACTCTCTTCTTATGACCGGCAAGTCATGGTAGCTACACACTATAGCAGTCACCAATGTCATTTCAGATAACATTTTTCGTACAGCTGGGACCACAAGACCAAGAAGTAAAGGCAAATGCCGACAGATACACCACCAGCACAACACGCATCATACCGTAGCCTCGGATCCATTTTCAGTGCCATTTTTTTTCAGAGTAAGCCAGCAACTTTATTTACTCACTCAGCAACATACAAAATGAGTAACAGCTCGATTACTTAACGAGATTACACGTAGAAATCATTAAAAACAATTTAACTGAGATAGTGTAGCAGTGCATTGGTGCAGGATGTCTCTTGGGAACAGCCTGGATCCAAAACAAACCCACTATCTCACCCCCGAGATGAAGGAAGTTCATATAATACACATTAATACACACTCTGACAGCCGGGCGAGGCAGCAGAACGTAATTCGCCGCGCTCCACTCCGGCTTGACAAGGATTGTTAATGAAATTCAACATTTAGTTACAAAGAGAATGAGATGATGAGGTGTCAGAAATTTGGGCACTCAAAATACCGGGATTGGGGTTCATACATTGGATAACAACAAATTTCGCTAGGCATATGTCGTCGCGTAATAACAGAGCAAAAATGTAGACAGAAACGGAGCGCTATTCTCAAGGCAGCTAGTTAAATAAGCTATAGATGCGGACGTTACTTCAAGTAAACAATTCGACTAAGTAAAATGCCGGTTGTGGACTTCGGACCGAAGATTGGGATACCGAGGGTCCAAATACCCTTACCAAGCCTATTCTGCCCCCCACGCAACGTTCAGCTCAAATTAGGTTTGAACTTCGCCCTCCGTCCACAACCAAGCCCTCTAAACAAAAGAAGCATAATCTGAGTATTTCGTAACCAGTAGTAAAAGCAACAGTCGTAGAAGAAGCAGTATAAACTGACCATAATACATCAAAAACACTCAACAATATTGCAAAAAAAGGACGAAAAAAAATACAAGTAAATTACACAAGCAATTGAGAAAATATGAAAATAAATGAACCACAACAATCAAATGGAAACGTCCTTGAGGTCTGCATATGTAAGAAACAAAAATGTATCTAGTAACAAAATAAAAATTCAATGACTAGAATACTTGACGACAAATTCATTGCTAATGATAAGTCGATAAAAAGTAGTATACGACAGGCCAACAGTTCACTCAGGGGCATATTCCTCTTCACCGGGATCTTCCTCGTCCTCTTGCTCGAGTTCGAGGCCTGCATCTTCATCGAGGACAAGTTTCGGTTCCGAAGCTGAATCGTCCTCGTAATCCGCAACCTCTTCATCTTCAACGCTATCACTGGGATCGTCATCCAGTCCAGCTATTATAGACGACGCAGTTTCACCCATATGTTGTTTCCTAAAAAGAAATTATTAAAAACAGGCAAATTACATGGACATAACCGAGGATCCTAGTGACTGCGAGAGAGCGCTGCAAATGTGCTGGGTTTTCCCTTTCACAAACAAACATATAAACTAAGTCAAAGACGGTCGTTGCGTCTGCCCAAGCAGGAAAGGAATGAAAACACGAAAGCGAAAAGATATCATAACATTTCTGCACAATTCAGAGCTCATTCCAAGTGCACGACCTCAAAAACGGTTTGGGTTCACCCACAAAATAAGGCCGTTATAGCCTCATATGTACGGTGAACTTAAGTTCTTTTCCGGTGCATTAGATTATCATATAAGCCATACAGTAAACAGAAGATGGCGGGTGCATAGGGAGTACAAAGGAATCTGCGGAGCCGAATTTCACTTCCTCATGAAATAGACACTAATCACACCTACCTTGATACAACTCTACACATTATTTTCACGAAAATTTGAAAAAAGCTCAAACTTACAGCTTCTCAATATCCTGCTGAGTCGGAATCGGTGCATCGACAAAATAAGCGGGATAACATTCACGAATCATTGCCTTGATATCTTTCGCATGCTTCAGTCGGTTATCGACCGGTCTATCTTCAGAATCGTGCAATTCACGAATGTGCCGTATGACGATTTCGCGAGATTGATGACCCTACAAGAGAAGGAATTTCGTTTGTTCACTCACGCCCTCAATAAAATCAGTTCCTAAAGTAAGAGAATAGTAATAAAACAAAAAATAAGTAATGCAATAATTCTTATCAAGCATTGAAGCAAAAACAACAAACAAAACTCTCAAATTATTGAAACAAACTACAAAAAGAGAGCATGGTAATGGAAAGACTACTTAGAAAATCGAACGAACCAATTCACAGTGTGGGCACAGGAACAAGTGCTCTTCCATATGCGTATAGGCATGCTCACTCATCCGAGAATTCGTAATCTTTCCACATTTCTAAAACCAATTTCTATAAATCTCCCACATAGACTCAGAACTCCACCGTGCTAATATTATTTAAAAAAACAAACAGACATATATTCGGTCACTCACCTCACAATGAGCAGCTTCAGAGAGCTTTTTCTTAAAGTACTGCGCTCCTCCAAGGAGCATGCTAATCTCACGCAGCCTCGCCATTTCCGTCCGCTTACTCTTTGACTTCGGCCGCCGCAAACCAAATCTTGGAAAACGGCTTTGACGTTTACGAATTCGTGTTTTTTGCGAAACTGTTGGATCCCGTTCCTAAACTGATGCAATAAACAAGTAATGAAATTTTGTTATACGAGTTTCGAGTCCCTTTCCTTTCCGACATAAGTCGACGTGAAATGAAGAAAAAGAAACGGCCTCCAGAATCTTCCCCTAATCTGACAATCTCTAGAGCTCAAACCACAAACCTCTTCTTCATCTTCGAAAGTCTCTAGCTCGTCTTCAGGATCCTCATCGGGTGTTCCGTCAGCGTCATCGAGTTCACCCTAAATTCCGAACTTTTCACATTAGCAGCTAACTCCCACAGTAGCGCTTCGAATACTTTTTACTACCTGTATTATATGCCCGATATCTAACGTCAAATCATCGAGAGTATCGTCATCCTCTGACGATTTTTTCGACTTCTGAAACAGACTCACAAGACACTCGCAGATAATATGACGTTAGATATCACGGCATCCGTTAGCATCGCACGCGAAACGTTTAGAACTCACTGTTGCCGTTGCTGACGAAGCCTTTCCTCTGCGTTTGTGCTCCTGGGCGAAAAGTGCTTGGAAGCCAAAGCACTTTTCTGACATTTGCTTCACTTCATCAGAATATTCCTGAACCTTACCAATGATTCGAAAAGAGTTTTCAGCTATGAATAAAAATGTTTCGTCATGGCTTCCGCAAGTGATAATTCTGGGAGACGTACATGCATGAACAGAGTACTCCAGCAGCTTACTGATCTAACCGTGGACGACCCACGTCAACGTACGAAAGAAGTTTCATGAGGATAGCTTTGGTGGGAGCCATTGACAACACATCACTATTGCATCGAGATGCTCATACTCACCCCAATGCGGTCTTGCACAACATCTTCAGTTCCGTGTTCTTTCTTTCCGTGTACCTGCACCGACTGCGACCTGTCGTGTCCAAATCCACAAACTCGACAAATATATCGGTTGATTCCCATGTCTTTGGCCATATGCCAGAGAATATGAAAGCCTCGTATCTGAAATACTTCAGTTACTCAGCAAATCTTGACAGTAATTTAGTTCAAGAAATAACCAAGCAAATTCGAATTCAACTCAACCTACCCTATTTTGCATAGTTTTATGACAAAGACGACACTCTAAAGGGTGCTCCTCGTCCGGGACTGCTCTTGGGACAACTGCGGTGATCGGAGGAGGTTTCGGCGCCGGCGCTGTAGCAGTTTTGTTATTCTAAAGATATATGAATAAAAAACAATAACTATGTTTTTTTGGGCGTAGGGTCGGCACAAAATGTAGATTAATAACCAGGGTGACCCAACAGTGAACATGGTTACAACCAACTGCATGGGGATCACAGGCCAAGAAAAGGAAGCATAAAGAAGGATAAAAAGCAGCGCTTGAAAGAAATGTGGTTTTAGCCGAATGCATGCCGAACAGTATCTCTTTTGAATGTTTCTGTGCACATCCCCACACCAAGCAAGAGAAAAAAGGAAGTGACGGATGAAACTACCCAAATCGTGTCCCACCCTTATTGCCAGGGGTGTTTTGTGTAACGCTGAACCCGAAATGTCGTAAAAACAACCGATTTCTTGGAATCACCATTAACAACGATGGATAAAACATGACCAAAGCCCCAAGGGAGGCGTGAAAGTTCACTATTTTCACTACATCTTGCCCCATTCACCCACCCGCTAGGTTTGCATAACTACTAACAATTTTCGAAATGGCTCCTAATATGGAAATATGCCAAACTCAAGATAGACTCTCGTTAGATTTTCCCTCAATTTTGGAAAACCAGGAAAAAGAGGAATTCACGGCTATCTACTAACTCACGTGATGAACCTTCTCAATCGCGATATTCTACACAATTTTTCAGTAACAATGAAGAAAAAAACTGACAAAATCAGAAGTTATTCACCTTCTCTTTCTGAGCAGCAATCTGAGCATTGTAAGCGGCCTCCGCTTTTGCTGCGGTTGGGCCAGGAGTGCTACCGTTTTTTGTTCCAAGCAATTCCATAGATAATTCCTGCAATTCGCTTCATAATACGTGGCCCACGAGTTTAATAATACACATAATGCAATATGTTAGTTATTACAGGAAATGTTTGTAGTTTCAAACAAATTATGCAGTCCATCAGAAAAAAAAAAACACGTCTTCGGGACGTGGAGCTACAGTGAACATGTGAAATGGCAGAATGTGCATGATAGGCTGTTCAACAACAAGCACAACTAGCTTGTGGCCGTCATCCCTTCAATGCCACACCACTTTTTTTATCTAAGGTACTGCAACAAGATGCACTACCAGCTCGCAACACCACTGATAGCATACAGTACCATGAAAAAAGATAAAAAGACATATAACTGAACGTAATTAATTTGTTAGTCATGACAACGTTGACGCGAGCCACTGCATCAGGCAGACCAGTTCTCGGGCCACACCACTTTCACTGAACTTATCTGCTCCAAAGAAGAACAAAAAGAAACACAAAGACGATTCATGCAAAAATTAGCAGTGAGTTCACGTGCAGTATAAGACATATCATGTTAAAAGACAATCAAGCGTTACAAAGGTTCAAGTTGCGCGCGCAGTGGTTAGTAGTGTGTGGCACCCGAGAACCAACCTGCTTCTGCTGTTGCTGTTGCTCTGACTGTTGCGATTGCTGTTGGGCCTGACTTTGATTTGCAGCAGCGGTTTCTGCTGCTGCAGCCGCAGCCTTGGCAGCCGCTGCCGCTACTGCTGCAGCACTATTGCTAGCATTAGCCTTATGAGCCAGAAACAGTTCATGATTCAACTCCTGAAATGACACAACACGGCACTGACACACAAGCACCAACACATTACTAGCATAAGGCCATTCTAGACCTAGTATGTATTCGGATAGAGTTTACACTTACCATAAGGCGAGCGCTGCGTGCTACTGCCGAACTATGAAAAAAACTATTGAGGAAAGTGAAACGCATGCCAACAACGGATTTCAGTCGCAACATAAAACAATAATACCACTGCGATCAAGTACACAGGGAAAGGTGGCTTATGAACGTAATACTGCGGGACTCGCCATTATAAGAAAATCGAGAAACAGTCAAATAGTAATTCAACAATGTTATCGTACTAACCTGGCACCGATGGAAAAGTTCGAGAGAACGATCTTCCATCATGTCTGGATCTATTTTCCCGTGAATCTTTGACTGATGGTTTTCCATTTGGTCCTTACGGTAATGTTCGACAGTGCAACCTTCGAAAAGACATCGGAAGCGGAATGTCTGAAATGTGAGGAATAATACCCACTTTCTAACGGCACAACACTAAATGCATATTGAGAACAAGAATCACGATAGAAAATAATTACAGAAGGAACGGCAACTAGAAACTACTCGAAAAGAAATCGCCAAGAACGAGAGGTTCAAACAATGGGATTCTAAGGTAGGGCGGATAAAATAAGCGTTTCGCGTCTGGGACACAAGTAATGCGTACTCATACGCTCTCGCTGGCTCGAGAAGAGCGTCTTTAGTCTTAAAGTGTGCTATGATGCAGTATCGCTATGAACCGAATCTGAACTGATGCAAGCCTGTCGTTAAGCAATTCTTGCAACAGCCTTAGCCTGTTGACCATCACGACGTATCTGTCACACAGTCGACAGGGTTTAATATCATAAAGCGGATGAACCAGAGGGAAAACTACAACGAGAAGCAAAGCTGAAGTACTTACTCCGTGATCCTTGGCTAGATGAAAGAACATATGCATTTGACGTGCACCGGCTGTAACTGGTTTCTGACACTTACTGCATTCGCCAAGCACGCGCTTCTTTGAAATTCTGGAACTAATACGAAATAATGCGAAAACAGCTCATTAAGTTAGTAACTGCAAATGTTTTCAAAACTGGAAAGACAATTACAAATACTTACGCGCTGCTCAACGCTTTTGCACTCTGACTTTTTGAGGGTTTCTCTGTATGCGAGTCAGCGTAGCTATCTTCCAGTCGACCATCTGACGCGAACAAAGCGGCCACATTATCCAATACGGAGCTAGAAACAGCACCATAAGTCACAGTTTCATATAAGTTAGCAACAACAAGAGGAGAACGCAATAAAAAGCTGATAGAAAAAAGCAGTGATAAAAAGGATCAAAATGAAAATCGAACGGTATGTTCCAGGCATTAAATCACCCGATCTACAGGAAAATCAACAGTTTACTCAAAGGTGCTCCCAAGCAAGAAGGGATTCAAACTCACATAGGATTCAAGTTATCCAAAATACTATCGTCGATCATAGACCCATCATCTTGATCATGATCACCGTCGAATTCAGATTTAACTCGCTTGCTATTGAACATTGGGATTAATTCGAGATCATCCGAAACTGAAATTATATAAGAATGTGATATCTGGGTGTAGAATATTTTTGGAGACAAAATAATATATAAATACATATCGAACTCACTTTCACCTTCTACAACCCCAGAACTCGTTGCTCGACTGATACTCGCGAGTAATGCATCCGTATTCGTATTACCGGTTGATAGCGAGTCATCAAGAGGCCTTTTCCGTGAAGCACTTCCACCACTATTATTTACAGGCACTTCAACGGGAGATGTACGAGATCGTTCAAGCGACGGCAACTTCTGAAAAATACACTTGAAAATCAGGGAGCAGCACTGTAAGAATAAGTCGTATACACATCAGAGGAACCCCTCAAGACGTTCCAGTCTGCAAGGCTATGTTTAGTGGCCCTCATAGTAACAGCCCATCGCGATGTCAAGGGTTTGAGCAATGATTACCTCTATCTGATGGATATCTTCTCTAAGCTCCTTGAAAAGCTATTTCTCTAGTCAAATCACTTCTTCTGGCATCTTCTGAGGATATATTAGGACAGCTCCCTATCAAGGATTCCACTGATGGAGCCTCTGATATATCAAAATTGCTGTAGGTTCGAGGCAAAGTGGTAATGGCACCACCTTTTTTTAACGGGTCAGATATAACCATAGAAGGCAGCGGTCAGCATTTACTTGCTTAACCGTTTATTACAAAGCTAGATAGATGGGTACAGACGGATGGAATGCAAGTAATTTACCGTCGTGGGATGAATGAAGTGCTGTGGAATGGTCTTTGGCAGCACTGGGCAAACCTCACAATCATCCTCCACTTTAATTCCCTTATTCATACACCTTCCACACCCCAATTCTGAACGATCTAACTAGCTAAATTTGCCCTGGTGAGAAATCAAGTGGCTTCAGTATATTAGACATCACGAACATGCCTAGGGAAAGAGCAAATAAGTAAAAAGCAAACAAACAAAGCCGACGTACCACATCGTGGGCTTTGATCACAGCAGCCAAGTGATTTACAGCGGCTGCAGCCGGCGGTGATATCGTTGATGATGACAATCTGCTGCCTCCTTGGTTCATTCGGCGCGACATTGCATGCGACAAAGCACGATCCATCATGATTTGCAACGATCGCTTCGCCGTTACATTATCTACGTAGATGAACTGAAATACACAGTAGAGCACTTTTCAGATACAACAAGAAAAGTAGAGCTCAAGCGGGGAGCAGCCCTAAACTAAAATCTAGATCTCAGGCCTACTGTCGGAATTCGTACGTCGATTCATCAGGGGAAGACAGTGAGTAGAGACGATGAAAATATGTAACAGTGATAGGCAGAAAAAAGTAGCTTCCTTTGCAACGTATTCGACTGATCACTGCCCAGGACCTTGTCAATGTGATGAACCGGCACTACGAGGGCCGAGTAAAAGTCCTGACTAATCTATCTTGGCTGCACTCTATACTGGTAATAGAAAATCATGGAAGAAATTCGAAGAAAACCCGAAAAACACAAATCCGCAATTAATGACAAGGATCTCAGCTATTGAATTGAATAGTAACATCTCAAAGTTCCTCTGTATTCACGACTCACGTCGAGAAGGTTGGATCCGACAGATCGACAATGCTCTACTGTCAGCTTCAAAACCTTTGGAATGGAGTCGTCAATCACAAAATTTCAAGATTCTATCTATTGGCCGTCTATGTCTAATTAGAACTCCGAGCTGGACTTAGTTGACTGGCTGTTTCACTTGGAAAAACAACTCCCATATTCTCTAAGGTTGCATTTTGTACAGCATTAAGATCTGCCATGTAGGCCGAGTAGGAACTCGAATTTATATTTCACCCGGAACTAAACTATCGAAGTTTCAATGATCATGACTACCTGCCGTAGTCAGGGAAAGAACTGAGAAAGGAAAGTCAGTATTATGAAAACTGACCGAGAGTCGTTAAATTACAGTTAATATTCACAGAACCTTGGGTTGAGCTAACCTTATTCATGTTTTTTCGATGCGAAGAATGTAGATGCTCCCTCATTTCAGCATCAGAGGCTCTTTCTGAAAGGCATATTGGACACTGAAACGGCAACCAGTTCAGATGTTCACGCTTCAGATGCACCTAAATAAAGGCAATTGCTGTTCAAAGAAAAGAACAGAGGCATGTCTCAAAAAATTGGCGTTCAACTCAACAGGAACTTTGGAAAGTATACACTGGTTCTGTGTGTGCACATAATCCGTCACAAAAACTCTAACAACTTTTTTAACTATTTTCTTTTCTTAATAATTGGGATTCTGTTTGAGCTCAAACAAAATGGAAGGATAGATTTCATATGGAAACATTTTTATATGAAACGGATAGAAGTAATACATAGGAAAGGACCCACCTCCATATCCTCGCTATTGTTCTTGTTGATTCCACATTCCAGACATGTCAAATGCATCATCGGCGTGTTGTTGGAGATACTCAACTGATCGCCCCATGACGTTGTGAGATCCGTCTACAACATCTCATGATCCTTTCAGATGCTCGAACCAATAACCACCCAAAGTTAAACCACAAAAGTGTTTTGGAGGGTTCATTTAGCAAACTTAATAGAACTGCCCACGCACTGCCCACGAAATTTATATCAAGAGCGATGGTGTATCGTATATCTCCCAACAAGAGCATTTGACAAATGAGTCGGAAAGTTACGATGAAGGAGAGTGATTCAGCAGTAACGAGGAATGAACAACTTCTTCTTTGTGTCGGCCAACATATGGTAAAGAAGTGGTGAACCAACACAGAGTAAGGAAGGGGTGAACGATATCACCCAATAATGTGAAGCCGGGAGGAATCATGTACATTCAAGGAGAGGAGGGAAGATTCAGTGAACAATTCCATTGAAACGATTTCCTTATTTTACTACTTGTTCAGAATGCTCATTATTCTTTTGTACAGGTCTAACATATTAGAGGAAACACAAATGCTGCGCTTGCTAGTCGTTGCTGAATTTGGACGAGTCCGATTCCGCAACGACCATCCAATTAGGGACACGCAGAAAAGCTAACTGTGATAGATTTCAAGTTATACTAAAGGTTTGTAAATGGAACGCTGAAACCAATCCGTTCCAACCAACCAATTCCCTCCATCTAAGGTCGAAGATATCCTGAGAGAATGAAAGCATATCCATTCAAAAGGATAAAAACATCAACTTCTACATGTTGATACCATGAGGGACTGTTCATGTGTCAAATATGATCTCAAGTCCTAGAATATGAATGAGAGTAGACCGAATAGGCTCATTTCAGAATGTAATAAATGTCTTTTCAAGACCTCTGCTTTTTGCACCCAGCGATAGAGTATCAGACTTTCCGAGGTCATTAAAGGAGCCTAATAAAACACTATGTCAACAGAGCATTCCAGGATTGCACAGTTGTGGGCCCCTCGTACTTCTTCCATTTGCCAAGCGCGCTCCCCCACGACAGACAACGAGCATGCCGACTCATTCATTGCTGCAGCTTCAAGAAGACGATGTAGTTATGGCTAAAAATCACTCAGCCATTCCAACATCGTGAAGATGCTTGCCTTCAGCCAGCCCATGACTAGTTTAAAAATGGGTATGCAGTGAAGGATCATTAGCAATTCTCACACTTACTCTCGGACAACGCAAAATGCAAAACACTTGTATGGAATAAAAGATGGAAATGAGCGTACCGAAAAATAACCGTTTCCGGTGGGATTGATCGGCGCGGCAGCGTTGCCGTTTTGTTTGTGGAGTCGGGCAGCGATATCTTCGATACCGTTCCGTGCTGCACTCGACGTTTGTGCTGTCGTACTACCACCGCCCATGAGAAGACGTTGCATGAGCGATTGCTGATTCTGAAGTTGTTGCTGTTGCCCTGACGTCGATGACACCACTTCTTGCATAGACGACGGTGACGAAGGCGGATGCATTCAACGCATTCACAACACTGAAAATGGACACAGATGATCAGCAAATTTGCCGAATAAGAAGAGGTCATCATCGATCATCGCGTAACATCACGAGGATTAGACTACACTAGAGCAAAACAATAGAACAGATAGGAATCGACGATTAAACGGAACGTTCTCTGTTTTAGGGAAGCAGTACAGACCTCAAAGAAATATTCCTTTCCGGCAAGCAAACGCATTCTCACACATTCAAGCCGGATCAAACAGAACCTTGGAACTTTGGATTAAGGAGCGTGGCAATCATTTTCAGGAAATAGAATCTCTTCGCCTTTCCTCGCAAAGATTTTCGCTACCTTACCTTCCAAACGCTAGCATCCATGCTTTGAATGAATCGAATTCGATAACACAACAAAAATTGTGACCCATAGATGTAATTAATGATGTGATGAGGAAAGGGAGACCGGAAATCAACATAAGAACATTTCAATGATATTGATGATGTTAATAAGAATGATTAAATAGAGTAAAGCGAAGTTTAAAAATCAAAAACAAAAAAATCACGCATGGAACAAGATGTAGAGCACCAATTCAGAGAAAGGTAAAAATTGTGCTATCAGAAGATAAACTTTCTGCCCCAACCAGTAGGCGAATGAATGACAGGAAAGAAACAGGAATGAAGTGAGGTAGTGCCAACTGCGTAGCCACAACACCTGCAGTCTGAAGATCAAATCCCGGATCGATCTGAACCATCACTCGTCCAGGGTCATGTGAATGGAAAATCATCATCTGGGAAGAAAACGCTTACCTGTTCATTGACAGGCCTGAAGGATAAGTCACTATGGTACAGACCAAACGCTTTTGCTGCACCCTACTACGAAACCCCTCACGTTACCAATACAATCGAGGAAATCTCAATTTACAAGAAGGAAGTTGTAAAAACTTGCATTCCTGCACCGATGTTACTAATATGAAGAGCTAAGCTTTCGATGAGACATACCCCTTACACGATGCCCTTTGCTCGGGAGTCTTCTGCGAATACGAAAGGGTATTGATGTTTGAAGTAGTCCGACGAGCTTTATCCAAGACAAAAGTAGAGCTAGCAATCGGTTGACGACAGCACAGTCGAGATGATGATGTGAATAGCACTCAACAAACGGACTTACGATAACCGGTCTCGATACCTTCTTCTACCGCACCGAACGATGTCAACGGCGGCGACGACGATGAGCTACTGTGCACCCGCTCCCTCCCCTTCTGCATCGCCGCTAGGCTCCCTGGTGTAGTCACAAGTGTTGTAGCGATCGACGACGCCACAGATGAATAGAGCGACGTTGGGAACGTCAGCGCGGGTGACGACAACGATACGAAACTAGTTTCTAGTCTCACCACAACTATCTACCAACGACGTCGACAACGATGATGACGACGATGGGCAATGGAGAAGTTCACCGGACAGATTACGTTCATAACCATTCCTAGAACACCCTTTCTTATTTATCATCAGAAAATTCCTAGGATCTCTTGAAAAGTAACTATGATAGTGAGAAGGAAAAGCTATGGGATCGAATTTCGAAAAATCGGTAAATAAGGTGAAGCATGAAGCAAGGAGGCGCACTGAAAAGAATGAAGGCTTGTCGGGCATCGTCATCGAAGGGGCAACAATTATGAAGGTCAGAGCGATGACCTGATATCTCTCAGGAGCCAGGTGTGCCCTTTCTCTGATGAACTAAGGACGAGAGGCGAGGTCGACGTCGTGGCCGAAGAAAAACCGCCCTGCTGCGCACTTCTGCTCGACAAGACTCACGACATGCTGGGTCGATACAGAGCAAACAGAGCCCCGTCACCGCAGCGACGACGAGAAAGCCTCACCTGACCTGTGAATTCGGAACTACCAACTAATCTATGGCCGAGATTCAGCTATGTAGATATTCAGCATCCTACGATTCCGAAACCGACATTCTGAAAGATGAGAGTTACTGGCTATACTGAAAGACAACCTGAAAAGAAACCTTATTGAGATCATCAGAAAACGACGTCAAGCTATTTTTACAGAGATTCCCCGTTCGAGTGCAAATGTTTCACAATCCTAGCAGTTAGTGTTTACATATGAAGACTGAAGTATAGCGAAGTTAGAAGGCTGAAGACGTTTTTACCAAAATTCCTGAACGAAAGAAGGAATTCCACGTCCCTGTCTAGGCTTTGCGGGCTGCCACCCAATCATTCTTATAGTAGAAAGAATAATGACTGAGTAAGAGTTGTAGGACCATGTTTCCTGCAGCTTTTGTAGGTTTCATTTGCCCTTCTGCAAAAAATGCCTCAATGACTGAGAAATTGCTATCAATTAACTAGTACTTTACTAGTAACAATCTACTTTTTCCCATAGTCACTACATGAGCTATCAAACCGACAGGGGATCGGCACGATGAAAAGAGCGAAAAAAGCCGAAAAAAACCACTGTCAGATAGGCCGAAAGGGGTACTTTGTAAAGACTAGAAAGGAAAACTTGCACAAAGCATAAGATTGCATTTCATGTTTTCATAGAATTGTAAAAAAAGGCATCTAGATGGATGCGCTTTTGGAGATATTCACTATAAATGCATCTTAAGCCCAAAAATAAAACCTTTGATCGTTACCGGAAAAATTAACTAGTTTTCAAATACTAACATCAATTGCTTAGCAGCGATAAAGCCTTAGTCAGGATGTCGATTGAAAAGGTTTTGAGATGAAGGCAATTTCAAGAGATGAGGGAGATGAGGTGAAGTTTTAAAGCTCATTATGAACTCGTAGAATGGTTGGTCCCAAAGAGATTGCCTCAAATACTATGAATAGTATGGAAAGATGCCGAATAATTAGTAGCATTTAGGCGCTGTAAAGAGTGCCTCAAGTTGAGACGCTCCACGAATATTCTGTACTTTCGCGACTACCTGTCTGCAAAAGCTCGTAGAATGATGACCTTCTTGGCGGGATTTCGAATACAGTAGCACTTTTGGCTAAATAAAAGGCAAGGACCCGAGCAACTAAGGGTTTTCAATGGAGCGAAAGACTTTCATAAAGTGTGGGGCTAGCCTGGCGATCAGTGAACTCGAGCCGACGACGTCACATTTCGGCCGACGACCTCCACGATCTTTCTCCTCAGCAGCGTGGGCAGGAGGCACCTTATCTTGCTCTCCGCTCTTCAGTCGACCAGTCAGTCAGTTAGCCTTGGACGGCCAGCCTGCATCACTCTTCTGAATCAATGACGATGACCTCTGGCGGCCGGAAATCGTTTGCAGAGAGACAGAGACGCGCGGAGCGACGACGACGGCCATATGGTAAACGCTACGGCGACGATTTAGCTGGCAGTTGCCAGTTCAACCTTGAAGCGCTACTGACGGCCGAAGTACAGTGAAAAGCGCTCAGGTGGACGGGAGCTAAGTGACCTTGCTAGGAAAGTGAGATAACAAAGTCCAAGTGAAAATCGAGGAAATTGAAGAAAACGATCAGAGAAGAGTAGCTGGGACGAGATCCTCTGAGGAATGAAGGCAGCCAACTGAATCATCACCGAGATGATTCGACTTACACTGAGTTACTGCGCCTGACGTCGTGAAGCACGAGGCTGAGGATCAATCGAAGAGGCAGCCAGGGAACAGTTGTTCAGCCGGCGAAGGTGATATCGCGAAGCGAAGGAGTCCCCTCTGAGCGGGCTGATTGAAGACATTGCAAGGGCGAAGGGAAGAGAAGAAGTAGGCGGTGACGATGAGAAGTGCGCTCGGGTGGTGAAGTGTGACGGGGCGAACGAATGAGAAGGTGTGAGCTTGCTGATGAATAGATGAACTGCTGACGCAGATGTAAGGATGGACATGGACGAACTGATGGACGAATAGAAACCCCCAGCCCGACGAGGCCGCAGGCCGCCTCCGATGAACACCCTTCGTGACACACAGTCAATCAATGGACGCACACACACCTCCACTCGGGCCTGTGTGTGTCTGTCCGGGAGTGAGTGACTGACTCTGTCAAGGACGAAGCCACCGCCACCATCACCACCACCACCACCACCTACCGAACGACCGACCGACCGCTTTCGGAGCGAGGCCATCTTACAGTCGCGCACGGCTACGAAGCGATTCTCTCAACGCATCCAAGCGCGTTTCGATGGTTACGTGACCGAATAGAAAATGGCAGTCGAGGTTGCTACGATAGACGACTCTTCTACGCTCATCCATGGACCACATCCGTGCAGATCACGCTTGTCGACATCGGTATGATATCCACGCCCTGGCAGCCGCGCGCGGGAGAATCGACTGAAGGGTTGAATCCTGGCTTTGGCGTATGCCTTCGATGTAGCCAACGTTGGAGAATACTGAAATGGGTGGGATAGGTATCTCTCAAGTGGGAAAAAGATCAAGTTCTAGTAATTAGCGGGCAGAAAATATATGATGGCATATTACGCTCGATGAGGAGAGGAACCTTATCGCAATATAACAACCTATTCTCCATCTGGTGTGAGACCACTCGATTTCAGGTTAGTCTTCGATCAATGATACTCCCAAACAACATTATCATATTTACTGTAGATCTACTAGTTCTATGTATTAAAATGAGGTAGGATGATCAAATATGGACTAAAGCGACACGTTCCCGTACACGAAGTTCCCCAAAGTGGAGGATGAGAGTGGGCAGGGAAGGTAGCGACTCGGAATTCGGTTAGAATCGTCTTTTTTCCGATACTAGTTTCGACCTTTGCCGTTACCAAAACTCTTCAATGATCTGAAGTGGTTGAAAAATAGGGTTCCTTAAGGTCTCCGAAACAGAGGAAAACGAAATGATCTCTCGAAAGGTCGAGAATCCCTAACCTCGTTGTCAGGATTTACGATCCCTTTTGTAAGAAAGTTTAGGATAGAAACCTACACCTCCTGAAAAGGAAAAAAACGGTACTCATGACTATCAGATACTGCGTTACAACGATCTTTGACAAAAAGTAGGTAGACAGTGTCAGTGTTACTAGGCTCTTCTGGAGTCTGCTTTGATCATAGGTAGCAGGTCAGATAGCTCGGGTTACGTAAATGTTCCAGTGCGTAAATGAACACAGAGTGAAGTGATCAGGAACAGGATGAAACGGATTGGAATCCGTACGGAAGAAGGAGAGGGGGCGGGGCCACGGGGGAAGGGGTGTGTAGGTGGAATGGAATGGGTTGTTGCTCGCTACTTTAGATAGAGGTCGTGTAAAGGAATTAGCAAATAACTTTTCCTCCCTGAAATTGGCTCGATTTTCTAGTTTCCCATGGTTTGCTTAATAGGATAGGGAAGGGGTCAGGAGCAGACCAAGGAATTTTTGCATCTTGTAGTTTCCTGCTTAGTGCTACCGGGACTATAGCCAAATTGGGCAGTTTACAAAACCTTTCCTAAGAATTCCAACTATTTCCTTGGTGTGAATGAGAAGCTCCCGCTATAAGCTTTGTGAGGTTGAGAAAAGTGCCTGCTGGTTTGAAGGAGGCTTAGCTTCTATGATTGCGAGGGTAGGGCCAAAGTTCAAACGGCCATAGATTCATCGGGACATGGCTGGATCGACACTCAGAACTGGTAGCGGATGTTATGAGTAATATCTGTAAGAGAACGCATTTACAGTACCGTGCTCGGCTTCATTCTATGAATAGTGGCCCCTGAAAAGAGGCCAGAAACACTAAGAGTCCACTGCGGTATAGTCGACGATGCCGAAATGGACCGGTGACGACCGACTTCCAATACGATCTGTCCTATCGCATGCTAATCTGATTCTGCGATGACTACTCCGTTCTACCGCCACCCACCTGCCCTACTCATCAACATCATCAGACTCCATCGCTCTGCTCTCGTCACCTATTTCGCAAACTGGGTGCCTGCAGTCTGAGTGGCTGGCTGCGTCGAAGACACAGTTGTTTGCTGTCGAGGCAGCTAGGAGGAAACAGATGGCCGCCCTCGGAGTAATGCAGTCACCACCCTCCTCATCTCTATAACAATTCTCAAATGCTGCGACCAGATGAGGGCCCGCTGAGGGCAGAATGAGTGGTCTGTCACACAATGAATTCAGCTGAGCGACAGCAGCAGCCTTCTCGGGTATCCCTTTATAGCATTCTTCCCTAATCCATAACCTTTACCCTACTTACCTGCTTGTTCGTAGTAAGCAAACATTCTTCTTCGACAATGGGCGGCTTCTTTCATTGCGCCGACGACGGCAGCAACGTCGTAGGATGATGTCGAGGGCGAGAGCTGCTGCCGACGAAGTGCAGGAGGGCGTGCGTGCAATGGAGGTGCCGGGTGGCGCTTCGGTTATTCAGGACCAGACAGCCAGCAACCACCCGACCAACCAGCACACAAAGAACAATTTCGTAATCGCGACGTTGCACCCCAGCAGATCGCTGTCGTGTAGATGGCCTTGACGTCTTCAACGACGGGTCGATGGTTGGGCCAGTGGTGCCGCCTCCGCGACGGCCTTGACGTCTTCCTACAAATGCGAAAAATCACTCCCAGATTGTCTCATTGCACACTCACTCATCAACTAGCCCGTTCACAAGGACCACAGAGATATCTGCTTTATTTGCTCGAGATAAACATCGCAGAGATGGCGTAGGTAGCGTTGAGAATCACATCGAAGTGATGATGTCAGCAGAACTCACGAAGAAATGAATCAGGGTGTCTCACATGACGACAACGACCAGTTGCTAGGGGGAATATTCGATCGTCGAAAGAGTGTAGGAGTAGTCAGACGAAGAAGTCGACGTCTTTAGCGAAGCCAGCAGACGATCTCAAGATAACGACAATCAAAGGCAACCGCGTAGCAATCTTCAGGTGGTGGAGGTACCGGGGGCGCTTCGGTCTCATGCGCTGGTCTTCTGGGGTCCTGGCTTATTTGCAGTCCACCGTATAGGTTCTGAGACCCGCTCAACCTCCCGGTGAACTTCAGTTCCAAGTAACCATTACTGTTCTCAATGTGTAACGGTTAGTGACGTATTGTCTCAGAGGGCAGAGTACTTAGTTTTTATCGAGGCCGAATCGGTTTACTTGAATTAGAGCACTTAAAAAGGTGTAGCGTCAGATTATCAGATCAGTCGATCCATTGCCACCGTTCCTGGTTGCGTACCCCGTTAGTAAAGCTTCTGTGCAGCACAAACGACAACATTGCTTCATCTCAGAAAACAGGAACTAAAACTGCTCAGCCATGGGCCCAGAGAGTGTGCTAAAAGAGCAAAGTTCGCTGAAGCGCGGCATCAATTTCCAGGGCGAGTCGGAAGAATTCCGTTGAGAATTGAAACTCTGCTAGGATTCTGAGCGAATTTTTCAAACAACACAAGTGACTAGGGATGAGACAATACGAAGGCTGGAACGAACATTCACCCAAAAGGAGAACAGAGACGACGACGAGTTGCTAATCTTCGAGGCGATCGTCATCGCCGCTGTCCTATGTGGGGAAGACTGCGTCGCCTCGGGAGAATCTGGTCGTGCCTCCGTAGCAAGGAACTGTCAGATACCGGCGACAAAAACGGCGCGGGAGCTCCCTTGCATCAGAACACGAAGCGACGATTCACCAGACGATAAGCGAACGGCGTGGAACGCAAGAGACGCAGTGTAGCACGAGGTGCATCGCCAAACGACGTATACGATGAACTGGAGACTGGCGAACCGACGACGAAGACTGCAGTGGCGTCCATTATCGTTGATCGCATCGCGTCTGTGACCCTGCCACTGATAGGGTAGTTACCGCTGTAACAAGTGCTACCCCAAGGCTTCGGCAGGGAGATCAGCTTAAGCTAAAAAAGACAATCGAAGATTCAACTCACAGAATCCCTTCCGTTGCAACGGCGAAGAATTAATACTCCATGTTGATATCAAGGACAACCACCCTAATGCGACGCCTTCACGCAGAAAATGGCCTTCACGAATGGGGGGTAGTTGTGACGTTGAGGCGCTGCGGATGACTGCACGATGCGCGTCGACGAAAGGCGTCGGTGGCTGTGGTGTCGGCTGCGAAGGACGATGGTGAGGCGCTCTTAGTCGACATCAAAGAAACTGGAGTGGAGGAGAAGAGGCGGCGGCGAAGGGAGCTGCGCCGGAATCGATAGACACGACGGGTTTCAGTCCCTACATCCGACATATGTCCTTCGTCGGCGTTCTTCGTCGCCGTCCGCCATCGGCCAGACCCGATAGCCACCGACTAATCTTCACTCTAATGGCAACGGCATAGTTGGGGATTCGATGACAAAGGCAACGAACACGGTGACGTTGAGTTGAGGATTGAGGAAGTGGGAGCAACGGCTTAGTCCAGGGTTGAGTTTTTCGCCGTCATATTCTGGAGGAAGAGTGCAGCTCTATTTGCCTAGTGAGCGACTCGGCTCGGCTAAGGGCCTTTGCCGTTTGCGAAGAGGCTCTACGACGGCTTGAGATATGGAGACGGCTGATAGCAAGAAACGCTAAGGCTGAGCCGCAGCCATTCAGAAAGCCGTTGTACCAGTTGGAATCCAACACGTAGCACTCATAAAAATCGCAACGACAACGTGAACAATCCAACGAGAAGAAACCATAGCCTGCTGATGCTACTGTGGAGCGCTGACAAAGATTACACACCATTGGCTGCTGTTAGAGGAATTGCCTCCCAGTGAAAAGAGAAGGCGGTAAGGATGACTCGAACTTGCAGAAGCCAACGTCAGCTGGGTCAGGCCATCAACCTACGATAACTAATCAATGCGACTGATGCGGAACACTTGGAGGCTTGTGGTGCACGGAACAAATGCTGCGCCAGAATGCATCTCTCCCGACTAACCGACCGGGCAACCGACCGACGCAAAGTCAACAAATCGCCTAAACTCTATGGATTCTTCTCGTCATTGGTCGAGAGCGTGACGGCTGCCTAGTCTTCTCAGCGACGAGGGTTGCATCGTCACTCGATGCTCGCGACTGGCAACCCTGAGCTTAGTTACATCAATAGAAGCCGCATATGTCATCCTGTGGATGGAGCAACGATCACCGTAGAATGCAAGGGATTCTTTGAGCGCTCAACATCTGCTCAAACAATCCACGTGAACCGCTTGCACCAACCCATCGCACGTCGAAATAGCCTTTGGGCTGTGGAAGTTCATACAAAAAAACAAGCCTGGCTGTTCAGGATACGCCACACAGTCGAAATCCGTCCAAAATCACCGAACTCATTCAGCGTTCTGTGTAGAAGTTGCATTATCCCTCCAAAGAGAGCTCGAATTTATGGGATCGCATCACATGGAGGGGTGATCGGGTTTAGTTTATGAGTGCATGAGTCACCTGGTCAGATGAGCAAACCTTTGATCTTTTCTCAATGTTGCACTAAGTTGGTAGGCGCTTGCCCAATGGGCAAGGCTCTGAAGTATAGGCCCCCAGCAAGTTACTCTTGAAAAAGTTGGGGATGGCGCAAGGAAAAGAATCACAGACCCGTATCGGGTGAGCCCTACACTTCACAAGGTTACCAGCTGATTTCTAGCTTGGCTAATACTGCAAAAACCTTTCCCCTTCAGGTGTATAAGGTCAGCCAAGATTCTTTGAAATGCCGATGGAATTGGGTATGGGAGATGTTCAGAAAAAAGAGATCAGCACAGATTCACTCCGAGATCGTCATTTTCTTTATGGTAGGGAAGTAGGGAAGAAGGGAAGGAAGGGAAATATTTTGAAGGTAGGATGAGCTCACTGAGACTTGAGTTTCTACCGTTAGAAACCACAGAAACAGTTCACTGTTGCGTCATCTGAGCCTCTCCAATGGAACGCCCAAAGGTTTTTCGACGCGTAACCACTTCTCCCAGTCAGGCGTCGACACATGACGCTCGCCGTGTCGTCGACAACATTCTCTGACGAAGGCAGTGTGGTTCTAGAAATAGGATCTCACGGAGGGAATCTGACAGATGGGATCGCGAAGTTCTCGTTAAAGCGCTGGACAGTGATCTTGTTCTCTAGACCACTCCTTACTACCGGATCCACAAATTTCAACGTGGCCGTCGTCGATTTTCCAAAAAGCTGCGTTGGACCACCACAGCCTGCTCGATTGAGGTGAAGAATTGGGCTGGGCAATGAATATAGGCGAATATTTGGTACTTTGGAGTGGTTGCGATGGTGGCTGTATCGGTGATGACCGAACGAACGAAGGATAGATAGGAAGGAGAATTCTCGAGCGCGAGCGCCGCGGAACAATAGTCAACAGACAGCAGACGCGGCGACGAGATGAGCGCCCCGGCGATGCGGGTGTCTTCTCGAGCGCAGTAAAGTGGCCGAGAGACGACGACCAAAGAAACGACCTCCCTCCTACACTTCCCCATCGACTGGTCAGACATAAATCGACAGATAACCTCCCATGAAACTCTACCGATGAGCGGCATCGACTAGCACTGCCAATAAATCTGCAGAATTCGGAATGATCTTTGGTGGTATGCGTAGGTTCGGTATCAGCAGGCATTTTTATAGATTATCAGAGTAGCACCAAGTTAGAGTGAACAGTATTGAATTTAAGGGACCTCCCTAAACCAATTTCATAGCACTTCAGCAGCTTCAAATCGCTCAGTCATCTGAACTGCTAAAAACTTGCGCATGAAATATTAAACTACATTACCACTATGTGAAAAATATCCAAACGACGCATTCTACAGAGCAGAGAGGGTTGAAACCTTTCTGAGATTGAAAATTTAGCAAATTCCAGACAATCCATGCATCTCCGACAGAATGTCGAACAAATTCCCAGCGAATTGAGCTCCTTTCTCCAACATCTCTATAAATACCATCGAAAACCCGAAATATCTCAGCCCTGACCATGGAGCATGAGATTTTTTCTCTTCTTCTGAAATTCTGCAGTGAAAGATTGCAGTGATCAACGAGACCGCTGGAACTTACTTGCAGTGGAGTAGTGGTCGTGTAGGAAAAAAGGCAGGAGCCTCAAAGCTTATTCGCTTTCTTGGAGTATCTCGCGGCTTTCTCAAGTGTGAAAGCAACTGAATAGGTTATAACCTATTCAATGAAATGAGAACCATTGATGTATTCAACTCGTCTTCGTTCTCGTCCTTTTCAAGTGACTGAAAAGTGACCTGCACGAAGTGATTCGGGTAGGCTGGATGACAATCAAATTAGTCAGTCTGAAGAATAAATCGTAGGCTGTGGCCCAGAAGCCTAGATCTCTTACCAGTCAGTTGCGAAAGTGCTATGCATGTCCTCGTCAACATTTCTCTCACCGGTATCGTGGATACTCCCTGGGAGCACTGCTGGCGCTACAGGTTATTGAGGAGGTCTCCCAGGGAATTTCCACGAAACCGGTGAGAGAAACATTGCTCAGACATGAGTCTTCATAATTTTTGTCTTCGGGAAACTTATTCGGATAAGGAACTATTTGAATGGTGACCAGGCTACAATCGCCATTGCTGCTTATCAGCGTGCGAGTGGCAAAGTTGAGTCGCTTTCGAAGAGATTCTACCGACACCAGGCAACAGCCACCCATTCTGACATTGTCTCTAATCACGAGCAGGAAAAAGGGTTGAAAATCGTCTAAGTCTGGCTGGAGCTGAGTTACATAACCAATTCATCCTCAAAAACAAATCTCACGAGACGACCAGATCTGGGTACCACGGATCAAATAATACGCTTAACAAGAAGTTCACGGAGGGTAGTCTAACTAGCTCCCAGTTTCGGCGTTTCGGAGTTGGAATGTGGAGTTTTCCTGAAGAAGAGCTCACATCGAGGTAAACGTAAACGAGAACAGCGCAAGGTTCACCTTGTGCTGTAGAAGTGTAAGTGGCACTCTGTGAACCTGGTTCGAGGAGCCAACACGATGAACGGCTCAGTTCCGAAGCAGAGCAGAAGGAATAGGGAGGTGGGGCGAGCATTCACAAACCTCAAGGGATCACTGAAGAAGTGGAAGAACATCCGACTACGCGATCATCTTTTCCACATTGTGATTTGCTGTCCTGACCTCAGTCTCGGAGACTTGAATATACGCAAGAACGATGAAAATCGTAATTCACGCCAATGCAGACGGGAATCTGGAGTTCGGAGTTCCGTCAACGACCGAAGTTTAGGGACGAGATTCTGCTTGTTTTATGCCTCGTAGCCCTTAAATGATTCGAACACTTCTCTCAACTACGCTGGCCTGCGAAAGGGACAAATGAAGGCGTTTCGGCTGCCCACTCAAGCAAAGCTGTGATCAACGGAACCAAGCGATACGCGAAATGTACGGTAGAAGGCTTGGTAACGGTCATCCTTAGCAAACTGATTGTTTTTCATCTGACTGTTGATGCAAGTGATATTGTTATTATATTACTACTATAGGTTATTCAAATTGATTTTTATTGTATAATATTTGTACATTTTCACCTCTGGGAGATGTGAGGTAAGCCCAAGTGGCGTGCAGTCGCATGGATTGCACGGTTATCGAATTCCCTTCTATACTATTCTGATTCTGTTTCCTGGAATTGGAAAGCCACAAGTCGTTATATAGACCACATACGGATTCGAACTTCGCTTTTGAATGGAAGTAGAATGTGAGCAGTTCATCTCAACCCCAGGGAACTGAGACTGATTTTACTCCCCCGTTCTGAATGAGTATCAAACGATTCGAAAAGGGAAGGAAGAAGTTCGTCGAAACCTGTAACGCTTTACCTCTCCCATTCCTAAGTGTTCACAGCCTTTCCCATTAATTTTGAATAGTTCGAAGATTCATGGGCGTTGCCTGAATTTAAGAACTATGCAACAAAATGACGATCATCTATGACAGGAAGGGAAAGGTTGGGTGAACGATACCATCTTACCCCAACTTCTCAGTGCCACTTCGAAGAACATTGCGCGATAAAGGAGAGGAGAGACATAGGAACGAAGGTCGACAACAACATGGCGTCCGCTTCGCAGCCGTCAAAGTACTTATAGATCAGACTACCGAACAAATGATGAGAATAAAAATAAAGTGTTCAGGTGTAAAAGTGGGTATGCAACTAATTCTACCGAAAGGGAGCACGTGGGAAGGTGACTGATTTCGATGATTCAGCGACCTCCTCTAAAAACTCACCTGATTATGAATATCAAGGAAAAGGAAACAGGGTGAAAGAGATAAAGTCTGAAAATGAAATGGTATGAACAGTAGTTTGAACCGGAGAACGCAGATGGGTCAGAACAGTAGCAGGCTGGACCCTTCCAAGTGCCAAACAAACAACAGAATTACCGCTGAAAACTTAATAGCCAAGGCAGTCAGTGAGTTCCCAGGACGAGAGGTATGATGTACTTTCTGAAGGGGGAAAAGGACGTTTCGACAGTATTGAGACCAGACACGTCCAAGAGGATAGAGTCCAGAGTTGTACATGGGCTAACCACAGCGAGTTTATTGTAATACATGTCACACACGCATTGTAAAGCGCCATTACAATTCTGAAAGAGGGTCGTATGCAGGGCGTATCCCAAAAAACGATAGATCGAAATCAAAGACTTCAACCCTCATCGTTTTATCATGTCTTAAGATGAAACGCAACTTGATGCCAGGGAAGCTCACTATCAATTCTTGGTATCACATTCGTTCACTGGTTTCGTTCAAAATATATGGTGAGGGTGCACACATAAAAACTTATGGTTTCAACTGTTTAATCGACATAAGTAGGTTTTTTATTTCAGGTTTTGGGTATGTGGTCACCGAAGAATTTCACTATTATAATTAACTGCTTCAAAGTAGTAACTTTATATGTGAATCACGACATCACTACAGTTTTGGAAGAACTTGTCGTCCTGAAAGTGCAACAGGAAGGATTGTTATTCTTGCGAAATGGTGTACCACAAGGAAAATGAACCTAATTCCAGGCGAACGAAAACAGAAGATTTTCATCTGAAATTTATTATAGAATGTTACTCCTTCAACCGAAGCAGTGGTAGCAATAGATCTACACCAATATCTTCTGGATGACGATCCGATGAGGGAATTCGGGAACGGCTATTCAATTCCATTCTCCTATCCTCAGTAACGTTCTCTCACTTATGTGGTCGATGAAGCAGAAGTTGTTCCATTAAGATGCACACTTTTAACTACGGACAGTGGAAAGCACTCCCAGAAAGCCCGATAACTTGTAAAGGTACTAAAAACGATGTAGATTTAGGAGCACTTTGGGCAATCTTCAAGAGCCGCACATATTGATACCTCCGAGGCAAAAAAAATGCCAAGGATTGTTCAACGCCCCGATTTCTGTATCAGCTGCCATAGTACGCAAATGAAATTGAGAGGATGCGAAGAAGTTTCCGAGAGCATTAGATGAAGGATTGATAATTGTAGGATCCGGGCAAAAAGGGGAAATCTGAAGCGAACGCCAGCAAATTACAAAAGAGCCTTATGTTTTGCTGTCCAACGTATCCACTTCACTGGAAGGTGCTGAACCTAGTCATAGCCTAAGGTTCAGGTTGGCACATCCATGTAATTAGCTGTGGCTAGGAACAAAAGCTTAAAACTGGGACCATAAGAATGTTATAAGGTAAGTAGTAAAAAAGTGTGACTCACCTCCTGTCACCTTTCGCGCCGTTGATCGTCGATTTCCTCTAGCGGGCGCCAATTGCGTCTCCACTCATCCTTATCGCGAGCCAAGATAGTCCAGTGGATCGTCCTCGCTCGAGGGACCCGAGGGATAACATTCCTTTCATTAAGAGCCTTTGTGAAAAAGTCTGACCACCGTATGGCGGCCGCTCTGGTATCCGTTTGATGCACCGAAGGATTTAATCAGTAATCTCTCCCATCCAACAGTCATCGCATGACGTGCCGGCCCCTGCTCTTCAATTCCTTGGCGTGAGCAATGGCATCTCTGACTTTCAGTCCTTGACGGAGTTAGAACCCCGAATTCAATTCTGCACTTGTGGGTATAGCGAAATTTCGAGCATCGTCTTCCCATAGTGCGTTGAATGACGCTTACTGCATGCTATTCCTGTCCTCGTAGAGTCCAAGTCTCCGAGACGTATGTTTGAGCAGGGATGACCGAAAACATGAGCGCGGAGCAGTAAAACTTTGTCTTGATCATTGCTCCCTCGATCTTCTTGCACGTTTCCCTCGACGTGCATTTCCTTCTGCTCAGCTATAGAGCTGGGCTGTTCAACACGTTGTCTTCTCAACCTAGATGCACGTAAAAAGGGCATTCGAAGATATTCGTTTCGCCTATTGTAGAGGGAGCATCCGGTACCAGCCCGCTTCTCATGAAAATCGACTCCGTTAAGGAAACAGTCTTCCCCACACGCTGTCAAATTGAGCCAGCAGTTCCCTGGTCGATTTTAGGTGTTGTTGGTGCGATATCGTCTGCAAAGCGGAGATGATGGGACTAGTGACCCTGACTCCCAAGTCTTCCCACTCCAAATGGCGCGCGATGTACCTGAAAGCGGCACTGAAAAGTTTGGGAGCGAAGGTGTCTCCTTGATTAATCCCTCTCTTCACGTTGACCATGAACTACGTAAGGAAGGACCAAATATTGGTCACGAATTTGTTCTAGAGCCGACAACGCATCCATATGTATTGAACAGGGACATCCTGGATGCCAAAGTGTTTAGTTCAACTTTGCTTTAATGATATTGAGGGCTTTCTCCAAATTGATAAGCGTAAGACATAACGGCATGCTGTACTCTGGCCATACTTCAATGAGTTTTGTAGCAGTGGGGATGTAGTCGATCTTTCCAAGCTTCCTTGGAACTCTGCTCGCTTGCATGGTTGTCATTGATTCAGTACACTGCAAATGCTCTTGAGGGTAAGTAGCATGCAAAGATAACAGATTATGGACAGCAGACAGATGGGGCGATATTTGCCAATATCGTCTGGATTCTGAATCTCTCTTCTCATACAGCAACGTAATCTCACTAATTCAGCGCAAAGTGGGCTCGTGCTATTTAGATGTCCTGCTTAAATTCTATCGGGACCTGGCGTCATACGACTCTTCATCGACATGGTGGTATATTGAACTTCGAAGAGGAACACTACAGGAACGACGTATCCGTCTTGTCCATGATGGTAGGTAAGCAGGTAGGTTCGACCGCAAAGAGATCCGGGTAAAAATCGTAGGTAACCTTCTTCATTGTTTTTCGAGACACAGTCACTGTTTCGTGGGTGTGGTGCGTTAGGAACGAAATGGTCGCGTCGCGGTGAGAGGGGCGTCGAGCGCGAAGGAATGTAGCGGGATGCAGCAGTAGGTGAGAAATACAAGAACAAACGTACTAATAGTAGAATTATGCATAAAATAATGATCGTATATCGATTGAGCTGTATGAAGAACGCTAGAGCTGCAATAATGGTGAATGAGTGGTCCGCGACAGCCGCATGCGGCATATCGATTACCCAAAATCGTTCCTAACGCCCGTCTCCCCTGTTTTGTTAGTGTGACGAAGGGAGGTCATCCCCTTTTCACCGTCGTCTCATCTCAGCTACTGTAGCTATAAGCCATCAGGAAGGCGGGCGGGGTCTTGGTAGTGTAAGGGATGAATGTACAATGCCCGGAAAGCATATGTACCGGTTCGAGTCTCTCCGAGTCCGAAGTTTCACCCACAAATCGCGATTCTTGTGAGAATTGCGGATGGCGTACACGGTGAAATAACAGTAGTTATTAAAGCATCAGGTCAAAACGAGGAAGTCATCCGTTCCGTAAATTGCGAAGTTGTGGCAGGCCTTACGGATGTTCTTACAGGTCTCGCCGGCTTCGGCATTGTTTGCTGCTCCTCGCTCTTTCAGATATTCCTTTATCGCTTTTTTGCATACCTCCATAAAATCGGATGTAAGAGGTGGTGCCTGTAGCTCGTGCGATTCCAGGCCAGAATATCAGCTTGAGAGTTTCCAGAAAGAGACGTCTCTCGGCAACTTGTAGACATTCCGCTTCCCCAGCATTATCGTGACGATGTTCGACGTCGCAAGTTCACAGACTGATCCCGATCGATGACGTCTTAGAGCTTAGTTTCCTGAACTTTGCAGTCCTCTATCCCGCACTGAAAAACCAAATTTAGCGTGGAGAAAACGATGGTCAGGTACGGTGTATTAGGTTGGAAGATAAGTCTTGCAACACTTCGAGCGAGTTTTTTAATTTATATTTCTTCAATAAACGAAGCCTTTAATCTACAATATAATCGAATATAATCACCATTATTGTATAGGATTATCGCCATTGTTATCATCAGCAGCGTCAGGCAAAACTTCCTATCGAGGTTGATGTGATCTATTACTATATTATGGAACTGTCTACCACTGAATCAGTTCTAGGCCATTTCAAATCTTGCCCTATCTATTACTTCTTAGTCTTTTGCTCAAGGAGAGGTCAGCGACCTTGTCGTGGCTATCAAGATTCTTACCATTAGTAACAATGAGGCAGTCAGTTCTGATGCCCATTTGACACATCCTACATGGAACCAGAACGAAAAGGCTCAGATATCCTGGCAGGTTTCCTATGGATACTTCTCATTAGGTTAATACCTCCACTTCATCAAAAAGCTACATGCGGAAGTACGAATTATTCTCCGAAAACCTCTAAGCGTATGGCTGGGAATATAAAAATAAAATACTCTGGACGATAACTCTGATATGATAACTCTTCAAATTTACCTATGTATGTAGAACGATTGATGAGAATTCTCATGCTCCCTGACCACTGCTGTGGATTAGTTTACACACTAACCCGATGATCCACGGCGTTATTTTGAAATCGCTTTGTTAATAAAACTCCAAACGAGTTTGACAAAGTCCTTACTGGATAAAGTTACGGCGAATCCGCCTTCCTAGTCTCTCCGATTAATAGAATCGGCACTCATGACTGATGGTAGACGTCGTCCAGAGTTCTCGGACAGCCGATTTTACCATCACTCCCGAAACGTTAGCCTCTAAGGCATTTCTCAACTGTTGAGAGTTATATCAATAAAGTGATTTCATTGCAACATATTACAAGAACAAGTACTTTTGCTAACTGAGTGTCAGTGCAGTCTCAGAAGCATCAAACTTATCCATGCTATTTCGACTGTTGGTTGATGATAGCGGTAACGGAAAACTAGTTCGAACGTCTGCCCCTGTTGAAATTTTATTCGCCTGCGTCATAGACTTGTACTCGGCTCACTCAGAATGTAAAGTGGTCAGCGTCATTCCAAACGATGTAGAAAGTACTATTCTCGCAATTTCTAAGCCCACATAAAAATAGAGCGGATTAAGGAATTCGTGTTTCCGATCTCGCCGACGATCACAGAACAGGGATGCAGTCTACCGCAACGATAAATTCAATTGATCCCGCTTTTGGGATGCACCAATTCCCATTGATTGCCATTCAGAATCGATCAAACTGAATCTGCCAAAAACACCAGTGCAATTCTGTACGCACAAGTAACCCACACAATGACTTGAGGCAGGCAGCCAAGTCTTACTTTCCGAGACGAGTATGGTATCCACTAATTCACCCAGAAGCGATATAGGGCTTGCTTTGCCTATCGAGCCTGTATTTGACTACAGACCGTGCTCGTGTGATGGTGCCTCATTTGCCACCAACTACACTATTTCCGCCCACCCAATCGCATCCCCAAGGACACGATGATCATGTGAACCAGACTCATGGTACAGTTTTGGGATAACCGTCCGTACAGGAAACCTACTGAAGAGAACTCTCGCACATCGAGAGAACGCGAGCATGAAGCACAGCTTGATCATAGGAGTTCTTCAAAAACACTTTTAATAGGTGGTGTGACATGGTTCTCCTTCTCTTAGCTAGAAATGTCACTATTGGTACGTTCCCATTGAAAAAATATATTTGACGTACTAGAGAGCTTAACCACAAGGCTAAGTAGGAAAGGTGGGCTGAGCTGCTAACTCTGTAAATTAGTGATAAAGGTAATCCAATTAATAAGGTCCAACACCCCCTCATTGATATGATTGCTCTTTGTGGGCCGTTTTATAGGCTTCGCAATTATCGGAGTCACCTCAAAACTCAGTCGTTACGCCTAGCATTCAGCATGCCAACGGTGCCACTCTTACGTGGAGGCGAGCGTAAGCGGCAGGCAGGCGTGGCAATGACGCCATGATAAGAGACGAAAGATCAGCAGCACGGGTGCGCTCGCTGCAGATGTGACGAATGGTGATGTTAGACACTGGCAACGCGCTATTTGCTCTACGAGCCCCTTTTTCCACCAACTTCATCATTGCGTCAAATCACCATGACTCTCTCATGCCGACAGTCAGACGCATAGTATGGGGCTGAAGAAAGGGCTTGCTCTGTTAAGGAGGTGCTTCGGGACTGAAAATGACAAGCCAGCATGATTAAATACCCTTGAGGCGTGGGACGCTTGAAAGTGTTTCTAACATTCCTCCTAGATTCGTGCAGAAACTCCTAGCTAGAACAGCTTAAAAGAGATTTTAAATCATATATAAATTTGTAAATATGCCACGGGTTTCGCTTGAGTTACCCTTGGTCGAGGAGAAAGAATCAGATTAACTGAAGTGTATTCAGGCTGTTATTGTTCTGGTTACAGTATTACATGAGATCAAGTCTTTATGGCCTGAAGCCACTTGTGGGAGGCTTGAAATACCCAGTTGTGAATAAGTTCGTTCTCAGTTTATCACCTAAACCTTTTGAGCCCCAAAATTTTGTCTTTCGATTGGCTTTTTATTGAGCTGGTCAACTACCGTTTCCTATAGGAGAACATGGAGTTTACTTCTGATTGTTGTGGGTCCTATCATATCAGCCACCCCGCCTTATAAGGTATATATGGTTAGGAGACTACCAAACATCAGAGGAGGATTGACATGAGGGCACTGGATTATTTGCTCACAGTCAACAGGAACTTGGCATGGATTTCGGAAACTTAAAGGCCAGGTTTACACCTAATGAGAGTCTGTTCAGAACAAGGGTCTACTAGGTACCCAAGTCGAGGGAGTTTTTTGCACTTCTTGAATAGAGCTTTGTTTGGTGCTCTGTTCCTGCAATCGGGAGCTGTTCTTCCTATCGAAGATCGACCCTCACTCACTCCCAAATCTATCTGTCTTCCATCCCCTTCAAAAGATCACAGACCGGAAAATAACGTCGTCATTGTTACAGATGACCCGTCAAGGACACGATGTTCGATCAAAGTGATGGGGGAAGGTGTTGCTTCCGACCTTTATAAAAAGTCGCTTTGAAGCAAGCGGTTTCCTACTAGAATCATAGAATCAGGGTAGTGAAGTGTGCGCTTTAAAAATGTGAGAGAAATTTAAGGCCAAGTTTTTAACCGAGATAATGTAGTCTCAATCCAAAGACTTTTAGTAGGTTCATAAATGTATCAGAAATATATCAGAACTCCAGTATTCGAGACATTAGGAGATATTTCAAAAACGCCTGATGGACTTCTTCTGAACAATTGCGTAGGATTCATGGGTATTAGGCTTGGGCGCGGCTAGTGAACATGGATCATAAAAGCTATGGTGACCTTGCTTTCTTACCGATAGCGAGTTCAACGAGGCCAAAGGAAGTCAGTCGATTCACCACTTCCCCCTGTATCATAAAGCCAACACCAACTAACGCTTTCGACCGGTGAGTTTTTCATAGAATTGCAGATTATGAAGAGTAGCCGTTTATCGAGGCTATCGCTCGAAACAACAATGTATTATAAATTCTGTGTGGATGATGTCTGAACAAATTTGTGGTTTTTCTCGGCTTATGGCGTCAATTTCGCCGATAAAAACAGAGCCAGCCTCAACATTCAACTGACGGGCTGCTTTTGCCAGTCAGGGCCAGATTAGAGAAGAGCGGGTCCAATATGTAAAGCAGCACTCGAACGGCAATATCGAACAGTCCAAAATAGGTCGTCTAAACTGGTGGACGAACCATTAGAGTCTGCTCGAAGCCCACACTGCTAAAGCTGATGCCCATGGGCTTTCACAAGAATCGTTATCCATAGAAAAGTCAAACTGGCAAGTGCGATTAGAGCAGATGGAAGCTGTAACATTGGCTTACACTGCAGTAGATTGCAAGTCGCTTAGTCAGCAAGAAACCCCGTTCTACTGATTAGCAGACACTAGCGTTGTATGCAAAGAAGAAACAACGCATCCGAAAATCTGTTGACACCCGTGCAAGACCGTCATCTGTTTGCCCTTGGGGCTGCATACATATAGATGACGAAAATGCGACACATCCGGAAATGGTTCATCGCTATCACTGAGACGGTTGGCCCTCTCCTCTCTTGCAATAAAATCCCTAGACCAATAGAGACGAATTACAAAAAACCGACTGTAAAGGTTGAGACCTACCTGTAGAAGTACGCAGAAACAAGAGTTGCTCATAAATTGACGTCAGAAATGGAGCCACTTTCGTTGAATACGTTGCCGAATGCCACGGCAATCTGTTGAAGAAGCGATAAACGACGAGCGGAGCAGAGGCAGAGTCTCGTGATAATCAGATGCAGTTGCGTCGGACCGACCAAAGAGCAATGTTGCATCGACGTTGCCTCAACGATTTCGGAATCTATTGAAGAAAGCGACATCATCAGGCGACAACTCCAAGCAATCCCATACAATTTGCAAGTCGCTCAATCGGCAAAACACCTGTACTTCTCAAGAGGGTTACACATTGAACGGTTCAACTTGAGATGCAAAATCAAGCGGTTCATCAAGAACTGATTAGCTCGCCGGATGCTCTGATAGAGTTCTTAGGCCACTCGTTGAGCTAATTTTCGTCGATTCCACGTCTTTCACGGACCAAACACTTGCTCAAAAGCCTTGAAATGACGGATGTATTAAATAAATTAGGAATGCGTTCACAAAGGCAAAACGAGATCAGCGTACAGATTGCAGCAGAAACCCAGAGAAAGGCTCCGAGAGAGGTACAGCTTGGCAAACGATAGTAACAAAAACCGTGTGTCCTATGACTCCTATTGGAATGATGCACCATGGCCAACTGGTGTGGTCACTGACTTATTGGTTCTCTGGTGTTAGCTGCCAGCACAGTACTACAACAAGGCTATATCCATGTCCTTTACCCTTGTCTCTCCATTTCTCATACTTCCTGTAATCCAGCGGAATGCTATTGCTGACTTGGTTCAGTCTGCTGCTTTCTTTTCTTCTATCTGACATAACTACATATGGGCGAGGCGTTCTCGCAGTGGGCGGTACTTCACACATGAGGTCATTGGTGCCCTAACACACACATAGCCAGAGGGATCTAATCGCGGATCGTTTCGGCTGGCCACCGTAATTCATTGTATAGGTCCCCTACGCATTCAATACGCCACTTCTATTCTGGTTGGCAGTCGAATGCGGAGGCGCATCCATTGGAGGGGATTGATCAATGCCCACAGACTTGATGCTTTATCTTCTTAATGATGGGAATAGTGGGCTTTTTTCGTGGAGATCGCCTCTTCCTCGCCTCAGAAGTTTTTATTTAAGTAACTAATTGATTATTTATTTATAAACACTCACAAAGTGCGGGCGTAAGATCAAGGCTAGCCCATGACAAACTGCATTGAGGCCAAGTCAAATAATGTTAGTACGCTGGATCACACGACGTATGAGAAACGAAGAGATAGAAGATATGAAATGGATGTGGTTCTGTTGTAGTACAGTGCTGGCAACCAACACCACAGATCATGAGGTGCCCCATTCCAATAGGAGTCATAGGACAGAGTCGGCAGTTCAGCGCACCGGTTTGCCAACCTCCTACTTAGAACGGACTCGTCGAAAACTGGCAAAACAATCGAGGACTGGGGTTAGTTAGCACTGGCAGCACCGAACAAGGCAAGAAAGAAAATAGTTATGTCAGATAGAAGAAAAGAAAGCAGCAGACTGAACCAAGTCAGCAATAGCATTCCGCTGGATTACAGGAAGTATGAGGAATGGAGAGACAAGGGTAATGGACATGGATAGAGCCCTGTTGTAGTACTGTGCTGGAATGGGGGTCGAATGCGTGGGCGCATCCCTCTGACGAATCATTACCGCCCCGAGACTTTATCTTTTTTAGTCTTGTATATCGAAAAAAGCTAGAAGTTCAGACATTGATTTTTCGTACTTCTCACTTCATGTGGGTCGCCCTCTACAGCTTATGGAGGGGCTACGTTCAAACCTCCAAACCCTAATCTACGCTAACGCAGCCGGAAAGAAACCTCTCCAGAATTGGAAATCTTGAACACGTTCAATGCATCATCCAAGGCAGCCTCTGGCTCTGCGCACTCCTCGGAGCTAAGGAACTTTGTCTTCTACAAGTTCAGTCAGTGTGGTCACTAGTGTGGTGAGGTTGCTCGCCCAAAATCTATGAGATTTGCCACGCGGATACCTCTGAACTGCTTGAGTGCACTGCTCGGTGTTAAACTTTATTAATACAACAAAATACTAACAAGTATTCCTTCTTCTCCTGCGTATCGTGGAGTCCGATATTGTGGTAGGTTATTGTGACGGATATTGTGTCGGATATTGTGTCGGATATTGAGTATTGATATTGAATATTGCGGATACGGTATTGCCTGATGGCAGACCACCAAGTCCAAGAATGAATCGACTGAGAAGCCCTTCGGCTATTTACACCCCTCGGTCGGAGCTAAGATCAAAGATCAGATCACACGCACTTATTGATCTTCCCATGTTGGTGCGCGCGTTGAACCACCTCGACGAAAGAGTGTTAGTGTAGTGATTGCCGCGTTTTAACATGTACTGTGTGGTAGCAGTTGCTACAGTCAGAGCGCTCTCCGGTCGCTGGAGACGGTCGACCGCTTTCAGATTAAGAAAGGCTAGTCAAGAGGTCTCACGCTTTTTTCTACACTACTTCCTCACTTGTTCAGCTGTGGTCTATGACATAAACCCGAGCGGTTCCTGCGGGATCGGTAAACGTTTGCTCAATCTTGCCTCGCCGTACAATATCGCCGTGAGCGATGTCAACTCAATCTTCCAATAATAGAAACACTCTATCGTGTTTGCTTCGTTCTTCGAAGTGGTAACGTAATAGTACTGCTGTTCCACAAACCATGAACTCTTAATTCTGAGCTTATAGTTCACAGAGCCTGTGAGCCACCCATTCTCGCGCTCTACGAGCAACTGTCACAGAGTTACAGCACATACGAGCCAAATTTTTCTTTAGACCTTTCATATTATCTGAGGAATGCCGCAACCTCTATAATTAATGGAGGGCGAAGTTGGTCATAGGATGTACAAAAGCTTATGTCATGCATTGTCTATTACGAATTCAATTCTAGTAGATTGAAGAATCTACCCAGCGGGGCTCTTATCAATGCTAGCACTTATTTGGGTATAACTTGTATAATCTGTGACTAATAAATATTTGAACTCGCTGAACTACCCTAATAAAGAGATAAATTGGATAGTTTTAGCTGGGCACTTAGTGGTTAGTATCCGCCACAAATTTGGTGTACCGACTGCGGTTGAAAAGCTGCATTAACCAGACTTAAATACAGACTCCAGCTACTGGAAAAACAATAGCACATCTAGTTTTCCGGACAAACCCGAACAAATGCAATTTCTGCAATGGGAAAGTTTAAGTTACGTATGAAATGACGATAACCTAACTTCTCTTTAACAACCAATCAAATTTGACGCTCAAACAGACAAACAGACCCATCTTTATGAATGTCGTTAGAAGTGTTCTAAATTTTGGCTTTATTCAGTCTTCCAAGAAGGCTCGACCATCCTTCCTTCAACCTTTGATGCAATTTTTTCCTGGGTTTCAAAATGTTTTTGAACAGTGTCGATGATTTTCGAACCTAGTTCGTCCAGCTCAGGGCAAAGCCCATCTATTAGGATATTTTCGTCGTTCTTCTTTCAGCTACCCCTACTCACTTTTTCACATTCTAAACATTTTAGACGACCAGTGCCTTACACTGCTTAGCCAGGCAGGCTCGTTAGAGTGGAATAGCTACATTCGTCCTACATTTCGACACATCGTCGTCGTCATAGACCTGAAGGTGTTTCGAGATCCTTGGGTTTTCGCTCACCCATTCAAGCGCACTTACGCAGCCAGTAGCAACATCCCCTGTAAAATCGAGACCAACCACAGAAAATACCAACGAAGTAATCAACCTTTGCGCCTCCACCAGCGCTCCGTCCCAATCACTTATGTGAATAACAACGGACGACTGCTCTATTTAAACCGCAGCCATACCAGCTTGGGGTGATCGGAGGCCGTCGACTCTCGTATCAAAATCCTGCCCGACACCTCAAACTCTACGTTTTCATGGCACTGCCTACAACGGTCGCCTAGGGGGGTTCTGACCTCGATTTTAGGACAACTAAGTGTTCCTTAACTCTACACATCAAAGGCCGTACGGTCCCGTGAAAATCTAAACAACCGGTCCGCCTGGATAACGCCGGGCTTCCCTCTTCCTTACGATAGGGTTGTAATAATCGGTGAACCGCTTGCTCTTTTCTTATGAAAATGATGCTTTCCGGAACGCAGCCTAACGAAACTGACAGAGCATGCCAATTCTGCCACCTACCGTCAGTGTTTCCATCTGGTCTCCTGTATTTCAACCTCTTTTCAGCGTTCTAGGTTCAGTTTGGCATTTCTTGAGCGAGCCCCGCCCCCTGTGGGTGGAGTCCAGTCGTGCCACCTATCAACAGTGTTCTTGCCTCCTCTACTCCTCCTGTACTCGAACCAAAAGTGGACGCCTATGAATTTTTGTTCAAACCCCCCTCACTGTGGGTGGAGAGTGGCCTTGCAACCAACACAAGCGTTCCCATTCTGCTTTTATATTACGACTGAATTTGAACCCTCTAGGTCCACGGAAACCGGAGTTATGAATTCTCGGTCAAACACACACACAGATAAAAACCGACAGACATACTTAGCGCATTATGTATTATACCAGTCGGCTCGCCCGGCTGACGCCGGCCCCCCCCCCCCTTCTAGTATGTATTATTGTAAAATGGCCTCGCCGCCTGCACCTTTTTCGAATCTGGAGGCTTCCGTAGATGAGAACAAGAGATGTTCCCTCCCGGCCAAGCACAAACACTTAACACAATTTGGGTGCGCCCCGTCGGCCATGAACAAACCTCCCTAGGCTCTGTGTGTTTGAGTAATTCGATCTATTTCCGACTTATTCAACCTTGGTTTCGAAATTGGTTTTTTCGAAAACACAAAATTTTTGCCCACGCCTCGCCTCCTGTGACCGCAATTAAGTCCTGCTTTCAGACATAGGTGCTCCCATCCTCCCGCCTGTATTTTATCATATATTTGATTTGATTTATTACACGAAGACATTCGTGTGAAGCCATAGCAATAAAACATGAACCAGAGCACAAAACAACTAAGGCTACAATTCATAGTGGTGAATTAATAATGGAAGAGTGGATAATAAATTAAATTGAATGTAACGGCACGCACGCTGATAAGGCTGAGGAAAAAAGTGAGTTAGCCACGTTGTTAAAATGTAATGCAAAGTGACATAAGTTGTGAACCATGATTTTATTGGAAGTGTTGAGTCGCAAGTTTCTTGAACTGAGCAATGGTTTCAGGCACATCACTCCGTTTCACGATTCTGTTGAATTCTAAGCCAACACGGTGGCAGAAAAAATGAGATCGATGTGGAGTCTTCGGTCTGGGAATATATACCTTGAGGTTGCCTCCCTGAGCACGAGAGTCTCCTGCAGAGAACAGCCTAGACTTATCAATAGAAACTTTTCCGTTGAGAATTTGGTAGAGCATAAATACATCATTCAGCTTTCTTCTTTCTCAAGTGACTATAAGCCCAGCATTTTATTTCTAATAGAACTGTGAGGTATAGTCATATAATTATACCCATGAACTCTAATTAATAGCTTCCTAGTGAAGTCATTTTGTACCTTCTCAATAGTCTTAATAAGGATTTTCTTATGTGAACTATAAATGACAGTTCCATATTCAAGGATAGGGCGAATATAAGTTTTAAATGCACGAAGAAGTACTTGGACATCCTTGCTTCTGAACGCTTCATGAATTTTGAAAATCTTATTGGTAGCCTTGCTGACAATCTTGTTTATATGGTCATCAAAATTAAGGTTGTGGTTATTGACAGAACCAAGATCCGTTGTCTCCTTGACAGTTTCCAAAACATTGCCCTCCATATAGTAACAATAAGGTTTTGGCTACGAACGGGATAGAATCAGAACTTTGGTCTTTTCCTTTGAAAATGGGAGCCCTCACTCTTTAGACCATGTACAAACTGCGTCAATAGCTGTTTGAAGACCTGCAGTATCATTGTCTGAATCAATCACTTTGAAGATTTTCAGATCATCAGCAAAAATCTTGCACTCTTGCGGACCCCAACACTTGTAATAAGCGAACTTAGCTCATACGTATATATGTTGAATAGGAGAGGAGATAAAACTCCCCCTGTGGCACTCCACTCGTGATATTCTGAGCCAAGGAAAAGGTGTTCCCTATGCGAACTTGGAATGTTCTATTAGTGATGAATTTACGTAATCACTCAAGAAGAGTACCACGAATTCCAACACTTTCCAGAGCCCAGAGATTTAACAAAACCATGCTGATTAGGACTGATTACATGATAATTATCCAAGTGATCCAAAAATTTTTCCTCACTATTTTTTCGAATACTCTGGCTATTATCGAGGTAATACTTATTGGCCTTAGTTACATACGATATCATATAATTTTTAAGGCACAGGAGTAACATAAGCAAGCTTCCAAAGAAGGGGTACTTCACTCCGAATGAGGGAGAGGTTCATTATATGTCTAAGAGGACTCAAGACCACAGCCCATACCCGCTTCAGGAAACAGGAGTGAGAGAGAAGGATTTTGGCCATTTTTTATACAATAAGCCAACTCGTCTTCCTGGAACCAAAGGCAGCTAGCCACGGCAGGAAAGACGGATACTAATAAGGTTGTTCGTTCCTCCACAGTATTAGAGTGACTGAATACCGACGAAAAGTGTTCCGCCAATAAATCAACCTTAGCTTGATCTGAAAAGGCTAAATTTCCTTCTAGATCTTTGAGTGCTCCTATGCCTTGACGATTATTGAGTTTCATAGAAAGCATTTTGAAGAACGCTGGTTTGTTTCCAGAGTTTATCACTTTCCTATCAATCCTCATATTGTACCTCTCAAGTTTCCTGATGAAGCGTTTTCCTAAACGTAAGTATTCTTCCATATCACTTTGACTTTTGGACTTTATCGCGATATCCCATGCACGAGAACAAATTTAGGAGAATCGCTTAAGATAATCAGGGAAGGGTGGTCTACCTCCAGAATCTTCCACAACAGGAACGAAAGTTTGTATGGTATGCCTGATAACAAACGCAAAAAGTTCATACATTTCATTGACGTTTGCACAATTCTGAAATGACCCGTACCAGTCCACATCAGCAAGGTAATGGCAGATTTTACCATAGTCAGCTGCAGCAAACCTCCTGCGCAAAATGGTGGTTCGATTACTTCTTGGGAACCTGAGGTGGAAATTAATAACAGAGTGATCACTGGATCCAATGGGTGGACCTGTTGACACCTTTTCGATCAGGTCTTCCTTATTACAAAACAGTAAATCCAAAATATGATTCCCTCGAGTTGGGTTGGCCACCATCTGCTTCAAGCCATAATCCTTGCAAAGCCGTAAAATGATATCAGCAAGACTACCAATACTATAAGTTGTTTTACCAGACCAGTCAATTTCTGGTAAATTAAAGTCACCTAATGCTAAGAACGCATGAGGGAAATAGAAAGGTCAGTTATCCCTTGAAGAGTTGTTGAGTAAGACTATGAGAACGAGTAGGCGCCCTGTAAACGATAGCAACTCTACATAATACCGAAAGGAACGAAAAATCACAGCACAAAAGCTCATAAGAATCACTTATAGTCTCTTTAAAAATTTCACGATACGAATATTTGTTTCTAATTAATAACGCGACACCTCCACCAGCCCTGTGTGGCCGATCACACCGTGAAAGGTTGTACTCATGATTCAGAATACCGAGAAATGTGGAATTTTCCAGTGACTTCTTGAGCCAGGTTTCAGTAAGGGCAATAAAATCAAAATCGTGGCGACTTCCAGTTAAAAGAAATGTCAGTGAATCGCAGTTCCTGGAGAGTGACCTAATATTGCTCAACAGACACTTAAACTCACAGCCACAACACCGGGGGAACATCAAGCATTTAAAGGACTTATTGGTGACGTACTAACATCCTCAAGTCTACCATGATTGTTTGGAGTAACAGCTGAAGAAGTATCAATCCGCGTTGTCGGAAATTTATCAGGCTTACCACGTGCCGCCAGTCTCAAAGCCCGAAACTTATCCCTTTCAGCTTTAGGAAGCGAGGCGCGAATATATGGATGCTTTAGGTCCAAGGCGAAATTTTTCGCACAGGCCCCGCCTCATAACTGGGTGGAGTCCGGTCCTGCCGCCTGTACTCCCACCAAATTTGAACGCTTTAGTTATATTTTTCCATTCAAATCCCGCCCACTGGGCCACTGTGGGCGGAGTCCAGTCCCGCCACCCACCACAGGTGTTTCCATCCTGCCGCCTGTACTCCTACCAAATTTGAACCTATAGGTTCATGGTAAACGGAGTTGCGAATCTCCGGTCCAACACACAGACACAAACAGACAAGCCGCACTTACACTTAGCGCGTAATGTATAATAGGACACAAATCTAGTACTGTTCAGCAGCTCGAAAAATGTATCCATTCCCCTGTCCCCCTGAGTCGAGCAGGAGACAAAGCAGTCGTCTACATAACGGCAACTGAGCACGGACCGACGATTCAAAACGGGCTCTTCTATTTCCGACATGTAGACAATAGCTATCACTGATGCCAGCCGCTGACCTATGGCTAATCTCCTTACTTGCTTGAAGTGGTACCCGGATCACCTGAATTAAGAGCAGTCAGGGTATTCCTTGACCAAGGTCATCACATGGGATACAGAGAACACACATATTTATAGACCCAGCATGCCCATCCAAAAGCTCGTTGGTGGCCTGCATGGTGTCCCGGTTCGCCACGTTTGTGTAGAAAGAGGTCACGTCAAGTGATTCTATGGCAGAGTTCCTCCTGAATCAAGTCTCTCGCAATTGGTCAAGGAACCTTCTGGTGTTGCTGAAGTGCGAGGGGATAAATGTTATAGTAATTGGGACAGCACAAGGTTCAACATCAATGAAATCCTATCGGTAGGAACTCCTTAATATGAGGCAACTTAATATGAGGCAAACCTGAAAGTCCAAGAGATCGAGGGACGACAGGGTGTTTGGCGAAAGTTTATGTTCTTAACAAGGACAAGAAGAGTTAAGCGGCTGGGAGTTCACGTTAAACGTGTTCCTAGTCCCTGCACTACGTGCCTTGTCCACCAAACCCTGCTTAAACAACGCTACGGCCTTTTGCATTCCACCTTCGATGACAGCCTGTAAAGGGTCACATCCCGTAGGTGGGCTCGTGCGATGGCGATGTCCCGACTTCGTGGCTTACCCACGAACTCTCTCCCTCCCCCCTTCGCTAAGCAAAATCATGATGCTTTCGGAGTTTGAAAAATTTTTGAGCTTGCTAAGCCCCCGTTTTTGTGCTGCAGTGATGTTGGAACTGAGTAGCCGGTGGTCATGCTGCCTCGGAATTGAGAAAACAGACGTACAAAGAGGCGGTAGTAATATATGCCGTAGAATGTAACGTCTTGTCTGCGAAATCTGCATCAGTTGCTTCTTATTGCACGACAAGTCCATCGTAGGACCAGATTACTGTCCCAACATTCCAGACTTGCATGATCTGCTGAAGTTGAACAACTGAACGAACCAGATTTGATGAGGGTAATTACCGTGATCGAGATATAGTTCTGCTGAGCACTTTTCATCGCAGCCAGCCAATTTCAGCCCAAACAAAAATACGATTAACCAAGGTGGAGGAGAATCGGATGGATTCAGCAAGCTAAGGCTCTCTTCCAAAATGATAATTGAATCTTCTGATAAGCATTCCTCGTCGCAGTACTGACTTTTCCTGATCCATCCGAGGACAGGTCATTTGGTCTACCTCTTGTACATACGAAGGTCCAATCGTCACCGCATCGTGGCCATTTGAAACCGGAACCTGAACCTTTCAAATTGAATAGAGCAACTGTAAACAAGTTACGGAACAGCCCACATTAGTATTTTTCGTCCCCCCACACTATCTCGTAGGGCGATCCACGCATTCTTCGAAGGCTCATCATTCACGAGTGTGTGCACCCTTTGCATCAGCGCCTGTTCCGCCCATTTTTCTGCGCCCTAGTTTCGATTCCGTTGAGCGCAGCGCGTAAGTCGTCGTCGTAACCTACTAACTACGCTTTTCTATCATTTTCATCATATCTACTCAGTAACCAGATGAAATTCCATGTGGCAACGGTAGCATCGGCACTTTAGGAAGTGTACCACCTATTCAAATTCTCTCCTTGTCGTTTTCTGACGGAAAATGGCGGACTCGTTGTTTGAGAGGATTCTGGGAAAATCCGACGTTTTTTATCGACATCAGCAATGCAATGAGCCCGATCTTACGGAAAGTGATAAACGAGGGATTCTTGACGATCTTTTGACATCTAACAAGGCTCTATTTTTACAAAGGTGATTGGTTTTTCTTTACTCCTTGTTTTTAAGATTTATTTGTGTAGTTCTTGGTTAATGTCAGACGGTTGCTATTTTCAGATTGCAGGTATGGTCAGTACATGAACGCAAGTGACTGTGCATTGTTTCACGATGAGTGTGATCCATTAATTCAGTTCATGGTCTCGCAAATAGAAGGGCGGAAGTCTGACGCTCAAAATGTAAGTACTCTCGCTTTGCTCTTTTTTCTTATCGAAAGTCATTTTCATTTGTTCAGCAGTCGCTATAATTAGAACATAATATTGCTGCTTTATAGATGAAGAAGAGGCGTTACTTGATGCTGCAGAAGTTGAAAGAGAAGGGAAAATACTTTTCTGACGAGAAGATGAGGGAGCGCGAGCCATATCTGTTTGATGTCATGGTGGGGAAATTTATGGAGGCAAAAGGTTTGACTCTTTTTTTTCGTTGACTTTATCTACATGTAGTTCGGGTCAGCTTCCGAAAGAGTTGTACAGTCGATCCTTTTCGATGAGTACTTCTTAAAATACGGGAGTTGTAGTGATATTGAAGCTTTTGCATGAGAGAATGATGGTGTAAAGTATGAGTAGTATTGGGTTGTTTGTTCCGTAATACTTCTTTGAAATAGACATAAATTAAGTACCGAGTAATACTAGATTTAAGAATGATTGTGGGCTCTTATCCATTAAGCACTTATTGCAAATAAATTGAGGGTGTAGAATCAGAAATGGATTGGTTTACTATGCTACAACTTTTTCTCTGTTGAAGCATTCTGTGGTAACCATGGGAATCTGAGCGTGTCAATGATCATCCTATTTTTCATTAGCTCTTACGTCAAGATCCTTACTTAATACAGTACCTCTCAAGTCGGCCTTACAACCTAGAAGTGTGGATCAGTTGATGTTGATATTGTTATGATTTCATATGAATTCAGATCAAATTAATCTACGTCCATCCGTTTCTCGTGAGGAATGCCCAGAAGGAGGATGGGCCAATATGCTTTGCCAGTTTGAATCTTCTAGAGAAATCGCACAACGGCGTAACGAACACCACACGGAGTGGCACAGAGACGTTGGGGTGAGGCTCATTTTGCTTCATTTGCAAGGAAGAAATATCTTTAGATTAAAGGTTTCTCTATAAATAGTTCTATTTTATTCAAGGCTTTTTCTTAGATGAATATCTCCTCCGTCAATTCCTTTTGTAATGCTTTGTTACAGCAGTCACAAAAAGCTGAACATTTGTCACGGATGGAGGCCCATGTTAGCAATATGTTATCTTCTCAAGAGGATGAACTGGAAGAAGGAGAAGAAGGACTAGAGAACGACTTTGATGAAATGCGAGAAGAGTTGAACAGAATGAGTCAGGAGGTGAATTATGTCTGTTTATTGAATGCGCATTTAAAACTAAATTGTCCTGCCAGCAAAAGGTGAAACATTTCTGAGCTTGAAAGAACCTTATAATTTAGGATGCCGAAATGCTGGAAGATGGCATGGACGATTCACCAGAAATACTGCGTCGGGAATTTCAGTTGTATATGGAAGAACGGTTTCTGGCTGGGCATGATTCAAGGTAATTGAGTATGGTTTTGGAATTTCGTTTTGAGAACATAGCTCGAGTTACTAAACTTACTGTCGATCGCTAAATGCGGCACGCTCTTTTTATGGGAATCGCTTCATTTCGTTGAATCGCGCCTCCACACAACGTTTTTGATCATTAAGTTGTCATAAGTGGGACATTTTATTCGTACAACTAATTACTTGCCTCGAGCAACTCCGCTAGTGCTCAACCAGACGTTCCAGAAACTTCTTACATAAATACGGAGGTGCGCAGTTTCGTGTTCGTTTTGGTTGACCGTTTTGGTTGATTGACTAAACGTCTTTATTAGCTCGCTTACCATGTACAATCATTTCTGCTGGTGCTTCTGCAGTCTACTGCTCACTGCAAACAGCTAAAAATATCAGCTTAGAGGGTGAGGGTAACGACGTCTAATTCACGATTACCGGTATCCTCAGCGCTGCCGCTTTGCATGTGAAGACACCTGTTCCGTGGAGCTCGATCGATATGGACCGCCTAAAGGAATGAAGCACCAGAAATACTAGTGATCTTTTCATGAATTCTGTTATCAGCAGACGAGAAATGGAGCATAATAGCGGTATATTCACAATATGTGAATGCCTCCAGTTTCTTCAATTCGAAGAGGTTTTTGGTTCAAATTTGCTGGCTCTCTTCGATCCAGAGGCTTTTTTCGGTTGTCATTTCCTCCTGTAATCAATATACTATAAGTGATTTCTTTACTTATTTCATGATTTGCGATGAGTTGCACATATAGTGCTGGAAAAACAAGGATATTTCTGTTGAGTCGTCCGTTGTAGAATAGGGTGTCGTAGGATCACCTCGAAGAAGAGTTCTGTTACTGGAATTTGCGGCGGATGTTGCAATGATGTTATAAATGTCAAGAATTTTTTTATAAAAAGCTGATCGGGAGCTTTATAATGCAAGAGCTGTTGGATTCGTCATTTGTATTAACAGTGTAGCCTCAGCATTCAACATGTTATATGGGGTGCGGCGGAAATTAGATACAAGATGATACAAAGGGAATGGTAAGATCCGCTAGATCCGATATATTCGATTTGCCAGAAGGTGACGGTTCCGCGCAGACACTGCCGAGTGATGTCGGATGTCCAAAGTAAAGACACAGACAAGCGATAGAATCTGATAAAAATACCTGTGATGTAAGGTTTGTAATATTTACTACATCTCCTGTGATTATAATTCGACTACATACCGCTGCACTCTGGTGCTAGGGACGCTGGAAACTATCAATTCCCTTTCCATTTCCGATATCGGCGATAACGTTCTCGACGAGTATTAGTAAAAGCAGGGGAGGTAATGAGCTATGACTGCTATATCACTGTAGTATTGTTACCTTTGTTATTAGAAAAACTAGTGAACACCATTCACCAATTAAAACTAGTAGTTAGTAGTAATCATTGATGTTGCTCTTTACTTTCATATGGTTATGGCAGAGTTCCTACAATGAACATTCCCCTTTCAGTGCTGTATAATCAAGGTTTCTGGCAACAAAATCCGCGCCGCAATATTGCTTCTTTTCCGGTTTTATGACGTTTGCATCCTCAGCGGTGATGTCATTCCTCCTTTATTGCTAGTCGTGGAGGCTGCAATTGTTTGTGAACTTAGATGTAAACGCAGTTGCTTAATGCGCCATGTTGCCATGTAATAGCTTTTATGTTATCAATCCCCATCACTCGTCAGTGAGTGTTATAAACCATTGATTGATTTAAGTTTTCGAGTTTCCGTAGTGTAAATTATTTGCATTGTGTGTTTGGGGTTACTATTTTGTACTTTATCGAAGAGAAAGCGGTTGAAGGACTAAGTTTGATTTTCACGGTAAAAATGTTACTTGAAGTGAGCTTTTTTGTTTTTACTAGTTATTATCACAGGTATTTCGACTACGATACCGTTGACAGCGACATGTCTTTGGACGAGAGCGACGAAATTCATGAGCGTGACATGGAGGAGAAATGGTTCGACGCTGATGACGAATAATTGATTGGAATATTGTCCTTTCTTCATCTTTGTTTGTTCGTCCCCAGGTTTTTACACATTGTTTTGGCACTCTTTAATTTCATTGCATAAACGGCTAAGTTGATGTTGTTTGTTATTTCTTAGCTGGCGTTTGATCGCTTCAATACCATTTCCTCATCATCATTTGCTTTTAGTACTTAATTCATTGTAGCAGGGCCAGCCTTTTGTGTCGAGACATTGATTGGCGGTATTATGATGACGAAACCAATCGAAGTCCGATGGTATTACCATGGTCCGGATAATGAGATTTATGGTGCGTTTATGTTTATCATGTAAAGAGTGTCAATCTTTGTATAGCTAATTGAGCTCTTTTGTAAAAGATTTTTTTGGCAGTTTTGACCCTTTGAAGCTACCGCGCCTTAATGATGAGCCGCACATCTCTCCCTTGTTACTTCTCATTTGATTTTATCTTTTTTCTAAGAATATTTTTGTATACCGTTTGTGAGGGGAAGGGTACTGGCTGTTTTACTCAATTGATGTAACTAATAATTCTCATCCCTTGCCGAGTGGGCTTGACTCATTTCGGCTCCTGAAGGATATCATGTTCTAAGAGAAATTTATGGGAAGAAGAGCTTGCGTTAACCCGATCTAGAGCTACCTCAAGCTAAATCTCATGAAAATTTGTGGAAAAGTTACAATGTATTTAGTAAAAAAAGAAAGAACCTAAGACAGCGGGGTTCAACGGTGAGCGAGAAGTTCTGAAACGCGCTTGTCCTGCACTTCAGACACACAAAAAGGCTTGACGTGTGAAACACTATTCAAACTGGTGGTAAGATTATTCATAGACCCCAGTATTCAGTCGCTCTGCATTTCGCTGTGGTCAGCCCGCTATTTCGTTAACAATCACGGTCACTGTGAAGAACATCCTTGTATCTGTGGTTCCTCTTGAAATTCCTCTACTTGTATTGTGCTTGTACCTGTAGCCCTTTCCTTTAGTTCGGGCGTCGAGTAAGTGACACTGCGCTTAAGCATCCACAGGTTATGTTCAGTTTTTCCTGTCGTAACAACCGTAAAAGTGCTTCAAATGTGCCGACAAAATAATTGGTGCTAATGTGTTTGTTTCTAATTTGAAGTTTCTTATTGTAGGTCCATATGCAGCAAAAGAAATGATGATGTGGACTCAGTCAGGATATTTCAATGACTCTCTCCTAATCCGTACGGAGCATGAAGAGCGGTTCCACACCCTAGGCGAATGGACTCGTGTGTGTGGCGGCAAGGTAATCAATCATCTCACATCATCGTGATAGCGAATTATTAAATCGCTCGTATTTTCAATTATGAGCAGATGTACTACGAATGATGTGCACGCACTTAACCTTTTCACTAATTCACTCAAGCAATTTATCTGACATAACGAAGTTCGTTGTTCATTAGTTCGGGGGGAGGGTGATGACGTTCAGCAACTCAATAAAATCGGTAGAAATGTCAGAAATCAGTCAAAACTAATGGTTAGATCGTAAAATGCAAATGAAAAATATTATCAATTTGAACTGAAACGCAAATATTTTTGATGACAGTTTTTCAAAGCTAGTGGAGATGTCCTTTACTTTTTCGTAATATGTTTAGTCAATACCTGCTTTCAGACTTCAGCGACGTGCGTTGTTTGAACTGCTGGCCACACGTTGACAGCGTTCAGTAATCCGTATCGATCGGTGTCCAGCGTTGTCGAGGCGTGGCCAGCAACACTGTGGTCAGTCGCACGTAGGCTTCAACAACGCACGCTGTTGAGACCTCGAAAACGACCAATCGCTACCGCTCGAAAGAGTTCGCACTTCATGATTCACCTTAATGAAATTTCTATCCGAAGTTCAAATGTGTTGTAAGACTCAGTAATCTATATTATCTGTGGTTGAAAAACTCGTTTCTTTAAGAATCGGCAGAACCATTCGTTAAACATTGTTTCCGCTGTGCCTTTGTTCGTCATGCATCTAAACATAAGTTGTATTAGGTTCCTTTCGTGCTTCCGGTAGTGTCTATGGAGTCTCTCGTCGGTCCGATGGGACCTCGCCTAAATCCTGTAATGATCGGAATGCTGCCTCCAGGTCTACCACCTCCATTTCCTCCTCCAGTACATGGAAGGTAACAAATTTGAGTTTCCTTGACAGGTTTTATCGGTTAGTAATGCTCGAGGCTGTCAAATATATCGAAATCCCTCTGAAGTCATTTGGGAACTGATCCCTTTCCAATTTACTTTCAAATGCATTTCCACTAAAAGATTCGCATTCTCTTTTTTATGCTTTTCAGTGAAGTAATTTGAGGATTACGCGGCGCTGTTGAAATGGCACTATCGCACACATGGTTTCGGAATTAAATTTCGGGACAGCACCTACCAGACCAGCCGACCTGCTTAAACAGAACTAGACAGCCCGAGAACTGAGAACACTGACTTCTATATCGGCTGGTCATCGGTAGTCACTGAATAAACCACATACGCATTCAAATGTCATTACGATTCGGAATGCGTGTGCACATTCCTCACTCGAGATCATGGGACTCAATGCGGCGTTTTATCACATGTCTTCCAGCCTCTTCTTTTTGGTGCAGTTAAAGTCGTGTGGGAGGTGTTCTTGAATTATTATTTGAAAAGCTCGTCTTTGCCATCATGAAAGGAATATAACACCGTTCAAATCTCGCTACTGCGACGGAATTTCGGTGTCTCAGGGATTTTCAGAATTCGGACACTTCTTCTGTATGCACAGTGATTCATCTACCATGTTGTTTACGAATTTGAATTAAGATTCGCTCACTTCGTTCCCGGCATAGCTCCTCCGCAGGCTCATCATCAGCCACCTATGACTCATAGCTTGCCGCCATCAGAGCCTCTTGATGCGGGTAGCAGCCTCTCACATACCCCTGATAGCGAGCAGGAGGTAGATTATCGATTCAACGTTAAGATTCTTCGTGAATCTGTATTTTTTTAGATGTTCAACCATACTAAGACTAACAATGATGCGAATGCGTTGGTGCCGAGTCTTCGCCATATGGCTGTATCTACAACTGAACCCCCAGAGATGGTGTCGGTGTCGACCGGAACAGAATCCCCTACACTCCGTGATGCAGCCTGTCAGACTACTCCACTTATTGTAAGTAGGCAAATCGCCGTGTCTACATTAACATTTCTCTTTCAACTATTTCTTTCCTTTCTTTGTTTTTTTTTTTCAATTGCCCCGGTCAGCCAGTGAACACATTCCTTTTGAGAGATGACAAAACAGCTTATTTCGACTGTTTTGCTTCGTCCAAGATATTTTGTTACAGGATTCAGTAAGAGAACCTGATGCGAAGTAACTTGCTCGATGATAAGTTTCTCTAGGCTAAATGAGATTGTGGGATAACTCCTACATTGTTAACTCAGTTTGCTGTACTACATCCCATTTATGATGATGTCCAGAAAGCGTATTAGCACTTGTAATGGTCGAAATCTTCATATGTGGACATTTAGACAACTACGGGTGAATCACAAAAAAGGCGTGTAAAAGAGACGAATCATGTTCGTGAGTTTTCAAACTGATGGACGTTATTGTTCGAGAAAACTAATAATACGCACCAATGGAGTCGCAAACGTCTAGCAGTTCTTTCGGAATAACGCGACATTGTTATTCGATTGCATTTCTATGCATCAGTTGTTCTTGGTTTTGTAATGATGGAGGCGTGTGGTCGTCCAAATCAGTTTTTGTTGACGTTGTAATTACTTCAATTTGTTTTGGTCTATTGAGCTCACTGCTAAGAAATCTTTCCTTTTCGTCGGCGTTTGGCTTTTCCAAAACATTCCAGAACAATCTACCCATCCGTGTGTCGCAGTCTCCCAAGAAAACTGATACGCGACATTTGCGACACCATTCTTGAGCACTATCAGCTCTGCTCAGGCAACGACCGTGATCTGTTCGACACTCATGAACATGTTTTGTTCCTTAACTTTTCTTGTGCAATTCAAGCCTTCAAACTGCCGCTGTTTTCATGAATATGTAGACAATCCATTCATCATACCCTTTCGAGACACTCTATACTTCTTCTGTAAAAAGGCTATCAGTACTCGTGATGGTAGGGCTTTTTCTGTTTGAGTAGTAGGAGAATTCCCGACATTCAAAGGATGGCCGGAATTTTTCCCCCTATCGCCTCCCATGGGCGGAGGAGGTAAATTGGCAAGTGGCGCACTTCACACACGCATGGTCACGGGTTCGAATCCCGGGTCGATATCCACAGGCCGACCAAGCCTTACGTCCCTCCGGGGTCGGTGAATTGGTACCAGACTCGTCTGGGAGAATAAAAGCACTGACTTGTACATCTGCTGGCCACCGGAATTCACTGTATAGGCCACATGCCCACTCACTTCGCGGCTACGATTCGAGTGGAAGTTGAGTGCGAGGACGCATTCCTCAGACGGGATTGATTGACGCCAAAAACTTTGTCCTTTTAATAACTTTATCGCCTGACATGTTTTTGAGGTTTCCGTGCTTTGCTCCAGTTTAGATATAGAGCTAAGTGTGTGGCCTATGCTGAAGATTAACGTTTTCAGGTAGCTGCTAAAGATGCTGCACGTATTCTTTCTGAACTTCTCAACCAGGTAGTTCATGTAACATAAGTTACGTTGAAATATCTGTATGCTGCACTTCATCTCCGCTACTGCTCCAGTGCTATGACTTCTCGTTTTTCTTTCGGTTGCTCCGTATATTTTGAAGAATCTAATTGTTATGTTGATTTTATATGTCAATATTTATGGCGTAATTCAAGTTATCGGTTGCTGCTCGCTGTCATATGCGACATGGAAATAATGAAATCTATTGAATTCATATGTATCCTATATTCCGTCTACTCTTATGGCCGTTACTTCGATGTGGTCTGGACCCCTGGATCCGCGACTTCTGATAGGCAAAGTATTCGCACTGAATGTACCGATTTCATATTAGGTATTTGTTTTTTTTCCTTTGCAAATGCGTAAGCAAATTGTTACCTTATTAATCGTTTGAAATATGACAATCACTTTAATCGAAATAGCGCCTTATTGTTATCCTGTTTCCTTGTGGCCGTTCACATGTGTCCTTATGGCTGTTCGAGAGTGTAATGTCATTCGAATCTGCTTTCCAACGACGGTGCATTTCTGTTTGATGTTGCTCGTCTTCATGAAGGGGATGTATGATAAACCTCATCGCCCACCCACTGCTATCCTTACAGGACGATTGCTTTACATACGGTTGTAGATGGATCCGACCTTCACCCGCTATTTTTCCTGTTACTAAAAACGTTTAGCCATTGCCGATTTTCCGATCGACCGCGATATCAATAGCTGATCGTCAGCCGAACGTGCTTATTTCGTATGGCATAAAAATAGATATATCTGTTGAAGTTTGCTCGTTTCTTTCCTTTTCTTTATTTTTATGAATGGTTTACGAGTTTAGATGTTCTCAAACTGTTCTTAGTGCTCTACATATATTATGCGTGATTGATTAATGGAAGTCGTTTGAATAAATCTTCCGAACAAATGTCGTAAGCTCATTTGTTGCATGTGATTCGATTCAGCTCTCAGTGGAATGTGGACAAACCAAGTCAACCATTTGGGTATGCGGAAAGTTCTCCCGTGAATCAGATCAACGTAACGGATGTTGTGTTTATTTTTCGACAAACGACACTATCCTAAACTGAAGGGAAGAATCGAGAGAAACAATCGAATCCCGCTTTCTTCGAACCATTGGTCTGTAAATGAACCACCGTAAATGACGTTTGAGAAATATAAACTGTTGAACTAAAAAAGCTGAATATTGATGTTTTGAAAAACTTCTTCTCATACAGGCTTATACTAGGGCACGGTTTTTTTATGTGTACGCCTTTTTGCCATTGTTTGTGCGAACTGCTCTCTAACTTTCAGGGATGTTTTTGAAATGAATTCGTGGGTGGATATGTAGTTGGGAGGTGCCAGCGTCCTTTTCTGTTCTGCGTCACTAACATCAGGTGGCAGAGTGCATAGAGACACCGCCAGAGTGTAGAGATGGTTTCCTCCCCTTCTCGAAGTTAGGGAAAGAGCTCCGGGTGGGTGAGCCATTTGGATGTTCAATTCTTACCCCATCCCAGCTTTTCTTTCGGGATAATCATTTCACCTACCACGAGCTCCTCCTTTTCTAAAAGTTAGGGGAGGTGCTCCACATGGGTGAGCCAATTGGGTGTTCAATTCTTACCCCATCCCAGCTTTTTGCACGAGTTAATCATCTCTACCACCTCGAAGCTCCTCCCCTAACTTCTAGAGCTGGTGGGAATCATCTCTGCGCTCTAGCGCGGCTCTATGCACTCTGCCGGATGGTGTCGGAGCAGCTCATTCGACTCCTGAGGAGAGACAAATATTTCGGTACTTCGCGGGGACAAGCGAACAAAACGAATTTCAAGGCTCCGTGGATGTGGGGTAACTTCCTCCGATTGCGGCATTCTCCCTTGCGGCATGCGGCAAATGCCCCTGCAATTACCGTACTCACCCCGCCTCCCCGCCAATCGTTAGGACGCAATATTTTTCGTAATTGCCTTTGTTTCTTTAGATTTGATCGTTTTTTCTGTTTCTTTTTCGTTTTTATGTGTATTAGACTTGATTAATTAGAATGACTCCTCCTTTGTAAGCGACGATCAAGACTGCATTGAAATTGAAGAGAGTGGTCAGCCAATTCAAATAATTAAAGGACTCCCTACCTCACAAATTGCGCACTCCAATCTGCCATCGCAATCCTGCGATACGCGGCGGCGCCACGCCGTTTTCGAGTAGATGATTCCGGACCCGAGGGCATAAAGACCGAGCTAGGGGAGGAGATCCAGAGTTGAGTGGCATAGTTATCTCTTGCAAGAAGTTGGGCATCAAACTCTGCTGCGCCCTGACGCGGCCTCTGTGCACTCTGCCGTTTGGTGTCAGAGACGCAGAGCAGAGCGTCATCTGACCCAAACATGCCTTTCACGCCATTTTTACTTGAAAGTCGTCCAACCCTCCATTTTACTGGCTTTCTGTACCCTCGCATTTCTTTTTATGCGCCTTTTCTGTGCTTTATTCGTCATTTTTGTACTATTCGAGACTGTATCTTTCTTTATCCTTCAAAAACCGGGTACCCAGAAATTATCGCGTACTGTGCCTTTGATCTACGCTATACATTGAACCCTTATTGACAATGAGAATAGTATTGGAGGGCACAACTCGTCTGGATGAATGCAGAATTACAGTACACTTCTACTTTTGTTGTCTGCTGTTTTTCAGTAAAAAGACCGATTCATTAGAAAGCCTAGTGAGCGTGTGAGCAGCTCAGTTAAATTTTCTTGTAGAGACAGGCGTATCTTAGAACATCTTCCGTCGACCCTTCTTGGTAAATGAAGTTGCATCCGTATCGCGTACCTTTTGGTAGGTCAGTAAGCTGAATGTGAAACAATATTAGCCTTAATCTAGAAGCAAAAATTCAGTAGGATTTTAGAAATTGAAAAAATTAAAAAAATATCATTCAGAAACAACAGTCACTACTATATGTTATTTGCTAACCGTAATATTCACCACCCAATATATCCCTATCTACACTTCAGTACGCTGCTTTCAAGGTACTGAGAAATGCTATGAACTCTGCAAAAAAAAGAAGTGATATGTGAAGCTAAAGAAAAGAGGATCATTTGAATGAAAATCGGAAGGTAGCGTATTGACCCTGTTCTAATGCGACTAAGGGAGCGGTGGCGGTGAAGTTGCAAGTGGTGCATTATCATGCATGTATAGTCGGACCCATCCACACCCACCAAGATCATCAAGTGTTCAATTTCTTCGGGTTCGGTCAAATGGTAAAATTCGTTTGGCAGGATAAAGGCACTGACTTGTACATCGGCTGGCCATCTCAAGGCATTGTATAGGTCATATACGATTGCAATAAGCCGTTACGATTTTGAAGTTATAAGTCGAATGTGAGGGTCCATCCCAGGCCCGGGATTGATTAATTCCAATGGCTCTATCCCACATATTTTTATAGGACCAACGGTACACGGAGAGTGGGTGTAGATTTCTATGTAACAATTTATCGATTATCTTTCCTTAAACCCACTAATTAACATTTTTTACAATATTTTATTAGCCTTATTTACGCCAATATAACTCACCTTCTCTGTTTCGTCCCACTTGGGACCATTGAATGTGTCAAGCAGCTTTGCTCCTAGCGTAAGAGAGTTATCTTTTCGGTAAGTACTGAACATATGACAAAACACACTTAGATAGATAAAAGGATTATTCTAATCAAGAAAAGCAAACTTTTCTCCATCGATCACCATAATGCCCTCCTCCAAACTATCTTTCGAGTTCAAATATTCTAGTGCTTTTCCTTCCAATTGCTTACTCCACCTCTGAGAACGAACTTTACAACCTTTGCTCTATTCAGCTGAACCTACCGAGTGACTCACTATTTCTGGGTTGTACCATCCGTGGACCTCCTTGAAAACTTTTCTCCCAACTTCTGAAACATTAGTTTTTGAGCGTTAGTAGGTAGCGTTGACTAATGTGGTCATAATGTATCGAGATTGTGAGATATGTCGCTTCGCCGCTGATTCAAAAAGAAACTCACCGTCCAATTCGGCGCTTACTAGGAAGAAGTATAGCACAAGGAAGATAAGACGCATTTTTGATGTGACTGGATTTTCCGGTCACGCCAGCTATTTAAAGCATCTCAGCTATTTAAAGGGGTATTGCCGTCTGCACAGCTGCTTGTACGACAGAACATAAGAAATTAAACAAAGCGGTCGCTGAAAAAAATTCCGATATTTGCTATATAATCAATTCCATTACCCTGATTTACTGACTTCTATGTGGCTTTTAAAGGGAGGTAGTCAAGTTCCTCATGAGTTTGTTTATGCCAATCGACATCTTGACGCTAATCTTTATGCTTCATTTTGGGCACCATTTTGGCCGCAATGGATAAGATGAACATTTACGGATTCTGAGCAATAGCGATTTTTAGATTCGCGCATTTTGCGAGGTTTCGATGTGGAGCTGGGTCGACTCGGGCGGTGGTATTTTTCTCTGAGTTCTCACGGTTACCGGCAGTAGTTCCACGGAAGCGCGCATCTGCATGCATGCGATGAAGGGAAAGGCTTGGAAGAATCGAGCGCGCTACGATTTCCGCATTGACTTCAGGTAGCCGGGTCATATTTAAGTGTAGGAGGTGCTTATCTGTCAAAAAGAGATCCAGAGCAACCCCTCAATACTTTCCATTCCTAGTCCTTGCATCAGCAAATCAACAGTCAATGACAGCTGCCTCGAATATTTGTTAAAAGTGGTACTGCATATTGGTGACAGCTGCTTATACAGAAAATCGAATGTTTTTACGTTGATTTTGTATGGGAAAATTGTTACATTAACGTCTGACCTTCTCGCTCCCTTCACCACTAGTGCACTATTAACAACCAAAGCCTCTGCTTTCTGACTTCGACTTGAAAAAGGTAACTCAAAATTGATACCAAACTGTGCCTTTGATTTCAGAAGGCTATTCCTCGGATTCTTCGATCCTTGTCAGGAGCTGGACGTGTTGCTTTGTCGAATACCGACAACAAATGATGTAATGCAAAGTCAGAGTCGTGTAGGTGACAATAGTGTCTTTTTCATATATTCATCGCTCGGAATGGCCGACCAGGATAGCATAAACAATGCCAAATTCTCAAACTCCCTATCAGGTAGCTCCTGAAAATTGCACCTTCCTGTGAATCAGTCCATAAGCTAACCAGCACTCGAAGAGGAATGTGCTGAGAGGAATTCGCATAATTGCAAATAGTATACATTTCATGTCCCGAAACAATTGATACAATCACTGGGTAGGAGCCGTACCCCCTCAGCAGATCCCCCACGAATGGCATACTTCAACATGGCACATTCCATTGGTATTTGCTGGATGAGAGCTGTGTTGCCTCGCCTTGGGAAAGCATCATTGCGAGAAGGCCTCAAGAACACTCGAGTACAGGAAAGTGCAATAAAGGTCACGCTAATGTCACGAGAGTGAAGCTTCTGAATGTCATTCTGCAACGTTTTCCCGTACAGCATGAATTGCAAATGCTCCGCGATCGTCATTTTTTTATCGCCTGCAGAAATCCATCCGGACTTGTTAAGTCATTTTCAACAACCCTGTTAATTACATATTTGTAGGGCGTGGGAGGAGGAGAGGAGGGGATGAGGCATAAGTGCACTTTCATCAGTGACGATTCATAGGAAAACTAGAGGAATTTCCGACCTCGTAGTAATTCGAAGAGGGGTTTATGTAAGTGGCCACATACGCATATTATACATACGCATCAAAAAATCTACGGGGATTCTGGACGTAAATCGAATGCGAGGCGTATCCCGAAGTGCACAGTCCACGAAAATTTCGTTTAATCCAGATTATGATGAAAAGTGGAAGACAAGATCGAAAATAGTGCGATGAAGGTGAAGAAGCTGCGTGAAGCGGTGTTTCCAAAGTGAAAAAGGTTCCAAAAAACCGTTGGAAAGGGGGCTGGACGAGAATGAGATCAGAAAAATGAAAAATGACCAGAGTGGGGCGTTCGGACGAGCTATACAATGTGCCTCACTGCGTACGTGTGGGTCGTGGTGCGAAGAAGAGACTATGGCAAGGAAAAATTCCTCCACTTATATTCATAAGTAGACAAAAAATCCTTGTAACAGCAGAAGTAGGTCACCTTTTTCAGCCCCTGAGAGTAGGAAATCAAATATGGGATCGTGGCAGCAAAAAGAATAGCAGAGGAAAAAAGAATGAGAGTAAAACATCGCCTCATCAGTCAGCGATCAGCTGATTGTGTGTGGGTCCTAGAACGAATAGTTGCAATCTGTACTGTCTCGGAACTCGTCTAATGTGATATCGATCGAGTGGTGTTGAAGCCAAATTACGGCAGCGACAGCGCTTCCACTATGCCCTAGGCGCTGAGATTATGGGAGCGAAAGAGTAACTTCCAGCATTCATGAGGGGGGGAGGGGGCTGAGTATTCCTAAAAGATGAACTCAGTAATCCTTTTCATCGCGGACCGTGCCTTCAGCTGGGGGGGGGGGACACCTCGAAAATAAATACTGGTACTCGGGTACATTTTTCCGATGGTTTGATGACAAGGCAAAGCATTCACTATGTATGGGACAACCTAGTGATCACAGCGCTTGCTGATGAATTGCCGCCGAGGAAGGAAAAGCTCTATTACAATTGTATTATTATATTACGCAATTCAGGCCATAAATGTGATAGGGCGGAGATGGTGTAGCTGCAAGTGGCGTACTATCACACACGCATGGTCGGGTTCGGTCCCTGGTCGATATCCGCTTAGGCCAACCGAGTCTTCCATCCGTTCAGATTCTGAAAATTGAAATCTGGCCCGTTTCAAGGGATAAAAGCTCTTATTTATCCACCAGATGACCACCGCTACATAGTATAGGCCATATACAGGGTGTCCCGAAGTTATAGGCGCCAAAATCCAGAAGTTTCTGAGGTAGAAATAATCTATCAAATTCACATTACCTGTTATCAATTAGTTGCATAAGAAGATTTCACTGCAATATGCATGGTTACTGATGTGGAACTCCCAATATCTTACAAGTGGAAGAGGCTCAATCAATGCCACTTGCAATCATTGACACGCGAGAGATGGATGGGCTTTATGATATACCTTGGGACTTTTATAATAGCCGTATAGGAGGCTATCAAACGATATAAAAAAAAAGATTAAATTAGAGGCAAACCAGAAAAGGTAGAAAGGTAGATTGTTTCTGAGAAAGAACTATTAAAATGTCCCTCAGCCAATCGGTCGGAAACCTGGGTGACCCATCAGAGGGGAATTAACGGGCACGGCTTACAGTAGTTTTCGCCATGGAAGACTATCCTGCAGAAGCTTCACCCTCGTTCCTGTCGTATGCAGAAATTTCACTTCAATTCCGATCTCAACAGACACTGCAGGGTTAAAAAATTCAGAAAGTCGCAGATCCGCTCGAGTGATGACACGCAACCCTCCGTCGTCTTCTCTGGCCAAAATAATTTTTATGATCAAACCATCCCTCTACAACCAAAACATTCGCATCCTGTGAAGAAACATCCAGCGTGTAATATCTCACAAAAAGGTTGCTATAAGAACACTGAAACGTTGTGTTCCGGGAAACCACTGGCAAGTGTAGGCCGCTCGTGGTTTCTTCGGTGCAGGCGTGAAAGTTGGCCAAAACCAGTACTCAAACAGCGTACTAATGGAAGTGATGAAGCACTAATCCGACTACGTTTCTGAAACGGGGGCGGAGGTGGTGTAGTGGTAAGTGGCGCACTATATCACACGCACGGTCAGGGGTTCGAATCCCGGATCGATGCCCGCCCAGGCCGACCAAGCCTTCCATCCCTCCGGGGTCGGTGAATTGGTACCAGACTCGTCTGGGAGGATTAAAGCACTGACTTGTACATCGGCTGGCCACCGCAAGTCATTGTATAGGCCACATACGCATTCAATTCCCCACTGCGATTCTGAATGGAAGTCGAGTGCGGGGGCGCATCCCTCAGACGGGATTGATTAACGCCAAAAACTTTAAACTTTAAACTAAACGTTTCTGAAACATCTCGCATTCCTTCCAGCAGGATGCTTCAGCCCACAGAGCCATGCTTGCTTGACCAGGGGTGCCGACGACAGCTGCCCGACTTCATTGGTGAAGGGGAATGGTCATCCTATTTTCCAGAGTTTGACCCACATGACTCCCACGAATGTTCCCTGTTTGAAAGAGGACCTGTCCAGTTTGCAGTCCCTGTTTGGAGTAATCGAATGCAAATGCTGAAAACGGCTGGGAAGAAATGGAGAAGGATTCCTGCGTACCACACGCGATCAGGTCGAAAGCAAACCTTGACTTTTATTTTCGCTCGTATAGGATATTTTGGAGGGCCACTGTAGCATGTTGTAGCACATAGTGTGAGCTAGCGTGCGTAGAAATTCCATTGTCTTTCGCAGTTTATAAGTTTCAAATATATTGCTATCAATCGGCGTCAATAATTTTGGGACACCCTCTATGTACATTCGCATTCAAGAAGCTATTCATGTTCGCCGATTCTGAATGGAAGTGGAATGTGGGGGTACATCCTTACCACCGGATTGACTGATGTCTAAAGGTCTTATCCGTGATCCTTTAGGGATTCAGATCCTTGAATTTATGCTGTAGATGCTGTGATGATGTGCGATGCTTTCAACCCTACACCCCCTCCTCCTCCCCTCCCCTTACAATTAAGCAGCCGAAAACCTCATGAGCATACAAGAAGAAGGAAGCCGTTTGCTTTGAGTGAGTGTTGTTCCTGCTTCTCATGAGCTCATTCGATTCAAAGAAAATCATTTCAATCATTTTTCCTTCAGGGTTGCTTTTGACGTAATAGGGGCCTGCATTTAATTATGCCGTATACTTCTCTAGGAACATACATTTTACATAGGCCACTCTTCGAATTACTACGAGGTCTGAAATTCCTCTCGTTTTCCTATGAATCGTCACTGATGAAAGTGCACTTATGCCTCATCCCACACCCTACAAATATGTAATTAACAGGGTTGTTGAGAATGACTTAACAAGTCCGAATGGATTCCTGCTAGGCGATAAAAAAAATGACGATCGCGGAGCATTTGCCATTCATGCTGTACGGGAAAACGTTCTAGAATGACATTCAGAAGCTTCACTCTCAAGACATTAACGTGATCTTTTTTACACTGTCTTTACGCGAGAGTTCTTGAGGCATTTTCGCGATGATGCTTTCCAAAAGCGAGACACACAGCTCTCATCCAGCAAATACCAATGGAATGTGTCATGTTGAACTATGCCATTCCATGGGGGATCTGCTGAATGGGTACGGCTTCTACCCAGTGATTATACCAATTGTTTCGGGACATGAACTCTGTGCTATTTGCAATAGTGCGAATTCCTCTCAGCGGGTGCGCTTCTTTGCGCGAGTCCGTCGAAACTAGGTAGCGCCGCAGCTGTCGCACGCGGGGTGTCAGCCCGCGATTTTTGACAAACGTCGCATTTACCAGTGGGGCATACGAACTGCGCTCGGTCCACGGCATTCAGCCCAAAGTGAAGATAAGACGACAATTGCAAATAATTCGCTCCACTGACGAATTGTGGTACTGTAATGCCATCTAGAGATCTAATGACTTGCGCCGCGCGCGAAACGGGCGGAGTGAAATATTTTCGATGGTCGTGCACAACGGACGCTCCCCCCCCCCTCAGCACATTCCTCTTCGAGTGCTGGTTAGCTTATGGACTGATTCCCGGAAAGGTGAGATTTTTAGAGGTCTACTGATAGGTAGTTTGAGAATTCGACATTATTTATGCTGTCCTGGTCAGCCATCACGAGCGATGAAAAAGACATTATTGTTACCTACACGACTCTGTCTTTGCACGACATCATTTGTTGTCGGGATTCGACAAAGTAACACGTCTAGCTCCTGACAAGAATCAAAGAATCCGAGGAATGGCCTTTTGAAATCAAAGGCACACTTTGGTATCAATTTTGAGATACCTTTATAAAGTCGAAGTCAGAAAGCAAAGGCTTTGGTTGTAAATGGTGCACTGGTTGTGAAGGAATCGAGAAGCTCAAACGTTAATGTAACAATTTTCCTCATACAAAATCAACGTAAAATATTCGATTTTTCTATACCAGCAGCTGACCACTTTCAGTCGAAGCGAAAGCTCCCCTATCTCAACACTCAAATCAAGGTGTCTAGCGGGATCGTACACGTTGAGTTGTACCGAAAAAGAAGCTCGAAGAACATTTTGATACATGCCACATCTGTGCAACCGTCCGCTATTAAACCCGCTGTTATCAGAAATATGCACAGGACAGCTACGGGCATGTGCAGTGGTATGACCGAATGCGAAGAATCAAGATGGTTGGCTTCAAATATAAATCGGTCAAATAGCTATACGGTACCACATTGTAATACTGGAAGATACCACGCTGACAGGAAAACATTTCGCGCAAAAACAAGCTTCCTCTGTGTTCGCCATTCATCTCTGACAAGGTATCTGCTGCAATACAACGGTGTATTGTTCAAGCACAATTGAGCGATGATGTTATTCTAGTTAACATTCTAACATTCTAACGTAATTTATCAGATTCAACGTGAGGCATGTAATTCAAGCTACATAGGGGAGACTGGAAGAGTTTCATCAGTAGGAATCAATGAACATCTTGCTGGTAAAGGGCGCAGTAATCTGCTAACTCCGTCAGGGAAGCACAGAGTGGAACAGCATTATGGCAATGATTTCAACATCAGGTGTACGATACTGGCTCACGAGACGGAAATATCGTCAAGGAAAGCGTTACAGGAAACAACCGAAGCGGGTGTGTCACAATCACAAGTGATCTCGCGGAGGCGCTTGGTGGGATAGTGTGCGAATCAACAAGCTTTGAACCATTTTCAAGCTTTTGAACCTGGCAACCTCGAGGCAGAAGCAAAATTAACACTTTCAAGTACAACAGAAATGCCGAGGTTCCAAGGTGAGAGAACTTGGAATTTTATGTTTCTTGAGCGTTTAGAGGTAGCCTTGGCTAATGTAATAACAAGATATAGAGATTGTAAGAATTGTGTCCTTCGCCTTTGATGAGAAGAAAACTCACTGTCCATGGCATTTACCGGAAAGAAAGGTGGCACAGCGAAGATAGGAAGCGTTTTTGATGTGACTGGATTTTCTGGTCACTTCAGCTGTTTGAAGCATCTCAGCTATTTAAAGGGATATTGCCGTCTCACTCCCACAAACTCACTGTCCATGGCATTTACCGGAAAGAAAGGTGGCACAGCGAAGATAGGAAGCGTTTTTGATGTGATCAATGCAGAATTACAGCAAACTTTTACTTTTGTTGTGTGCTGTTTTTCAGTAAAAAGATCGATTCATTAGAGAGCATAGTGAGCGTGTGAGCAGCTCAGTTAAATTTTCTTGTAGAGACAGGCGTATCTTAGAACATCTTTCGTCGACCCTTCTTGGTAAATGAAGTTGCATCCGTATCGCGTACCTTCTGGTAGATCAGTAAGCTGAATGTGAAACAATATTAGCCTTAATCTATAAACAAAAATTCAGTAGGATTTTAGAAATTGAAAAAAATTAAGAAAATATCATTCAGAAACAACAGTCACTACTATATGTTATTTGCTGACCGTAATATTCACCACCCAATATATCCCTATCTACACTTCAGTACGCCGCTTTCAAGATACTAAGAAATGCCTGTTCAAATGTGACTAAGGGAGCGGTGGCGGTGAAGTTGCAAGTGGTGCATTATCATGCATGTATAGTCGGACCCATCCACACCCACCAAGATCATCAAGTGTTCAATTTCTTCGGGTTCGGTCAAATGGTAAAATTCGTTTGGCAGGATAAAGGCACTGACTTGTACATCGGCTGGCCATCTCAAGGCATTGTATAGGTCATATACGATTGCAATAAGCCGTTACGATTTTGAAGTTGGAAGTCGAATGTGAGGGTCCATCCCAGGCCCGGGATTGATTAATTCCAATGGCTCTATCCCACATATTTTTATAGGACCAACGGTACACGGAGAGTGGGTGTAGATTTCTATGTAACAATTTATCGATTATCTTTCCTTAAACCCACTAATTAACATTTTTTACAATATTTTATTAGCCTTATTTACGCCAATATAACTCACCTTCTCTGTTTCGTCCCACTTGGGACCATTGAATGTGTCAAGCAGCTTTGCTCCTAGCGTAAGAGAGTTATCTTTTCGGTAAGTACTGAACATATGACAAAACACACTTAGATAGATAAAAGGATTATTCTAATCAAGAAAAGCAAACTTTTCTCCATCGATCACCATAATGCCCTCCTCCAAACTATCTTTCGAGTTCAAATATTCTAGTGCTTTTCCTTCCAATTGCTTACTCCACCTCTGAGAACGAACTTTACAACCTTTGCTCTATTCAGCTGAACCTACCGAGTGACTCACTATTTCTGGGTTGTACCATCCGTGGACCTCCTTGAAAACTTTTCTCCCAACTTCTGAAACATTAGTTTTTGAGCGTTAGTAGGTAGCGTTGACTAATGTGGTCATAATGTATCGAGATTGTGAGATATGTCGCTTCGCCGCTGATTCAAAAAGAAACTCACCGTCCAATTCGGCGCTCACCAGGAAGAAGTATAGCACAAGGAAGATAAGACTCATTTTTGATGTGACTGGATTTTCCGGTCACCCCAGCTATTTAAAGCATCTCAGCTATTTAAAGGGGTATTGCCGTCTGCACAGCTGCTTGTACGACAGAACATAAGAAATTAAACAAAGCGGTCGCTGAAAAAAATTCCGATATTTGCTATATAATCAATTCCATTACCCTGATTTACTGACTTCTATGTGGCTTTTAAGGGGAGGTAGTCAAGTTCCTCATGAGTTTGTTTATGCCAATCGACATCTTGACGCTAATCTTTATGCTTCATTTTGGGCACCATTTTGGCCGCAATGGATAAGATGAACATTTACGGATTCTGAGCAATAGCGATTTTTAGATTCGCGCATTTTGCGAGGTTTCGATGTGGAGCTGGGTCGACTCGGGCAGTGGTATTTTTCTCTGAGTTCTCACGGTTACCGGCAGTAGTTCCACGGAAGCGCGCATCTGCATGCATGCGATGAAGGGAAAGGCTTGGAAGAATCGAGCGCGCTACGATTCCCGCATTGACTTCAGGTAGCCGGGTCATATTTAAGTGTAGGAGGTGCTTATCTGTCAAAAAGAGATCCAGAGCAACCCCTCAATACTTTCCATTCCTAGTCCTTGCATCAGCAAATCAACAGTCAATGACAGCTGCCTCGAATATTTGTTAAAAGTGGTACTGCATATTGGTGACAGCTGCTTATACAGAGAAATCGAATGTTTTTACGTTGATTTTGTATGGGAAAATTGTTACATTAACGTCTGACCTTCTCGCTCCCTTCACCACTAGTGCACTATTAACAACCAAAGCCTCTGCTTTCTGACTTCGACTTGAAAAAGGTAACTCAAAATTGATACCAAACTGTGCCTTTGATTTCAGAAGGCTATTCCTCGGATTCTTCGATCCTTGTCAGGAGCTGGACGTGTTGCTTTGTCGAATACCGACAACAAATGATGTAATGCAAAGTCAGAGTCGTGTAGGTGACAATAGTGTCTTTTTCATATATTCATCGCTCGGAATGGCCGACCAGGATAGCATAAACAATGCCAAATTCTCAAACTCCCTATCAGGTAGCTCCTGAAAATTGCACCTTCCTGTGAATCAGTCCATAAGCTAACCAGCACTCGAAGAGGAATGTGCTGAGAGGAATTCGCATAATTGCAAATAGTATACATTTCATGTCCCGAAACAATTGATACAATCACTGGGTAGGAGCCGTACCCCCTCAGCAGATCCCCCACGAATGGCATACTTCAACATGGCACATTCCATTGGTATTTGCTGGATGAGAGCTGTGTTGCCTCGCCTTGGGAAAGCATCATTGCGAGAAGGCCTCAAGAACACTCGAGTACAGGAAAGTGCAATAAAGGTCACGCTAATGTCACGAGAGTGAAGCTTCTGAATGTCATTCTGCAACGTTTTCCCGTACAGCATGAATTGCAAATGCTCCGCGATCGTCATTTTTTTATCGCCTGCAGAAATCCATCCGGACTTGTTAAGTCATTTTCAACAACCCTGTTAATTACATATTTGTAGGGCGTGGGAGGAGGAGAGGAGGGGATGAGGCATAAGTGCACTTTCATCAGTGACGATTCATAGGAAAACTAGAGGAATTTCCGACCTCGTAGTAATTCGAAGAGGGGTTTATGTAAGTGGCCACATACGCATATTATACATACGCATCAAAAAATCTACGGGGATTCTGGACGTAAATCGAATGCGAGGCGTATCCCGAAGTGCACAGTCCACGAAAATTTCGTTTAATCCAGATTATGATGAAAAGTGGAAGACAAGATCGAAAATAGTGCGATGAAGGTGAAGAAGCTGCGTGAAGCGGTGTTTCCAAAGTGAAAAAGGTTCCAAAAAACCGTTGGAAAGGGGGCTGGACGAGAATGAGATCAGAAAAATGAAAAATGACCAGAGTGGGGCGTTCGGACGAGCTATACAATGTGCCTCACTGCGTACGTGTGGGTCGTGGTGCGAAGAAGAGACTATGGCAAGGAAAAATTCCTCCACTTATATTCATAAGTAGACAAAAAATCCTTGTAACAGCAGAAGTAGGTCACCTTTGATTTCAGAAGCTATTCCTCGGATTCTTCGATCCTTGTCAGGAGCTGGACGTGTTGCTTTGTCGAATACCGACAACAAATGATGTAATGCAAAGTCAGAGTCGTGTAGGTGACAATAGTGTCTTTTTCATATATTCATCGCTCGGAATGGCCGACCAGGATAGCATAAACAATGCCAAATTCTCAAACTCCCTATCAGGTAGCTCCTGAAAATTGCACCTTCCTGTGAGTCAGTCCATAAGCTAACCAGCACTCGAAGAGGAATGTGCTGAGAGGAATTCGCATAATTGCCAATAGTATTTTACAAAACCAAGGTCCAACAGATGATCATGGATGGTTGATCTCGAAACATTAAGCCCCTGTCTACACTTCGAGTAGTGATGTGCCGATTCGCTTCGGTTAAGGTTTTGATTTGGTCGTTTCACCTGATGATAGTACTCTGAGGGTTGCTTATCTTCGAGAGCGAATTCACTCTGTTTGGATTTTGCAAACCGACCACGCACTGTACGTTCCTCTAGAGCATTGCCTACTCAAACGTCAAATATCCTTCTCACAGGTTGAGCCGCATTTCAGGCCTTACGGTAGAGAAAAACTTCAGATGCCGAGAATGCGCGCAATGGTGCTCAATTTTCACATGGGTCCTATACCAACAAACTTTGACAAATGTTGACAGAATCCCTGCAGGGGTATAGAGGAGGACCCACTCTTTCAGAAAACACATTACTTTATGAGATTGGGTGTTTGTCTTTCGTACAACACTTGACAAACCGAGGGTTTCAAAATCGGCAGCAACTTTTCGGACAACCCAATACTTATTTATTTATAATACGCCATAGAAGACAGCCTTGAAAAGGGCGGCGTAATCAACGATCAGCAACACAATACGTTAAGACAAAGTAACAAATTTTGAGAACAGAAAGTGGAAACTATGCCTATAAATTTTTTTACCAATTGCAAAGGTCCGCACCTCGTAAACCAGAAGTCAAAAGGCTGTTCAGCATCTTCAGCTTCCACAAACTTCTCGATATCCTTGTTTGATTGGTCATACTGGCTCTTGCGGATCTCTTGTGCGCCTCCTCTATTCGACACCAACGAGGAAAACAACATTTTCATCTCTCCATGCGGAAATGGGAATTGTTGGACCATAGTTTGAATGAGTACCTCGATCTGTCTGGTGTGAACAGGTGTCACTCCATCTCCAGATGACTTGGGCATCTTGCCTCCGTATCTTCTTGGGAAAACCTGCCTCAGAAGTCCTCGCTAGTCTTTTGATCGTAATCCTGATTGCCACTTGTTGTAGCTCCCTAGACGACTATGTAGTCTTTCATTGTAGTTGACACAAAGAATGAACCATAGTCAACAGAACACTTTTTCATACACAGTGATAGGGCATGATAGTCAGCTCTAGTACCATTTCCCAAAGAGACTGGGTGGCCAGCACGAGCAGCAAGGATCGGGTTAAACCAGAGATCCAAGGAAGATCTGCCAGATTGATGCCGAAAAACATTGGTATTTTGCGGGCGTCACGATGAAAATTTCTGTGAAGCTCACAATCATGATAAACGGCGGTTGATTTGTGAACCCAGATCAGCAGAAAACATATGAGCTCTGCGGGTGCTCCGCCCACAGGGGGTAGTGCCCACGCTCACTGCTTGGTCTGATTATCCGGCACTTACTTGGGAACATTATCAGTTCTATGCGGAAAGCCCGGAACCCAAACACAAGATCTGAAACAATCCTCCTGCATCGTAGAGTAGTCAAGCCCAATCGTTTTGATCGCTCACCATGTCTGGGAAAAACACGCTATTGGAATCTCTAACTGACCCTAAGGAAAACCAATATAGTGAATGTATTTTGGATTTTCTTAGGTTTTGTTTCGTTTTAGTTTTTCGCAAAAAGCCCAGAAAAACGGGAAAAATGAACAAAGGTGAGGAATGGGTCAACAAAACATGCAAAAAAGACCCACCTTCCTAAAATTAAACTGGAGCAGATAAGCCAGGATGAAGCGAGTGCGGAATGAGCGCAGCTACTTGGGAATGGTGACCTAAGCTGTGGTCCACACACCAAGGGCGAAGCGCGTCCGAAAATGGTTTTTGAACGGAACTACATGACTCCTGTTAAAGTGTGTCTGTACCTTTCAAATTTGTTAGTGGTACAGGCGGCAGGATGGGAAAACTCGTAAGAGATGGCAGGTGCAGACTCCGCCCATTGAGTTGGGCGTGCACGAAAATTGCTCCCGCGGAGTTAGAGCGTGCAAATTGCAAGGGATACGGCGGCAGAAATGTGCTCTGGGAGGGGGAGGGTGGAATCCACAGTCGGCAGTTCTTCCCGAAAATTTTCCATCAAATATAGTGCACCGCTAAACCGCAGCTTGGAGATTTACATGTGGTAGGCTTTTGATGGGCGATATACAGGTTTATTATATCTATCTGTTGTGTGATCGACCGATCAGTCGCAGCTTTGTTCCCTTTGGTCTTCTGCTACTCACTGCTCATTTTTCTCAGAAAAAAGGGAGGATGAATAGTAGGCCCCAGGAAGTATTTCGACCTTAACATTGAAAGGAAGAGCGCGGCGTTAGGCTGGCGATCTGGTTGAATATTAATATAACGCGAGTAAGCTGTTATCGCTTTTTTTTTCTGAATGCAAATGCAGGTTATGGTCAGGTCAATGGGTCATCGGTCGCAAACATTCAAAATGTCATTGAAGAGAATAGCTCTACGTGTCGAGTTCTTCCTCAATAATTTGCCATCACATCACGAATCACTGCCAATAATGGCGAGATTTTGCGACCTTCTGTTTCAATTCCTGTCCAGCGCGAGATAAAAGCAAGTCCAGTAATAACACCGTTCAGATGCACTCACTTCCATTCTCCATTCTACCGTCCCCGCCAACAGCGAGGCGAGCTGAACATCCACGCGACCTGAAGACAGTGCTCCCCCGCTTCCCGTCGGGAGACATGTTAAAGAGCACGAATGCTTGTATCGCCAGCAGGGTTGCTGTATTTCAGCCTCCCCCCCCCCCCTCCTTCTAGTCCTCACGTTCGCTTCAGATCTAATCCTCGTCTGGAACTCTGGTACTCTACCGACCCACACTCAGGGGCGATACCTGAGACCCCACTCCACACCAGACAGTTTGCAGCTTCTGAGAGATCCCGTGAGTTCTGTTCATTCAAGCTGGGTCCAGTGGACGACCTAGCAAAATAACAGCTTTCAAAAATTCTACAGACTTTCCCGTTCTTTACTTCAATAGCAAATATTTAAAGGCACCGTTCGCAATAAGTTTAGGGTACCCTTTTTTGACGGGAATTGATAGAACTTCTCTAGAATAAAGCGATAACAACGAAAAAAGCGCAAAGAACGATGAACAAAAAGAATTACAAAGGGTCAAAAAAAGAGCTGGAAAGGGGGTTGGACGAGTTTCACATTGAAATAACGGCGCTTAGGGAGTGTTCGGGCGAATGCACGAAGGCGACGCAATGTCTGCAATAGCAGACAACACACGTGGCTCACTCTCCGGCCCCTTATTGTGCTCTAACCAGACCGTTTTCCGACCTCATTCCTGCACAAATGATATCAGAGGGAGCGTCGAATTCAAACCATGTGCAAATCTACGAAACCATTTTTTCGTGAACAGTGCCTTTAAGAAAATGTATGCTTCACGTACAATATGTATCTAGTAAAGTAGGTACACACAGGCTGAGCATTTCTTGGTGACTCATCTCACACATGACGCATTTAAGTGTGTTGAATACTATTCATGTCGTTACTTCAGATAGTAAACCCTCCCTTCTGTAGTCACAATACTCGAGTTTTTGAAGCTATGATATCCATGAAGATATGGAGAACTTGGTGTATACTTCAGCATAGGAATCACAGTCATATTTTGTCAACGAAACTAGCGAGAACTGTTTAGGACAACCCACAACGCAGTGGGGTCGTCATCGGAGTACCATGCACCAGCCAGATGAACCAGGCAACCTGTATTTCATTGAAGTCACAAATGAAAACGAAACTTTATCGTAGATGTATTTGTAGTTATTATCACATAATGAGGAGATCAGCAGAAACCACAAGATCGAGTACAATACGTTCTCATATAGACGAAAAATCGTTCGCTTCGGCAGTAGGGCACCCAGTCACGGCAGCGGTCGGCTCCATCACGATCAATGCAAACTGAAATATGGAATCTTGTATAATGAGAACTATTCTTCCTTCTGTTTTTTTCACGGTACGCACTATGCACCAGGAAATTCACTAGGAACATTCGAATAGTTTTTTTTTCAATGTTGGTTGCCAAAGTAGATACGAAGAAGCTGTTTTCCGTAAAATTATTGAAAGAATCAACAACAAACACATGACGCTAACTATTACCGCTCCTACCTTAGCGGGAGTCAAGAGAAAGACGGGAGATTCCGATTTATTAATATGTTAGAAACTTACGTTCACCTCCTCTTAGGATCGTTGTGAACATAAAGACTTACATGAAGTTGCAGGTGATGTACGCTGGTCGTCGGTAGGGGTTCGAATTGAAAAGGCTCCATTACTAGTTCTGAAGAATTCTTCAGTTTTTCAATATATCATATTACCATGCATACAGCATGGGCATTGGGTTTCTCCTATAAATAGCTGGATTGACATATCAAACCTGGTCGGATTCAGACTAGTGAAAGTTGTTTGTTGAGGGCGCCTCAAGATGGATGGGCGCATCGTTGCAGGTCGGAAGAATGTCCTGGAACGTCGACGTATACGGTTATATTCGAATCTCTTCCATAGTATGGGAATCCTCAGATACACTCTCAAGCAATGCAGCTCTCTTAATTCTGTATGCGCCTATCATATAGCTTCTGGTCGAACTACTGAATGTATAGAAATTCTAGCTCAATGCACTACATCTGGAAGATGAAATCTTCAGAGCTTTTTAGGCATAGCAATGGACTATCTAGGAAAGATTAATACCGTTTTTAGGATGCGACCCGCATTAGTATGCATGTACTTTCCAGTTTATCACCGTGAATGTTCCCAATATTAACCAGTGACAAGCCGGACGTCTTAAAACCTCGCCTGTTATTGTTATTTGCAAGTTACTACCATCCAATTACCGGCTTTGTTCGAAACTGGTACGTTCTACCAAATAGTTTCGGAGGCTGTGAACGACGAGAAAAAAAATGGAAAGGAAAAACTTACACTTGCTGTGGTTGTTGCTGCGTTTGCTGTGTTCTGCTGAAGAAGGTTTGTGCTGTCGTGGTAGGCGCAAAGAATTCAGTCGTCGTCTCTATTGTGGGTGGTCTCGTTCGGAAACCGTCTTAAAGGAATCAAAATCTGATGAAAACGGAGGCAAATCAACCAGCTCACCGGTGGCGTTACTTGCCTGTTAATCAATTGCGAGTGCACTTGCGTGAGCATTACTGAGTGCAAATTGTCATTAAGAATTTTCTAGAAAGTGTGATGTTGGTTTTGTCAAGGAGGGAAACCTTCCAGTGCCCCATTTGTTAACGCCCGTCCTATATGAAGCAATAGTTTCGTGGCGGATCACTGGCCCGACAGTCGGTCTTTATGTAAATAAGTGATGCTTATATCCATTATATAACCATACCCCACGTTACAGTGAAGGAATTGATTGAAAAACAGGTATGGTGCAGCTGTGTGAGCCCGATCACTGCGTGTTGACCAGTGGCACGGCGCGGGGCACAAGACAAGACAAAACACCATATAATAGTGCTACCATGATCCCACAGTTTTCAAAGTTATTGTGATACAGAATCGTATAGCACAATAAAGCAGGAAGTAGAGCAGCGAGTAAAGAGTGCAGGAGCACAGCTGAAGTAGTATTGCCTGTTAGTTTCATAGTGGGAGGTAGGCAAGAACTGCTAGAACTAGATAAATCGTCCGCAACTGCCCGCGCACGACAAGATGGCCTAATAGGACTGATGCAGACTCCTGCCTCTCTAGAGAACCCACTGCGAATTGGGGTAGTGACATTCGGATGAGAATTAGCTCTTAAGAAAAGGAATAAAAACTGGGTCATTTTCAACGCTATATTCAAGACGATACTGGCAATAATTAACGGCAATCCATCGCACTGCGAGTTGTAAACTAAAAACATAATTTTGTAACCCCCCCCCCCCCCCCCACCCTCACCGAATTCTAGAATAAAGGGTCACCGGGTGGTCTTAATTGCCTACCCAATCCTAGGCCGAGTTTGACAGCTGATTTGTGGTGAATTTAGATGACGCAAGCCAAATTTGGCTCAGTAGCGGTTTCATTCGTTGGGTTTCGGGTACTTCGAATCCGAGTGAATCTGTCGATGTCGATGAGACTTAGCGAAATTCTCGGGCAAGGCCCGATAATAACCTCTGCGATGAGAGTTCGAATCACAAAAAGTTACAGACCAAACCCGTGGAAACTCCTTTTCCCCGAATTGCCTCATATTCACATTGTGTGGAAATTATGTGAGGAAGTGTCAAATTTCAGAATTCCAAGTGATCATGGGCATGAAAAGAAAGCTGAGGCAAATTAGAACCAAGTGTGTGCTCGGGTGCGCGCATGGGTGCTCCACACTAATGGGGCATGAACCCACGTCGATGAATGATTTCCATACCTGTGAGAGGTATGATGTGCCTCATGCGAGTCGTGGTCGATTCAGCGGCCTAAAATGTTCAATCATTAGTTTTACAGCAATCAAATTGGAAGAAATCGGATCTGAGCTTTGCCAGAGTGGCAAGGGGAATCACATGAGGAAGATATCGGATGCAGTAGTCCAAGAGTATGTAGAATGGGCAAGGATCGGTGCAACGTAGCTGACTGTGGACTATACCAAAGAATCTGATGATCTCATTATTGAAAAACCCAGGTGAGCAGCAAATGCCCATCATAGTAAGTAGGGCTAGAAAGAAACTAGAAGTTGCTAGAACTTCAGCCTCTTTCTAAGAGGGTTGGTTGTTACCCCAATTACTTGGAACCCATTGTCGTTGAGGCGCGGTAACATAGGTCCCTTCTTGCCTCACATGCATTATCATGAACAGAACTTTGACAGTAAACCGCCCCAAATTAGGTTTCTTCCTCTCCGAAATCTGAAACGAACCTGAGTAAGCGGGGGTGGCTGAGATGTGAAAGGCGTCTGTGGTTGTCGTTGAATGAAGGGAGTTTGGAACTGTGAAGGCGTTTGTTGTTGCCTTTGATTGAAGCGGAATTGCTGTTGCGCTTGATCGAAAGGTGTTTGTACCGGCCTTTGGTTGAAGTGGAACTGCTGCGTCGATTGTTCAATTCTTTGAGGTTGTTGCTGGATGAACGGCGTTTGAGTTTGCCTTGGTTCGAAAGGCGTCTGTGGTTGCACTTGTACAAACGGTGCCTGAGGTTGTGGTTGTGGCTGCGGTTGTGGCTGTGGCTGTGGCTGTGGCTGCACGACCGAATTCTCTTGCAAAAGACTGTTCGTTCTCAAATCCTGAATCCTGAGAGTTTAAATTCTGGATCGTGAGCATCAACAAACAAAAAAAACAGTTCAGTCGTCGAAAATCATCAAACATAAGCTTTCGATAGCTGGTCTTTCATAAGAGAGCATTATATACAACTGTATAAGAAGCAGGTCAGTTGAGTTAATGAACAAAGCGCAGACGTTAGGCGTTGTGCAACACTGTGACCAAAAGAAAAACGAGTGCATCTGGTGTGTAAGTTGTGTCTTTTCGTACGGAACGATCATTGAATCGCGGTGGGTTTTAAGATCAGATGTATAGCGCCGTACGTGTTTTCCGGCAGTGATATCATTTCCATATCCTCATTCCGAATCTGAGAATTGTTTCTGGGCCAAAATTCAGTGAGGCTTCTTTCCAGAGGTGTTTCTGTTTCTAGATGCCATGAGCAAGTCCCCAACTGGAGCACCAGGGATGATTTTATTATATATGGCCCCACGGAGGGGCTAGTAAAAGGTTCACGTGGTGCATAAAGGTCTCCAACCCCGTCGCATGCGCTCGTTTTGCTTTCTCAAATACCTGATTACTACATGATGAACAGTTTTACGCCTCATATTGAATTTCTACGGTCGTCGTCTATCCTCGTCTATCCACTGTTCGTTCCCAATGGTTTGGTAGGATTTTCAAATGGTAAAGCTGGTGTTAGTAGGAACTGACGCATGGTGGCGAAGAAAGCTAGAAATTCCGCAGAATTTACGAAAAATATGGCTCCCGGAAAAAGGTGATATTATACGTTGTACTAGATTATCAGGTACCTGGATGGGATATCACTGATTTAACTTCTCAGAAAGTTAGCTTCAAGTAAATAAATGCCCAAGCTTGCCTTCCACTTTCGCTATGAGTCACGACTAGTTGCTCGAGGGGGGACGTCGACAGGGCTATCTTCTGAACTTGATTGCACCATATATAGGCCGTTTTTTGAGCCGACAGCGTCCACATGACATACTTGGAGGCCACAGGCTAGCTCTAGTGATGAACATCGAAAGGCATTTTTTCATGATCTTTCTGCGACATACCGCGAATAGTCTCTCGGAAATTCAGAAAGGTCTTGCTATAATTGAAGTTCTTGAGATGCTGAGTGGCTCCCTGCGCACCATTGACGGGGTTCAAATAGTGTTGCAAGGAATTCCTCCAATAGATGAAAAAACATAAACAACCCCTAAGCAGAAAGGGCTATAGGTCGGAGTGCCCTCCCATACAGGAAGTGGACCCATTTTTTCTACCTCAAAGGACGAACAAGAACAGGGCCCTATACGTTTGTAGGGGCATTTACAAAAGGCAAGATATTGATAATATTAGTCCACTCTGTCCTAGCCATCATAGTGATTGGGACGACCTCTCTACATCTGTAAAGGGAGCCTCTTACCTTTGAGGGATAAATGTAGACGACGAGTGAAAGGAGAATAGAAGAACCCCAACTCCACAGCTTCGTTCATAAAATTCCCTTCATCTTTCCATTTTGAAAACCAAAAAGTTCGCATAGTTACATGGATAAATAAGGAATTCCTTCCCATTACTACCTAGTACCACTTATGGAAGTTGAGAGGTTTGAAGGAGAACACAAGCATTCTATTTAAGCCACCTTGACCCTATGATATGACTATTTCCAATAGTAGAGGCTTATTGCCCTTGTGGTCGGAAAGTTCAAAAGGGCACTTTGTCTGGGGTTGAGGATGACTCTATGTAGGTAATCAATGAGATGCATATCATAGAACCGCTTTGCAAGCGTTTGATAGGAATGAAATGATCAGTTTCATATCGACAACTGATTGGGTTTTCAGATGCATCCCGCATCCGCTCCAATTCAGAATAACAGCAGCGTTTCAGGTGCGTAGATGGCCCATACAATGAATTGCTCTGGCCAGCTAATGTACATGACATCACTTTAATTCTCTTAGAAGCCAGTCAAACCCACAGAAACCTAAGGCTTTATCGGCCTGGACGAGCTTCGATCCAAGGCTTGAACGCAGGATATGCGATGGTGCGACGCTTACCTTACCCCACTCCCTTCCCAAGTACCTGGTGCATTTCACTAAAAAGCAAAGCGCATGTATCAACCGTGTCAGCATTCGTATTACTCCATTGTATGTAAAGTTCTATCGGTTGGTCATCATCGTACCTTACCAACAATACTTGTTAGCCCCCACTCTAGAATGGCACATATAGGGATGAGACGCTTATGTACCTCCTTCCTCTCCCTATACAATTTGTGATCCCGTGTGCCCAGAAAATACTATTTTATTTGACAAGGTTCCTATATGTAATTTTTAAGGTGATAGTCTAACTGATCACAATGTAAATACATTTCAGTAAACTTTGTTACGGACTTGAATGGGCATATAAGAAATCGGACACCTACTAGGGTATTCTTTTCTTCTCAA